>BTHU01000018.1:29047601-29647601 GCA_036184795.1 Tokudaia tokunoshimensis
GGAGAGAGGGCTAAGATGCTGACCATGAAGGTATGGGCCTAACTGGGCTGCAATAGAACATTTACTAGGTAGTAAAAGATACATGCCTACATGAACAAATGTTCCTGAATGTGCTCTCTGCCCCAGGAAGAGAACTCGATTGCACATCATGAGGTCAAATGCCAGAGGAAAACATTTTCTGGAATCTACGGGATTCCAGAAGAGAAAAGAAATGGTAATATTCTGATCTGAAGTACCTTGAAGTCTCATCAACAGAAGATGGCAGGCCCTGTAAAAGCACTTCCATGGCAATTAGGCCCCTTGAAAAAGGTCTCAAAGTAAAACAAGGCAGAAGAGAAAACTCACAGATTTCTACACGTGCAAAAGAGCTTGAGGAAAAGCAAAACTGAGCTGTAGTCTGAAGAAAAAAATAGATGAGTCAATTGAGAGCCAGAAGGAAGAAGGTATGCAGATTGTTCTTATTGATGGCAAAGTCAGTGACTTATGTGAATGCCACAAAGTAGTTATCCAGGGAGACTTTTTGGTAGACTACCGTAGGGAGTTCTTTAAGACCACCTATGCTAAGAAGTAGGAGGCTCTGTCCGCTCAAGACCCTTCACTTACTTTTTGTTAATTACTTCAGATGTTTTGAAAAAGTATATTAAAGATTCCTTTTTTATTTAGTATTTAAATCTCTGTTAATAGGTTTTTAAGGTATACTTGAACAAATGATCCTATATTACCAAAACATTAATATTCTAGTTGTTTTTGTACCTTTTTGCAAACAAGTTGCAAGTTTACCACACAGTCTAAGGCTATACAGAGAATTTGGATAATGAAGTCGAATATGATCTAGGAAGCATAGCCCTGCTGAAGATGAAAACTAGGATTCTCCCACACCCCAGGTCCAAAGATCTGAGATTGGTGCTATTCTGCAAGCACAGTCTGGATGGGATGTTTCTAGGCTATTGTTCCTTCCAACATCTTGAGAGGCATACACATTGATGTGTATGGATACTTTTTAATAAAAGTTTTGAAGTAAGCTAGGCTTCCTCTCTGATTTCTCCAAAGCTTATCTAGGTCTGGCCAGGAACAGACATCCTTCACTGGTTTTTCCAGGTATCTGCAAGCATCAGAAAGAACAGTCAGACTAGCTAGACAAAGGCCAGGTAAAACACTGTTTTCCTGTGCAAGCATGGCAAGTCTCCTGAAACTGTATTAACTCTTTGCAGAAATGTGAATACTGAATGTATTTAACAAAATGAAGTAAAATAAAAAAAAAATTGAAGGAGGAAAAAGGAAAAGTATTGAAAAAAGACCAGAAAAAATTTATACATTTGTAGGATTTGAACAAAGTGAAATGAGTGAGTTTTTCTGTTCTTCTGAGGTCCTTTTACTTTTTTTTTATCTTTTTAGATTAGCTGCTAGGTTAATACAGGAAAGATTTGAGAAGGTTCTCTATACTAAGAAAAAATGAGGTTTTGTAGTGAAACCAAAAATTATTAAACCCATAACCCCCCCCTTTTAACTCCAATTCAGCTGTATGGGAAAATATCCACCTGCTATCAAGGAAAAACCTCTTATATTTCATGAAGATAAAGACATTGCCATTCTAGGATCCCTGTCAGCATCAGGCATCAGATGCGTTTGCCACTAGGATACCTGGCAGCCACCAAGATTTAGCAGCCAGAGAACCATGATAACAGTTTAATTTTGACCTCTGAGAGCAAGAGTAGGTGGCTTCTTTCTCCCTCCCTGGGAGGACTAATTCTCACCATTCACCATCTGCTTAGCAACTGGAGCTAAAAATCCAGGTGTAAGAACATATCCTTGACCCAATGCCTCTTTCCATTGCCCAGTCTCATGATGGTGCCCCTAAGAAAGTCTTGCCCATATTTTGCTAGCAAGGGTAGTTGTCAGACTTGGAGAAAGATCTGGCAAGAAGGTGTAACTGTAAGATAAAAATGTCTAAATTATAATTGTTTGTGGCTTAGCTTTGTATTTAAATAACAAAGAGGAAATAAACTTGAAATTTTTGTCATCATAAAAATAAAGCACAAATAATAGTTAAAATCCAAACTCCTTATTGAAAGTTGGAATATTATTTTTTTACTGTAGCCAGTTGTAAAATTGAGAGGCAAATTACGTACTTCCAACACAACACATATATTAATACTCCAAATGTTGAAATAAAAACGTATTTGATCAGAGCAAGAACAGAAATCAGCAAGGCAAAGACCACATCCTGCAACTCTGTTTCTACTATCAAAGAGCTTTGATGATTTTACTATTGCAGTGAACTACCTGAAAGATACATCATTATTTTAGTCTCCTTACACTCCCTTCATGCAGCAGTCCTGGACAGACATCCTACTACTATGGTATCTACAACAACTTGAGGTTTTAGCACAATCCAGGCTTCCCTTTTACAGCTTCCCGTAATGCTCTCTTAGAGTCACTTGATGTCTCACAGCCTTAGTAGCTCTCTTAAAACATAGAAGTAATACTCCACAACTTTTTCACTGTTATATTCTTCATGCCTTTACAACCAGCACGTCCATGATGCTAATGGTAAGTTAGGCAGTCAGCTTGAGATGAAAATTGGCCTGTTTGCAACACAAAAGCAACACTTAATTTAATTTAATTTAATTGTATTGTATTGTATTGTATTGTGTTGTATTGTATTGTACTGTATTGCTTTCTAGGAACAAACAAACTGATAAGTTCTGCTTCATAACTTGGAAGCTTACATGTGTGCTGCCTTCTTCTGAGGGTGCTCTTACCTTTATTCCAGTGTATATCAGGTTTATCTATAATGTGGTTTGTTACCTTAATGAATACAGTTGTCTCATGCAGAAGTCTCATAGTTGTAACAGTAAGCTTTCTAGCGCTCATTTTCTCTCCAAATGTTTATTTTTTTCTTTTCTGTTTTTCAATATTTTCTTTTCACTTAAAACTTGCATAATCATTATCAATTATAACTAGGCCATAGAAATAGCATTGCACTCGTAATTATCCATTCTAAGAAATAATTTCACAAATTATTTTATGTATATTACCAAGCAATTCCTTAGAATAATGGGAAAAACAGCAAGATCTTTTTTGTCAAAATATCATAAAATGACATCTTTGTCGTTATGATATCTTTGACAAAATATCCCACAAAATATAAAAGTATATTAGGAATTATTCTAGGATCAAGATGGAAGTTTGCTATTGACAACAGGGTGGGGAAGAGAGAAGACAAATTATGAGACAGTGAGACAAACTATGATTCAGTAAAGCTAATATAGTCTAGTTCAATTGCTAATACTGTTTGTTGAAAAACCTTGAACTATGTCTATATCACCTTCATTGCATTTAGAAGTGCTATATTTTATACTTCTACTATAATTGCTTTTAAATGTCTGCTTTCTAACTAATTTTCTTGCCCAAATTTACACCCCACTCCTGGTATCAGCTGATGTATTAGTGAATTTTCTGCTGCAATGTTAAAATGTCATGACTAAAGAGGCAAATAATGAAATTAAGCTTTTATAAATATATATCTCTATATATTTATCAACATATATTCATATGTTCACATATATGAAACAATAGTTATTAAAAGACAAAAGAAAATAATAAAAAGGTGTGAAAGTAAAAATGACTTTAGCAGGGTAAAGAAGGGGGCAGTCTATGGATGAGACATGATATTGATATATGAGTCTAAATATAATCAACATATAATATATACATATGTGGGATATAAAACCATGCCAGAAAATTTGGTAAGGTAAAGAAGATCAAGACATGGAGACTTAGTGGTCACACTCCTGAGACCTAAGTGACGTCTAGCTCCCTGGTATATTCCTGAATTGGATTTTGTGTCATGCTTCATACAGAAAAGAATCATGCCCTATGGTCATGTAAGATCAAAACAGAATTCTCTGCTCTAAAAGGCCTGGAGAGATTAGCCAATTAGTTTCCTATCCCAGCCACTCCTCTCTGCAAAAGATATTTAATCTTAGGCCTATCCTGAGAAGTGGGGTACGGCTTTATGCATCTTCTTTCCACCATAACAATAAACTGTGTAGAACCATGGACTATCTCTTTTCAACAAGATCAGGGATAGGGAGTACTGAAGTAGGCCTTTGTCTACAGAGCTAATCTCCTGATGAAGTCCTCTCTGCACTCCCAGCCACAACTGTCAAGATAAGGACAATTACTCAACCTAAGACACACCATAAGCTGGAGCTACCCCTCCCTCCACCTCCCCAGGCTCCAGGCCAGATGTTCTCCACAGCCTGCAGGCTCCTGGCTCTGTTTTCTGATCCTCAGTGATGTTCAGCAGCACCTGGATGTCCAAGAGTCTGAGAACTCCACAGCACTGATCTTTGAGCAGGCCTGAAGATCCCTGTGCCAGCTGAGACTGAATTTCCCCACCCCTAGGGGGTGTCTCAGGGTTTCCCTATAGCCTGGTCTTATTCCCTGAGTTTTGCCTCTCCAAGAGGCCATGACCTGAGGTGGAGAGAATGTTGGCCTACAACCCTACATATATCAAATATAGGGAAAACCATTATTTTCTACAATTAACAAATGCTAATAAAATGAAAACAAGAACTTTTCATTTTTGTTTATGATATGTTTCTCTTTTTTGTAGTATCAGAACTGTGTAATTAAGAAATAAAATAAGGAATAAAAAGCAAATGAATAGCATATCAAGAATAATTCTAGGATGAAGATTCATATTTCCTAGTGACAATGAGAGATAGTAGACAAGGTATGAAACAATGGGACTAATTAAGGTTCTTTCAAGTGAGCAGCATTATGCCCTGTGTTCTGTGCTAGACGTGAATGAATGATTTGTGAAGAAGATATTTTAGCAATAAGCAGATCTGAAGAAAAGTCAGGTCTGTATGTAAATAGACTAAAGATAGGAGAAAATATCATTGTACCTCTTAATATCCAAACTCTATGCTACAAACCTAATCCTTCTGTAAAATACACTTGGATTTATCAAGAAATCTATTTAGAGACATTGACATTGGTTATATAGTTTGGAGATACATAATCAATTGACCAGAGTACTTTGATGATTCCCCTACTCCATTATGTAGACTGATAGAATGTTATGTTCAATCAGACTGACAACAGGGTATGTTCAACAGCACGTTATCTTCAATCAGACTGTTATACAATAGATACAACAGTATATGAATATTATTTTAAGCATCTGGTATAACAATTATGACTTCTTTTGTTTGAAATTTGCTGTATTTTTCTGATAATCACATTATGACTGAATGTTAAGTAGGAGAATGGAATGTATGCACTTTGTAATATCAGCCAACATTGACATACACCTTGTATCAAAATCTGAATAGCTAAAAGGTAAGTACTTAGCTCTTCACCTTATTTTGGCATATTTATATGTATAAGTGGAAGTGCACTAGTTTTGAACATCTTTGTTTTCCTTTATTTTGGCTACCTTAAGGAGTTATATAAGTTTACTGTAGTTACACTGAGAAGATTTTCAATGGTCATAAAACTGACATTATGAATTGGATTTTGGATTTTCCCAAGGTTCTCCCTGAATCCCTTTGGTTTAAATTGCTTTTCAAGTGGGTCTTCATGAAAAAATATTTTAGATCAAGGTTAAACACGTACTTAAGGTTATTGATTCAACCTAAAATTTTAGTCTGTGAATACCAAATATAATTTTAAATAGAATCATAAAATATTTAAGTTCTTTAACCTCTATAAAATTCTTACGAGAATTCAGAATAAATGACTTGAAATGATGGGAATTAAACAGAACTGAATCAAGAATACTAAGTGTAGATGCAAATAGGACATATTATATTCAAATATGTTTCAATAGAAGAGGAAAGGATACTTGCTGTCCCACTTTAAATTTAATAATCTATTTTTAAATTATTAATTAGACAGACTACAAGGAAGAAAGAATTAATAGAAATGAATTAAGAAATGAAATAAAACAAATTTGTATGCTATCACAGTGTTTACAAATGCCGTGTCATCATATTTGCATAGTACATAGTTCAGAATCTTTAAAGGTTATGAGAGAGAAAGAAAATAATTATTTATTTGCTTTTTTTAGAGTATATCTTGATAATATAAAAAGATTTTGTAAAGTTGTAACTTTAAGATTTTTAAATATAAGCATACTGGCTTTTATATGTCAAATATCTTCTTTTGTACTACAAGGTACTAAAAATATATAAAATATATTTATAAATAAATAATGGATAATTTTATTTGGAGTAATTTATTTTACATATTGACAGCATTAGTTAAACTTAGTGATTTATTAAAAAATAAACACGGAAATTTAAGGGAGTATATGTGGGCAGGAAAAAAAAGGTAATTCAGAAGAAATGGTGATAAACATCATACTTGATTCTGTACATGCACAAATTTCTCAAAATTAAAGATTTTGTTTAAAGATATAAAATATGACACAGGCCACACCTGGCAGAGAACCAGGTAGACTGCCCACAGACTTTCTCCACTCTCTCTGTCCCCCCCCACCCAATATCTCAATATTGTCCCAAGCCCTGTGACAGAACAGCAGCTGCCATCTTCCTCTGCCCACATCTCCTGCAGATCCCACAGACTGTTTCCTCCAAACTACATCTCCTAACTCATTACTACGGTCTTTCAGCTCTTTGCTGGCAGATAGCTGCGAGGAGAGAAGCTCTGATCTGCTGGGTTTCTCTGGGGCTGAACTGGATGGTTAGTGTAAGCCACCCAAGAGCAACACAGGGCAGGAAGTCTTGTCAAAGCAGGAACTCACTTTATTCTTTGGCACTCTCGCTTATACGGGCAAGGTATGGAGGTGGGGAGGAAAGGATGGAGGGAGGTGACGAGGTCTATGGGGTGACTGAGCTGGAACAAAGAGTTCATTTTATGCTAGTGCTAGCTAAGCAGGAACAAAATCACCAAAGATTGTGCTGAGTCACTTTTAAAGCTGAATTGGGTGAGACAGGTCTCAAAAATCGAGTCAGGCTGCAATCTATCCTCAAGGCCCCTACTGAGGGTCTAAGAGGGCCCAATATCTCCTTTTATTCTTTGTTTTGAACAGGTTACATGGCTCCTGTCTTAGGTTGTCTCCCACATGGAGATCTTAGTCATCCCTGGATACGTTGTCTCACACATGCCCCGTCTCAAGAATCTTGATCCAGGACCTGTCTTAGGTTGTCTCAGCCTGCCTGAGCTTTTACTCATCAGTGGTCGCATGGAGAGCAAAGGAGGGTCTTTCATAAGCTGAGGGCTAATCATATGTGGAGTTTGGCTCTGCAAATGTGAACCTCTGAGAGTGGATCTCAACCTGGTGGAGTCTCATTGACTCTAGCCACTGATGAATAAATTGTGTTAGTTTGCTAATTATACATGGTCCAATGGTCAAGAGGAGAAGGAGAAGGAGGAGGGGTTCATCTCCGGAGTCTATATCCACATCTGGAGGCAAGACGGGTAGGGCACATTTCCCTGTCCTTTTTTTTTTTTTTTTGTATTTGAGGATGGTCACATATGAAGGAGATGGGAGTGGGAAGATCACTCCCCTTGAGGAGGTCGAATAAGGGTGTTAGCTCCTTGGTGGTAACAGGATGAAGATGTCCTCATCAAATTGATCTTTTCCAGTACTTTTTGAAGCTGAGGAAGGGTATAGGAGCACTGGATCTTTAATTGTGGTTTAGTGGGAGAAATAGTATCCAAAGACAATATGGATCCTAAGATCTTAAATGGGACAATGTGCTGAACTAGGTTTGTGTTCCCATTCCCATGTGGATGTTTGTGATCAGTGCTGCCACCTGAAACCATCTTGATGTCTGTGAACTGTCCATGATGCCTTTGGGGGCCATAATGACTTCAGTGGACTGTACTGTCACATGAGTCCATTATGTTGTTTAGGCCAGTGCTGTCATCTAGTGCCTTGTTTGGGTCTTTGACTCTACTCTGGTTGGAGACATGTTCATGTAGTATGCTGCCACCAGAAACCATGAGTAAGCTCTTGATGTGAGCTCCAACTGACTAAAAAGCAATGGCACTATTTTGGCAGTGACACTGATATCTGCAGATGCACAATTAAGAATAAGGGACATGGAAGACTTCTGTGATAATTCCTGTTTTCCTGCCAATATTCCTCATGCCTACAAAAACAGCAGTCTAAAAATGAAGCCATCACCAGGACTCTTAAAAATTGTGTTAAGGATCCTGATGTGTGGCTTTGCACAACTGATAATTCTGTCAAAAGTACAGTTGGAGAACTCAGTTTTCCTTAGGGAATTGGCCACTGGGAAATTAATCATGCTTCAGTAAGTAAATGAAGAACAAAATTGGACTGGCTTTTTTTTCAAAATCATGACATATGTTGCAAGTTCTGTACCAAGTGTGGCAGACATGGAAGGACTGGGAAGTGCATGTGATGAAGGTGTATGAGGTGAAATTCCCACAAAGTCAATAAAAATATTGTTTTTGGGATAACACGCAAGATACTGCCACAAAATTTAAATTTTTTGGTTGTGAGCCTAGCCTTCAGCAACACCTAAGCCATCTCTTTAGCCAGTGACTAAAATTTAAATGTTATATTCAACTTAAGAGGAACAATTCTGGGAATGCTTTCCTGTATGTGTGAATGTTCACAGTGCCACAGAAATCATAGCAATTTCCTTCTCTTCTACAGAAGGCACTCCATTCAGACAATTTACATGGCATTTCAGGAGTGCAGGGCTATTAAAGTGATGTTAACTGTGATGGTTTAGCGGAACATTTCATGGGCCTTCTTTTTCTAAATGGTCTGCCAAGAATTCTCTGGAATCTTCGGGGCCATAAGGTTGGATAAAATTTGCAGACAAGCATAAGGCAGGACAGGAACTCCAGATGGGAAGACATTAGTCCAAATATATGCAAAAGAGATGAAAGGGAGGTCATTTCTCACATTTCTTGTGAAATGTTGCTTCTAAATAAAACAACAACCAAAAATTTGTTGGATTTAGGAGGAGACCTTTTGTGTGAAAAAAATTATTCCGAAGCTCATATATCTAATCTTCAGAAATGAACAATATTTTATAAAGCAGCAAACTACATCTACCTGATGATAATATGTACATGAGACAGTATTTACAAAAATCAACTATTTTAGAGTGTTTATTTAATCAACACATCAATAATTCTGTATTTTGTAATGATTCCTGTAAGGAACATGGTTTAAATAAAAGGATACATTTTATATGTGCATTTGCATATAAATACCTAGGATTTTATTTAGCTCAAGACTTTGCTATACATTTCTTGCATCTTTTGGGCATAACCAAAGGACACTCCCCTTACCACATCCTACATGCTTAATCGTGTACATTGTTGCTTTATTTTTAATTAGATGAAACTGACAACAACTTATACTTCCTTCAGCTGAAGAATAATTAAATTAAAACTGTGGTACATTCACATAATAAATATTGTATAAATACTCACGTGCTAGAAATGACATCATGAAATTTGTGAATATGTAAAGCTACAAAAAAATTAGTTATCATCAGATAACCCAGATCTAGAAAGACAAGTATGGTAAGAATTCTCTTATAAGCGGATATTTACCATTATATAAATGTTAGTGAAGCTACAAACTGAGAGGGTAGATAAAAAGGAGGCTAGAAGAGATATATGGAGCTCCCTGGGAAGGGAAAATAGAATGTATTTGGGGAAAGTATATGAAGTACATGAATATGGCAGATCAGATTGGGAATTGAATGGGAAGAGAGAGAGAGAGAGAGAGAGAGAGAGAGAGAGAGAGAGAGAGAGAGAGAGAGAGAGAGAGAGAGAGAGAGAGAATGGGGAGATATTGTAGGAATTGTTGAGCATTTGTAGAATGGTGTTGAAACAGTGCAATAAAATAGGGGCTGGGTACATATACTTGAGTTGTTGGCCAAGGGAGTCCCATGGAAATCTCCACAAAAACCAAGCTAGTTCTAAGGTAAAGGATTACTCTCTGCAAATTGACATCATGGCCATTTTCGCAAAGACAACGTCCACAACATCTGCACAACACATTGAACATGGAGAAGTCAGCTGGTACATGATGGAGCCTTTACTCCTAAGTTGTAGATTCTTTGGAGTGGGAAGGTATTCTGCAGGCTACTAAATGATAAATGTGAACACTAAATTGGCCACACGATTTCTAACCTACAATCTGTCCTGCCAGCAAAATATGGTAGGGTAATGGTGGCAAAGAACTTGGGAGAGAATCCAAGCAATAACTGATTTGACTTAAGGCCCACTCTATGAGAAGAAATGCATGCCTTCTACTAATTGTGTAACAGAGATCCAGAGACTACAGATCCCAGAAAACTAGGATAAAGTGAAACTAAATTGGTTTAAAAAAATCAATAAATAAAAAGTAAAATGACAACTGATGAGTCATTCAGCTATACTCACAGATCAGTCCCTTATACTGTGATCATAAGAGAAGCTTCATCTGTACCAGATCGGAACAGATACAGAGATTCACAACCAAAAACTATACAGAATGAGGGTATAAATTGTAGCTTTCTATCAAATTGCTCCCCTCAGAGCTTTGTGAATCCTGTGCAAGAAGAGGCCGAAAGATTATAAGAATTAGAGTAAATGGAGAGCAAGGCCCACTAGATCAACTGAGGAAGACCCATGTGAACTCCTAGAGACTGAAACAGAAAGCAAAGGACCTGCATTATCCTACAGGAGATCCTATATCATGTACATTATAGCTTTTAGCTTAACGTTATTATGGGACTCCTGATTGTGTATCTCTGACTCTTCTTCCTGCTCTTGGTACTATTTTCCTCATGTTGGGTTGCCATGTCCTACTTGGATATGAAAGTTTTTGCTTCATCTTATAATAGTTTATTCTGTCATGTTTTCTTGTTAAATTTTATAAGTCTTTCTTTTTAAATGAGAGACATAAAGGAATTGAATTCTGAAGGAAAGGGAGGTGAGGAACTGGAAAGGGTAAGGAGAAAACGTAATCAGGATATATTATCTGAGAAAAGATATCTTTTAAAAATATAAAGCCATTCATGATATAAAATCATAGTTTCCATACATTATATCAAAACATAACAATATAATAATTCTTAAGCTTCAAGGAATATGAAAAATAGAAAAAAGAAGAATTCAGTTCCTAGCATCAACATCAGCTGGCAAACAACTGCCTGCAAACGGAGTTTAAAGTGATCAGAAACCCACTTCTGGCCTCTGTGGGCAACATCTTCTTTGCACATATGTCATTCATATACATACCCCTCCACACCCACACAGACATGTACATGTCCACATCCATACCCATATGTGCACACATACTAGATAAAGTAAATCTTTTAAGTCTGCATGTTTATTCTTTTGTTGATAAAATACACCCAGAGGGATATTTATATCCATAATTGAATATAAAATAATATATGTGTATGCGATTTTGAGAGTTAAAATGAGTATAAAGTAAATATTAGTAATTTGAAGAGTTAGACCCAGAGTTTATCTTGATAAACATAATCTAATTTAGTAATGTTAATATTACATTTCCTTTTTTTACTTTTTAATTTCTGTCTATGTAGATACATGTGCCTCCACAGTCATTTGAAGATCAGAAAGCAATCTACAGGAGTCACTGTCACCATGAGGGTTCTAACGACTGAACTAAGATCAAAAGACTTGGGGGCAGGCAGCTTTACAAGCTGAATCATCTCAATGGCCCATGGAATATAAATATAGGTAAAAGTAAAATTAAACAAAAAATTTAAAACAAATAAATGAGTGAATGAAGAATAAAAGATAACTAAACAGAAAAAAAATATGTGTTGTACTTTCAAAAAGTGTTTTGGAAAGAGAGTAATGTGTCTTTCTAATAAACTCTCAGTACTAGATAAATGATTTAGGGAATGAGCTGCTCTTCATAAAAATGAAGACCTCATTTTCAATCTCCAGTACCCTTGTAAAGGTGAGTGAGGAAATACACATCTATAATCATTGGTGTACATCTCAGTATTCAACGTTTCATCCTGTAGCAATATCAGGAAACTCTGTTTGCAACATACAAACAGAGTTACTTACTTCAGCATTTCTGTTGTTAGTGAATCTTCAAGCTTACAAAAGTTCTCATAAGCACAATCATAGATGTCCCCTGTCTTTAGTTGGCGGAAACTTAAGATAACTGGAATTGCTTCCTATTAAGATATCATCTCTTGATTTTGCACCATTTATAATCAACTTCCTATCTCAGGAGGGAAGAAATTGATTCTTGTCTGCTGCTTCTTTTAACTATGTCTTATTGTTGATTTGACTGTGTTTAAATCAATTATTCAGACTAAATACATTAAGTGGAAAGTGAAAGTCTCTACTCCCAGCTACTGAGTAGGTGAGTAAAACTGCTTCAGGGATATTTTTTTTTCCTAAGGAGGGAATAAAACTAACAGTGTCTATATTTGTCTTCTTACTTTCTATGATACCTTACTGAATTTATCTCATAAAGTGAAGATTAAAAATTTCCAATATATTTTCCACTAGGTAGATACCGTTCTACATGTATGAAAAGCAAATACTAGACTTCTTTCAGTTATAAGAATAGTTTCAACTTTTAAAAGAATTCTTATTAATTAATTCAGAATTTTATACCATGCGTTTTAATCACATTTATCTCCAATTCCTCAATTCCTTATTAGATTCATTTGTAAACCTTTTGATCACACCAGAGAAAGGACATCCTCTTTAACCTTGATTCCTTAGTATCAAAATATGTTAGTCTCATTCTTGAGACTTCTCAAAAATAAAATAACATCTCTTGTTTATTTTATTTTCATGCACATTCAGGGTCCCACAGTCATTTATCTTCCTCTTGAAACTAAGGCGTCATCAACTATTAAAAATCAAAAATCTTGGACAGGGAAATGACTCAAACAGTCTTAGTTGGAATCTTCAAAACCCAGGAAAACTTGGTTGTGGTAATTTGCAGATGTCATTGCAGATACAATAAGAGTATTCTGATTCAATATTTTAAAAATATACCTTATATTATTTTAAAAATATACCTTATATTATAAGAAAATTAATTTTTTGCTGGACCTTACTGTCAATGCTAATAAATATACCTTTAAGTATTATAAGATTGATATGCTACTCTATAGTACACATGTTATACTTGCTTTTAAGTGAAAAATGTTAACAATTGACCTTTTTTGCCCTAGATTTCCCATGCAATAATATAATTCAACTTTTATAACCATGCTAACACATAGCTGTGATATTAATTTATGCCCTCATTCATGTCAGATCCCAGGACAATGTGTGTGTATCATTTCCTGAAAACAGCAAATAAAGCAACTTTCTAAAATCTACCATGTTGGTTGAAAGTGCCAAATTATGGATATTTGGTGATAATGAAATATGTAGTACTGTTTATAGTTTTGGCCAGCTGGGATTAGTTGTAGCTTTTTTAATGTGCACAATTCATTCACCATACAATACTTTCCCTACTCTTAAGTAAAGACAGAGTAAAGTCTTTTGTGTAGGATAGACAAACATAATCATATAATAGACATGCACAGATACAGACAGAAATAGTTATAAAACAAATGCAGATAGACAGTCAGACACAGGGGCAAAGGCACAGGTTCAGAGTCATACAAAAAAGACAGAAGGAAGACTAAGTAGAAAATTCCAATCTGGACACTTGTTTAAATGACTCCAAGGGAAAGTGTTTGTTTTCTTGATGCAATGCATTATTGATATGTCAGAGCTAATCACTGATGTTTCCCTGGTATAGAGAAATAGAAGCCAGAGAAACATAACACAATGGAAGCTTCCATGTTAGCTAGCCTGGTGCCATAGCCAGGTTAATATTACACAAATGCTCAAAATGCTTCTTCAAAAATTATGTTTTAATGAAAGCTTAAATTAATTTTAAAAATATGATACCATGAAATCATATCAATAGAGATACTGGCGAGATAGTACTGTGGGCAAAGTACCTGCTGTACAAGCATAAAGGCCTGAATCTGAATTCTCAGAAAGCACATAGAAGAAAAATACAGCCAATATCTGCCTATAAATCCAATGCTTAGGAATAGAGACAAATGGATTCTGGGCCTCATTGCATATGCTGTGAGACTGTCTTCTATGTATTACAGGGTTTATCCACATTGGAGCACAGAGAATATACATGAGAACTCCATGAAAATATGGATTGTCAAGAGTGGGATAATCAATTTTCCTTATGGATGAGATCCTTAATCAGCTATCTAGTACCATCCAATGCTAAGAGTTCAGCCATAGAACCAATACATAGTAACAAGACTAAAAATTGAAAATAAAAAATAAAAGGCAGGGGCGCAATGGAGAAAAAAAGTAAAAATGAGAACTTTTGTTTTTAACTTATAACTTTTATGGAAGAAGATAAACTAACATGTCTGACGAATTAATTCAGATATTTAGAGTATGTCTGATTGCAGAAAACATCTGTAAAGTATTTGCCAAGGACAACATATAAACATATATTTTATTCAACTCTAAAAAAATAGTTTTGGGAAGTTTTAGTTTGTCATAGTGTGTCACTCAGTATACCCATTAGCCCAAACAGTTTTCCTTGTAACTATTCATTGACATGAGTCATTGGTCTGACTGAAGGTCTGAGAAACTCTTATCAAAAAAAAAATTCAGTTACAATTTTTGTACACCTTTGTCTCTCAGATAATTTTTACCAAGGAAACTTGTCCATTGCCCACTTTATATACAAAGCAACCATCACTCCTATGTGTTATCATTAGTTTCCTTATATATACACTTTTTAATTCTTCTCTCATACAATATCCCAAATTCAGATTCCTGTCCATCAACACCTCCCCCAGTCCCCTCCCACATCCTTTCTTCCCCAAATCCATCGTCCTATCTATTTACCTTAAAAAAAAAAAAAAAGAGCAGGCCTCACTCTGAGCTATATTAACCAAAGTATCTTAGTTCTCCTAGTTCTGGTTTAAATTGCTGCAATGAAGCATCACCCAAAAGCAACTTGGAAGGAAAGGGGTTTATTAGGTTTACACTTCCGGTGAAATTCACAACAGGCAGTCAAAGGGGGCAGGAACCTGAATGCAGAAGCTGATGCAGTGGCCATGAAGGTGTGCTACCTACTGTTCTGCTTCACTTTTTTTTTTCAGCCTACTTACTTATAGAGCCTAGTACCACCATCCAAACGATGGTACCACCCACAATGGACTGGACAAATTGATGACTAATAAAAAAAAAAAGTCTTACACCTGGATCAAATAGAGGCATTTGGTCCACTGAAGCTCCTTCCTCTCTGCTCAATCTAGCTAGTTTCAAGTTGACATGCAAAACTGGGCACAAAGCGTGATATCAGAACTGTGAAAGGCAATAGTATGCGAAAGATTCAGAGGAAATCCCACTCCACTCTCAGGAGTGCCTGAAAATACACTAAGCTAACAACCATAACATATTTGCAGTATACCTAGCACACACTCATACAGGCTCTGTGATTAACACATCAGTCTCTGTGAGCCTCATGAGCCCTGTTTAGCTGATTCTGTGGGCCATTTTCTCCTGACATCCTTCACCCTCTGGTTCTGACAATTCTCCCTACCATGTCTTTGCTTGCTTCACTGAGCTCCTAAGGGAGGGGTCCCACCAGATATTAAATTTGTACCTTCTCTCTCCACCTAATGTTTGACTGTGTGCATCTGCTCCTATCATCTGCCACAGAAAGTCTCACTCATTAATTTTGGTCTAAGTAATGATCTAAGTATAATAGATAGAATCATTAGGAATCTTCTTACTGATTTTTTTAATACATACTTTTTCTATCTTATGTTTTTGGGATGTCTAGTTTCCTGATCCTGTTCCTCATCAACCAAGTAGTCTCAGGTGTAGTCTCCATTCACTGATTAGTCACTACCATACACTCTGTGCCTTTATTCCCTCAGCATGCAGCACATTTGGCATGTGGAACAGATTGTAGGTTGAAGGTTTTGTGAAGGGTTAGTGTCCCAATCTTACCACTGGAAGTTGCCTGCCTATAGAAAATGGCTGGTTCAAGCTCCATATCCTCTTCTACTATGAGTACTTGGTAGGGTCACACTTGTAAAATCCTAGGAATTTCTACTGCACTTGGTTTTCAAATGCCCCCCATAAGACCTTTGAATTCCAGTCATCTCTTATAGTACACTATTCCTCCACCACTCCCCCAAAACAGATCCCTCTTATTCCCATTCCCACCATCTCCAACTCCACCTGACAAAGCTATTCTGTTCCCTAGATCTTAACTCACTAATTACCTTCTCTAGGTCTGTGGATTGTAGCATGATTATCCTTTACTTAAAAGCTAACATCTATTTAGAAGTGGTTACGTTTGTCTCTCTGGATCTAGGTTTTCTCATCCAGGACATTTTTTGCTATTCTATCTATTGGTCTGCAAATTTCCTGTTGTCATTGTTTTTATACAGCTGAGACCCACACTTATTTAAAAAAAAAATTAGTCTTCTCTTGAGAGACATCTAGGTTGTTTCCAATAATGGCTATTAGGAATAAAGCTGATATAAACATTTGAACAAGTGTCTTTCTGACAGGATTGAGTGTCCTTTGGGTATATATCTAAGAGTAGTATAGCTAGATCTTGATCCACAATTTTCCTAAGCATCGTCATATTGATTTTCATAGTGGCTGTTTACAGTTGCATTCCTACCAGCAATTAAAGAGTGTTTGCCTTGCTCCACATACTTACCAGCATGAACTATATTCACTTTTTTATTCTACATTACAAAATCTACCAGCAACTTCTAAACTAATGCCAGCACATCCTTATTCATTTTTCCATTAATTATTTTCTATGTAATTACCAAACAACAAAGCATAGACATGAATTCTTTGGTCTGTAACTATTGGAACTTATTAGTATGTTATCCATTTCCTCAGTTGAAATATTGTCTAAACCTTTATTAAAATTAAAATAAAACAAATATGAGAATATGTTTTAAAAGGCAGTTTACATTATAACTCTCATTCACATCAAAAGGTATGCAAAAGCCTGGAGAGACCAGAAGAGACATTCAATTCCCAGAAGAGACATTCAGTTCCCTGCAACTGGAAGTTTCAGTTGATTGTGAGTTACCATATTGTTAGGGGAACTGGGCTTCCATCCTCTGTAAGAGCAGGAAGCTCTCTTAACTACTGAGTCATCCCTTCACTCCCCTTATCCCACTTGCATAAATAATATTTCAGAAATACCCATCTCTCATTTGCAGTTGAAAAATTAATGATTAAAGTTTATTGTCACTATTCTTGTATGTTTAAGGATTTCTTGTCTAAATCAAATGAGACAAACAGGAAAGTTCAGATTTACTTAGGAAGAGTTTGCCATGGAGACTGTGTCCAGGTGATTTCTCACTCAGATTTACAAAACCAGCTATCAGATGGATCTATATTAACAATCTGCAGTACATGAATTTATTATATTATCTGAACAATATTACCAAAGATAAAAATGAAGGTCTTCTTATTACCCCACTAAAATCACTAAGGAATAGGACTCTGTTTTCTATGTTGCAATTAAGAAATGTAGCACAAGTGTTTGATTGATGTGGCTGTTTGAATGAGACGTCTTTCTTAGTCTCAAGCATTTGAACACTTTGTCCCCAGTTGTGAGCTCTAATCTTGATGTTCCATCCACAATGCCTGCCATCCTTCTGTTATTACAATTCCACATAAATCCTTACTTCTGAAAATTGTCTTGCCCATGATGTTTATGATAGCAACAGAAAATATATGGAGTGAAAAGTCATGCAAGGCAACACTTTCTGAAATAAGTAATTTCTATAATTTAATTGGTTCTACATATTAAAGAATATGTACACAAACAGTTCCCAAATTTTTTGGGGAGAGGTCAATGGTGGTCAGAAGTGGAAAAGAAATTGCATTCCCTTCTAACCAGCTAATTATAGCATACGTTACAGTGTTCTTACCTTCTCTCCATAACATACAAAATGTTTCCCAATTTTTTAATAATCACCTTTGTCTATCTGTCTGACTGAGTAGCAGGTAGGTACTACTCATGTTTCTTCTGTTAATTACTTCTCATCATTTTGTACAAGCACCTCTTACACTTCTTCCACCATTCAATTTACTCCATTACTTTGCTAAACTCATAGAGTCCATGATCAGAATATAAATCATGCCATGGGTAATTTTCATCCAGTAGATGTATGCCCTTTTCCCTTCATGAATATCTTTAAAACTATGTCTTTTAAGAGACAGTACTTATGGTTATAATCAACTACCAGATTTCTACTATAACTAAATCTCTAACAAATGTATGTTCCAGAATTAATGCTATTTTATTTGGTTTTCAGAGTGCTTGAAAATACAGTGAACCACTACAATGCAGGGACTACTACTTCACCCTTGACAAATTCTATATACAAGCAGACAATAATGAAGTTATGTTAAAATACTTAATGTAGAATACTCACAAATTAGTCATACATAATACTGGCCTCTCTTCTGCAATTTAGTCTGCAGATCTGATAGGTTTGTAAGACCAAAAATGTTGTGTAGCATTTCGACTAAGACTTAAGAGAGACCAAGCCTTGCTTGTGACTTCAGGGGGGCAGCATCATTATATGAGCTATAAACTCAAATTCCTCAGTAACTTAATGCTGGCTGCACTACAACAAAAGAGAAATAAAATTGAATGTAGTATTTTTGTCTGAATTCACATACATATTAGTGTCTAGGAGTAGACTATTCAATTAGGGTCCTGGTATTTATGTTGGTTTTTTATCTGTTTATCTACTCAGCACCAGCAAGAACCCAGATGTTTACTCCAGAGCTTCGGCAATCAGGATGGAGTTTTCAAAAGCTGAGCTCTAGAGACATCAACGGATGAGAGCAGAGTCTGTATTTATTTCTATGGTTTGAGCCTCATGATATGGTAAGGAGATTAATATAGCAGACTCTAATTAATGGACATCACAGTTCACTTAATAGAATTCAATTTTTATTTTTGTTCAGACACACTACTTTATTTTGAAACAAATTATATTGAAGTTACACAATTGAGATTTTCTGTTCAATAAACTTCGACAATCATGACTATTCTTCTAAGCTCAAATAAAACAAATTATAAAATATCCCTATTACTTTAAAAATTATTTTTTCTTTCTTTTGATATAGACAAGAATTTTGCTTTGTTTTTAAATTTTATTTTTAATGTTCACTATGAATTTTAATCTGTATAAAATGTTAATGACAAGCACATGAAGAAATAAAATATGATAACTCAGCTCAATTTTGAATGGTTTTAAAGATTTCCCACCAACCTTATTTGTAGCTATTTTGTCTTCTGACAGCCATTTGGTAGGAATCTAAATAAACCTGGAGGAGTGTCACAAATGTGTTATTTATCAGCTCAAAGATAATTTTCATCACCACGAGTCGGATTTTATAAAATGTTTCTGGTAATCCAGGATGCCAATATTTTAGACTTTGTGATGTATTTATGTAATTTTTATATTTCTATTGCTTTTATTATTAGTTTTATTTCTTATTTTTTTCATTGGATTTTTTTATTTACATTTCAAATGTAAATTATCCTCTTTCCTGGTACCTCCCACCCTTTCCCTGCTTCTATGAGGATGTTCCCCCAACCTCCCAGAACTGCCTCCCCATCCTAGAATTTTATTTATGTTTTGTATTTTTACCGTTTAACAGCCTTCAAATTCTTTATTTTGTGGGTAAATTAAAATTGAATTAGGAGGCAGAGCAGATATGGATTTATATTAATTTGCTAGGTTAGAGACTGACATAATTTGTGGCTATTTGTTAAGTATATACAAGTAGAATAATGCAATACAAGATATTTTGTTTCTGCTTTATTATCTTAGTATATTTCCTCTGACAGGTATATATAGTTTTACCTATCAAGAGTTTATTTTTAATTTGTAACAGCATGATTTAAGGTTTTGTTTGGGCATTTTAATTGAAATATATTTGAGATTTTATTTAATAGTAGTCTAAAAGAGACTATTAATGGGCGTTCCAGAATTGACAGATAACAAAGTTTTTTTTTGTTGGTGTTTCCATGTTTTGTGGATGTATTTGTGAAATCATTTACTTTTAATTCTACATAATAATGGATGTATCTTTTCATACTACACTGATAATCTTCTAACCTCTAATTCTTGGCTTTGACTTTCAGGTTAAGGATTCAGATAAATGCATGTCTGAATCTGATTTCTTCTTAATAATTAGCCAAATGTACAGACAATATTCAGTGAAAATATATCAGTTAGTGAAGGACTGGGAAGCATCCACAAGATTCACAAACTTGGTCAAATACATCATCGTAGCATGGGTTATACACTGCAATGTTTTTCTTTATGCACATATGTGCTACTTTATGCTTTTCTTGCCTGTGGTAATTTTTGGCATCAGAGGTTAAGTAGGAATACCATAGTCATCTTCAACTGAACACTTGCTGAAACACTGTGTGGGGCAAAGAGTAAAAATCTTTGTGATCTTTGTCAGATTTTATACATGTAGTTTTTGGAGCAGTGTGTGCATTAGCAGAATATTTTGACCTAATATCCAGAGAAGAGACTACACCTGATCTTTTCTATACTTTAATCTATTTTATCCTCAGGTTCTGATTTATCTTACCTCAAATTACCCAGATTCCTACATTCAAAAACATACTGAGATATAAGCATAGCAGTAGGCACATGAGTGTGCATATACATGCATGTGTATGTAAGCGCACACACAAACACATACACACACACGAGAGAGAGAGAAAGAGAGAGAGAGAGAGAGAGAGAGAGAGAGAGAGAGAGTTGATATTTACAAAAAATACATCATGTCTTATGTGATATTAACAAACTTTCTATCCCAAGAATTCATAACCAAAATTCATTAAAATTTTGTTAATTCAAATGTATTTTGTTAAATTTAAGGATTGCTTTTTTGTTGAGTCTACTGAAATATTCTTGAGGTAAAATATATTTTTAAAATGAATCAACAGGAAATAAATTTGGAAGTTTAACAAGAATATCTCTAGAATGCTCACATTTGTAAAAACAATCACCAGACTTTTGTAGTTCAAATGGGGCAATTATATGTGCAGAAGTAAGCTCTGCTTGCATTAATTTAATTCTTTTGTCTTTACCATATTAATAAACAGATAGGGACACCGAACTAATAAGAGTTATACTCTAAGCTGAGTTTGTATAAAGATAAAAGACTGCAAAAAAAAGTGATTTCTTAAATATAGCAATTGCTTGGGACAGATATTGAGTCATTATGCTGATTTGAAATAGTTTGAATGTTCAAGATGTTACCAACTGGTGTATGGGAGAATCCAGTGTCATGTGGCTCTAGTGACTCATGAACACAATAAGTGTGAATGGACTGAAGAACTGTAGCTTAAAGTAGTAACAACACTGGGACTCCCTCATTTTTTTTCTATTATGCTAGAATTGATAACTTTCTGGTGATATCTCTAAAGGATAAAATACATTTGTGAAAAAAAGTGCACTTCAGTTATTACATCTTTTATTTCAATCAATTATTTTAATGATCATGAAATTTGAAGTACCTTTTTTTGCCCTCAAATCCATAAATTATGTATCAATTTACAGACAACATATAGACATGGTTCAAGATACTGAAAATATGCTGTTGATCAGGATACTGTATATTTACAACAAATATTAGCAAGATGATATAAACCACAATAAATTTGAAAGGAATCAAGTTTGACTTCCTGATTTCCTTCTTTCACTATCTTCCACATCCTTTATGTTGAATAATAGATTTTGAATCAAGCAATTGATTTCCTACATGTTAATCTGTAACAAAACATATTATCTGGATTCTTTACAGCCATTGGGTTATGCATATGCTAATTATGTGTCATTTCTTTTCTATCCACACTACAATAAATTGCGTTGATTTATATGTTTGTTAGTACTTTCTAACACAAAATAATACAGCATCAAGAAAATTTCAAAAAATTAAAGTACAAACTGTACTAATGAAGAACTACCAAAGCTAATAGGTAAGTGCATTTGTATTGATGTACTTTTATAGAAAATTTTGCTGCCCTCCTTTAGGTCTCTTAACAGTACAATCCTAAATACTCATTTTATAATGAATTCTAACACCTACAGAGACTTTTCATCTAAACTAATAATTGAATCCCACTCATGTTCACCCTTACAACTATACCTCTATAAGACTGAACATAACACCAAACAATATGAATAGAATAGACACCCTCATATTCCCCTTTTACATACACCTTCTAAACATTAGTGACATATAATTAAATTTGGGTTCATATACTTTAAAGGAAATTTTAAAATGATATAAAACAATGCTGAATCTATAGATTGTTTTTTAAAAATATAGGTGGTGTTTATACTAAACCATTAATATAATGGTTAAAGCAGGGTTAGTTTTGCATCTGAATGAGTTTTGGATCCAGCACATGTAATAGGTATGTGTGCTATCCTAACTCTCTTTTCAAGGTATCATGCAAGATTTCTAAAACAAGTTTTGATGAGAACAAACAAAACTTTGGAAGTGTATGTCCCCAGCTGTGTAAACCTTATGACAAAGCAGACTCAAATTATATCAAGATATTCATATAAACAGAGATTCCTTGGGACTTACAAAAGTAAAATTGTATAATTATAACACATAAATCTTCACTTTAATTTAGGTACATTTATATTTTTTGGATCAACTTTTTTCTTAAAGAAAAGATATCACCATTTAATTGCAAACACTGATTAATGAGTATCTATCAATGATACATTGAATGAGTTTACAACATAAATTTATTTCTTGCTCCTCAAAACCTATATGGAACTATAAGCAGTAGGAGTTGGTATCAAGTTCTTTGGCTGTGTGTATGAATGTGCAAAATATACAGGAAAATATTGCATTAGAATATGCTATGAGAACAGGTGGTCCAATCCCTCATAAGATATCATCATGCTGAATTAGCACTTCATCTTCCACATACGTTTGGACAGTCACAGTTTCTTTATGAAATGAACAGTTTCCCCAGCTCAGAAGGGGAAACCTATTCAGTAAACATTCTGGCACCTGTCAGAATAGTACTTCTAGAGCATTACAGTTGTTCCCTATGATGTCACTGAGGGACAAAGCATGAGATACTCCAGAAAAAAAAAAACTCAATATCTCAATATCCATGTTTCCTGGAAGGAAGGTATATTAGTTACTTTTCCCATCACTGTGACTCCATGTTTGTCAAAATCCATATTTAGATAAGAAATTATTTTTTAAGCTCATAGTGGCAGAGTCTGAGAGTCCATCATGATGGAGAAGACAACTAGAGTAACTGTTTCCATGCCAATGGCATGTGTGTGGGTACGGATCCATCCAAGGCCTACCACTACAGATCTAGTCCGACTACATTCAAGCAACATATACAACTGGGATCAAATATTCAAACTGTGTGCTACTGGAAAGAAAATCCCAATTTAAGCAGATAGATAGTGGTAGAGAGGATAATGATGTCAAAATAATAATCACATTTCATATTAAGAACTGTTGACTATAATATCTGGCAAAAGAATATTTGCAGATGTGATTCAGTTAAAGATCTTGAGGGGGGGATATGTGTTGCCAACACAAGCATTCTTACAAAGAATGGTCAGGGGTCATAGAAGAGATGCTGCAAAACTAGACAGAAAGATGGAGGACTGGACCATAAGTGAGCCCTATAGGCTGAAAGTGTCAAAGAAAAAAATATTTTATTTTTCCATTGATTATCTATTCACTTTACATCCAGGTCACTGCCCTTCTCCTGGTTGCCCCCTCAGAAACTCCCTCATCCTATCCCATCCCTCCCTTCTCCCCCCTCTATTCCTCCACTGAGAGGGTGGAAGTTCCCATGACTATCTCTCAAATCTGGTACCTCAAATCTCTACAGGGTTAGGCACATCCTCTCCCACTGAGGCCAGACAAGGCAGCCCAGTTACAGAAATGAAATCCTTCAATAGGTAACAGCTTCATGCACAGCCTCCACTTCAGTGTTTGCAGGACTCCCATGAAAATTGAGCTGCATATCTGCTACATATGTGTGGTGATTCCTAGGTCCAGTCCCTTTGGTTGGTGGTTCAATGTCTGAAGGGTCCAGGTTTGTTGATGCTGTTGGGCTTCCAGTGGAGGTTATTTCTCCTTCACAGACCTCAATCCTTCCCTCTGACTCTTCCATAGGAATCTCTGAGCTTTGTCAAATGTTTGTCTGTGTGTTTCTACATGTGTTTCAGTCAGCTCCTATGTGCAGCCTCTCAGAGGACATTATGCTCGGCTGCTGTCTGCAAGAACAATAGAGTGTCATTAACAGAGTCATGGATTGGTGCTTGGCAATGCAATTGTCCTCAAGATGGGCTGGTTATTGGCAGGCCATTCCTTCAACTGTTGATCCATATTTTTCCCTGAATTTCTTGTAGACAAAACAAATTTTGAGTCAAAAGAATGGGGTGGATTTATGTCCTTCTCTCTCCACTGGGGGTGCTACCTGGCTACAGGAGGTAGGCTCTTCATGTTCCATGTCTCTACTGTTGATTGTCTCAGCTAAGGTCACCTGCATAGACTCCTCTGGAACTTCCTGGAGATGCTCCTCCTCCCTGTGCTCTAGCTGCAGATTTCCATTCATTCTCTTGGCCCTCTGGTACTCTTTCTTATCCCAAGCAGTTTCCTGAAACCTTAATCTCCTCCCCATCTCCTCACCCACCCAGCCCACTCCCTCCTATTGTATTCTCCCTTCTAAGAGAGATTCAAGAATTGTCCCTTAGGCCTTCCTTCTTGTTTAGCTTCTTTTGGATCTATGGAGTGGATCATGAGTATCTTTTATTTTATGGCTAATATCCACTTAGGAGTGCATACCACTCATGAATTGAATCAAAGACCCAGAAATAAACCAAAACACCTACAGACACTTAATTTTTGACAAACACAAAAATTACACAATTGAAAAAGGAAAACATGTTTGACAAATGGTGTTGGTCTAACTGGATGCCTGCATGTACAAGAATGCAAATAGATCCTTATTGCCCTGCACCAACTCAAGTCCAAGTGGATCAAAGACCTCCTTGTGAACCAAGCAGAACTCCCAGAGCTCCCAGTAACTAAACCTCCAACCAAAGAGTACACAAGGAGGGACCTGTGACTCCAACTGCATATATAGCAGAGGATGGCCTTGTTGGACATCAAAGGGAGGATACGCCCTTGAATATGTGAAGGCTTCATGCCCCAGTGTAGGTGAATTCCAGGACAGGAAAGCATGAGTAGGTGAGTTGGTGAGCAGGAAGAAGAGGATAGGATAGGATGTTTTCAGAGGGAAAACCAGGAAAGGAGATAACATTTGAAATGTAAATAAAGAAAATAACTAATAAAATAGAAGAGAAAGTGGGAAATAACCTTGAACACATTGGTACTGGAGACAATTTCCTGAACAGTGCACTAATGGCTCAGGTGCTAAAATCAAGAATTGATAAATGGGGGCTGGAGAGATGGCTCAGCAGTTAAGAGCACTGACTGTTCTTCCAAAGGTCCGGAGATCAAATCCCAGCAACCACATGGTGGCTCACAATCATCCGTAATGAGATCTGATGCCCTCTTCTGGTGTGTCTGAAGACAGCTGAGTGTACTTCTTTATAATAAATAAATCTTAAAAAAAAAAAGAATTGATAAATGGACTTCATGATACCAAAAAGATTGTGTAAGGCAAAGGAAACAATAATACAAAAAGGCAGCATACCAATTGGGAAAAGATCTTCACTAGCCCTATATCTCATAGAGGGATAATATTCAAACTACATTAAGAACACAAGATGTTAGGCACAAAAAACCCACATAATCCAATTACAAAATGAAGCACACATCTAAACAGAGTATACACAAAACAGGAATCTCAAATGACCAAGAAGAAATGTTCAGCATTCTAGTCAGGGAAATGCAAATCAAAAGGACCCTGAGATTCCATCGTATACCTGCCTGAATGACGAAGATCAAAAACTCAAGAGACAGAACATGCTGACTAGGATGTGGAACAAGGGAAACACTCTTCCATTTCTGGTGGGAGAGAAAGCTTGAACAGCCACTCTAGAAGTCAATTTGGTGGTTTTTCAGAAGATTGAAAATAGTTTTACCTCAGGACCCAGTTGTACTTCTCATGGGCATATATCCAAACAATGCTGCACCACACCACAAGGACATGGGGTCCACTTTGTTCATAGAAGCTTTATTCATAATAACCAGAATATAGAAGAAAACAGAAGTCCCTCAACTGTAGAATGAATACAGAAAATCTAGTTCATTTAAACTATTGAATACTCTTCATCAAATAAAATTTCTTTATTAAAATTTCAGGTTGAAAAAAAATCAGCCTTAGAATTCAAGATAGCTTCACAAGATTCAGTTTGAACTATTAGAAGAGATATTTATGATTCTGACTTCTAAAACTATAATAGAATAAAACTGTTGTTTTAACTTATTTCATGTGGAATAATTTACAACACTAGCAATAGGAAAACATCGTTGCTTTTAATGGTTCCCTAGTTAAATGAAAAAAATATTTTATTTATTTTAATTGTTTTATTCTTCTTTTTATCATTTTTTGTGATATTTTAGTGGAATTATAAGTTTGGAATTTGTAATGAAATTTTACCTTTACTCTTTTGAAATTGAAGTTGATTTTATATTATTACTTGTGTTCTTGATATTTTTCTTTAGATTTAATTACAAAACTAGTTTCTTCCTTTTGAAAAATTTATGTAGAACATAATAGTCTACTTTGTAGCTAATTTTGACCCGTAACCGGAGTAGTACATTTTTTGTTCTTCTGTTCCTGGCCTTACGAAATGATCTATTTGCATTACTGAACCATAATATTACAGGTCTATTAAAAGCGCCACATGATTTTTTTCTTCTACATTTGTGATTTTTCCCTATATTCATATAATATCACATACATTAATTTAATATTATAAATATGAAAACTAAGAAATTGCTTCACACAATCCTTCAGTGTTCTTTAAGGCACCTTTCTATTCTTTCGCATTATGACCTAAAAACTCAAGTTGCCTTAGTCTCCACTAATATTGATGATGATCTCTCTTTCTTTGGTGATTTTCTTTCTTTTTTATCAAATATTTTCTTTATTTACATTTTGAATGTTATCACCTTTCTACATTTCCAATCAAAAAATGCCTTATCTCATCCTCCCTCCCCTTCTCATTAACACACCCACTCCAATCTCCCCATTCACCTACACTGGGGAAACAAGCCTTCACAGGTCCACAAGCCTCTCCTCTCATTTATGTCTGGCTAGGCCATCCTCTGCTACCCATGCAGATGGAGCCATGTGTCCCTCTATTTGAACTCTTTGGATTGTAGTTAAGTCCCTGGGAGCTCTGGGGGTACTGGCTATTTCATATTGTTGTTCCTCCTATGGAGCTGCAAAACCCTTCAGCTCCTTGGGACCTTTCTGTAGCTCCTCTATTGTGAACCCTGTGCTTAGTTCAATGGTTGGCTGAGAGCACCCTGTATGTGTCAGGCAATGGCAAAGCCTCTTAGGAAACAGCTATAATAGGCTCTTGACAGTAAGCACTTGTTGGCCTCCACAATAGTGACGGATTTGGTAACTATATGGGAGGGATTCCCATGTGGGGCAGTCTCTGAATGGCCTTTCTTTCAGTATGTGCTCCACATTTTGTCTCTGTATCTCCTCGCATTGGTATTTTGTTCCACCTACTAAGAAGTACTGAAGTATCCACAATTTGATCTTCATTCTTCTTGAGCTTCATATGGTCTTTGAATTATGTCTTGGGTAATCCAAGTTTGTGGGCTAATGTCCACTTATCAGTCAGTGCACACCATATGTGTTCTTTTTTGATTGGGTTACCTCACTCAGAATGATATTTTCTATCCATTTGCCTAAGAATTTCATTAATTCATTGTTTTTAAGAGCTGAGTAGTACTCCATTGTGTAAATGTACCACATTTCAGTATCCATTAGTCTGTTGTGAGACATATGGGTTCTTTCCAGCTTTTGGCTATTACAAATAAGGCTGCTATGAAAAGAGTGGAAGATGTATCCTTCTTACATGTTGGAGAATCTTCTGGGTATATGCCCAAGAGTGGTATAGTTGGGTCCTCAAGTAGTACTATGCCCAGTTTACTGAGGAACCACAAAACTGACCTCCAGAGTAGTTTTATCAGGTTGTAATCCCATCAGCAATAGAAGAGTTTTATATTAATATAATATAATTTAATATATAATATAATATAATTTTAATTAATATAATATATATTAATGTAATAGAAGGATGTCCTCTTTCTCCACATCCTTGCCAGCATCTGCTGTCCCCTGAGTTTTTGATCTCAGTCTCACACCTGTCTGATTTGAGATAGAGTCTGAAGGTTGTTTGAATTTGCATTTCCCTGATGACTAAGGATGTTGAATATTACTTTAGGTGCTTCTTAGCCATTCAGTAATCCTCACTGAGAATTCTTTGTTTAGCTCTGTACCCCATTTTTAATAGTGTTACTTTGTTCTCTGGAGTCTAACTTCTTGAGTTCTTTGTATATGTTGGCTATTAGTCTACATTTGGATGTAGGATTTGTAAATATAACTTCCCAATCTCTTGGTTGCCATTTTGACCAATTGACAGTGTCCTTTGCCTTACAGAAAATTTGCCATTTTATGAGGTTTTCTTTGTCAATTATTGATCTTAGAGCATAAGCTATTGGTGTTCTGATCAGGAAAATTTCCCCTGTGCCCATGTGCTCGAGGCTCTACTCCACGGTCTTTTCTATTAGCATCAGTGTGTATGATTTTATGTGGAGGTCATTGATCCACTTGGACTTGACTTTGTAGAAGGTAAGTATGGATTGATTTGCTTTGTTGTACATGTTAACCTCCAGTTGAACCAGCACCATTAGTTGAAAATACTGTTTTGTTTTGTTTTTCCCCACTGCATGGTTTTTAGCTCCTTTGTCAAAGATCAAGTGACCATAAGTGTGTGGCTTCATTTCTATTTCCTCAATTCTATTCCATTGATCTAGATACCTGTCACTTTACCAATACCATGCAGATTTTACACAATTGCTCTGTAGTACAACTTGAGGTCAGGTATGGTGATTCCACCAGTTCCTTTATTGTTGAGATTAGTTTTCGCTATTCTGTTTTTTTTTTTTATTCCAGATGTATTTGAAAATTGCTCTTTCTAGTTTTATGAAGAATTGAGTTGGAAATTTGTTTGGGATTGCATTGAATCTGTAGATTGCTTTTGGCAAGATGACCATTTTTACTGTATTAATCTTGCCAATTCATGAGTATGGGAGATCTTCCATCATCTGAGATCTTTGATTTCTTTCTTCAGACATTTAAAGTTCTTGTAATACAGATCTTTCACGTGTTTAGTTAGAGTATCACCAAGGTATTTTCCATTGTTTGTGACTGTTGTGAAGGGGGTTGTTTCTCTAATTTCTTTTTCAGCCTGTTTATGTTTTGAGTAGAGGAGGGCCACTGATTTGCTTGAGTTAATCTTATATCCATCCACTTTGCTGAAGTTGTTGATAAGCTTTAGGAGTTCTCTGGTGGATTTTTTTAGGTCACTTAAGTATGCTATCATATCATCTACAATTAGCAACATCTTCCTTTCCAATTTGTATCAGGTTGACCTACTTTTGTTGTCTGATTGCTCTGTCAAGGACTTTCAGAACTATATTGAATAGGTATAAAGAGACTGGGTAGCCTTGTCTAATCCCTGATTTTAGTGGGATTGCTTCAAGTTTCTCTCTATTTATTTTAATGTTGGCTACAGGTTTGCTGTATATTACTTTTATTATATTTAGGTTTGAGTCTTGAGTTCCTGGTTATTCCAAAACTTTAATCATAAAGGGGTGGTGGATTTTGTCAAATGCTTTCTCAGCATCTAATGAAATAAACATGTGGTTTTTTTATTTGAGTTTGTTTATATAGTGGATTAGGTTGATGGATTTACTTAATTTGAACCATCCCTCCATGCCTGGGATGAAGATTACTGGATCATGATGGATGATCGCTTTGATGTGTTCTTGGATCAGGTTTGAGAGAATTTTATTGTGTATTTTTGCATCAATATTCACAAGGGAGATTGATCTAAAGTTCTTCTTCTTTGTTGGGTCTTTGTGTGGTGTATCAGAGTAACTGCGGCTTCATAGAACAAATTGGGTAGTGTTCCTTGTCTTTCTATTTTGTGGAATACTTTGGAGAGTATTGGTATTAGGTCTTCTTTGTTTGTCTGATAGAACTCTGCACTAAACCCATCTGTTCCTGGGCTTTTCTTGTTTGCAAGACTATTAATGACTTCTATTTCATTAGAGGTTATGGGACTGTTTAGATCATTTATCTGATCCTGGTTTAACCTTGGTACCTGGTACTAGTCTAGGAAATTGTCCATTTCATCCAGATGTTCCAGTTTTGTTGAGTAAAGGCTTTGGCAGTAGGTCTGATGATTTTTGGGATTTCCTCCATTTCTGTTGTTATGCATCCCCTTTCATTTCTCATTTTCTTAATTTGGAAACTGTCTCTGTGCCCCCTTTTAGTCTGGCTAAGGGTTTATCTATCTTGTTGATTTTCTCAAAGAACCAACTCCAGGATTGGTTGATTTTTTATATAATTATTTTGTTTCTACTTGGTTGATTTCAGACCTGAGTTTGATTATTTTCTGCTTTCTACTCCTCTCAGGTGTGTTTGCTTCCTTTAGTTCTAGAGTTTCAGATGTACTGTCAAACTGCTAGTGTTTGCTCTCTCCAGTTTCCTTTTGGAGGCACTCAGAGCTATGAATTTTCCTCTTAGGACTGCTTTCTTTCTGTCCCATAGGTTTGGGTATGTTATGGTTTTATTTTCATTAAATTCTAAAAAGTCTTTAATTTCTTTCTTTATTTCTTTCTTGACCAAGTTATCATTGAGTAGAGTGTTGTTCAGCTTCCACTTGTATGTGGGCTTTCAGTTGTTTTTATTGTTATTGAAGATCAGCCTTAATCCATGATGATTTGATAGGATGAACGGCATTATTTCAATCTTCTCGCATCTTTTGAAGCTTATTTGTGACCAATTGTGTGGTCAGTTTTGGAGTATGTTCCATGAGGTTTGAGAAGAAGGTGTTCTTTGAGCTTTAGCAAAGTTTCTTTTATGAATGTGGGTGCCCTTGCATTTGGAGCATAGATGTTCAGAACTGAAAGTTCCTCTTGGTAGATTTTTCCTTTGATGAGCATGTAGTGTCCTTCCTTATCTTTTTTGATGACTTTAAGTTGGAAGTCTAATTATTAAATATTAGAATCTGTACTCCAGCTTGTTTCTTGGGACCATTAGCATGGAAAATTGTTTTCCAACCTTTTAATTTGAGGTAGTGTCTTCCTTTATCACTGAGGTGGGTTTCTTGTATGCAGCAAAATGTTGGTTCGAGTTTATGTAACCAGTCTGTTAGTCTATGTTTTTTTACTGGTTAATTGAGTCTATTTGATATTAAGGAAAATTGATTGTTGCTTCCTGGTATTATTGTTAAACGTGGAGTTATGTTTATGTCTCTATCTTCTTATTGTGTTGGAGTTTTTAATTTATTATCTTTTGAAGGGCTGGATTTGTGGAAAGATATTGTGTAAATTAGCTTTTGTCATGGAATATCTTGGTTTCTCCATCTACGGTAATTGAGAGTTTTGCTGGGTAGTGTATTCTGGGCTGGAATTTGTGTTCTCTTAGGTTTTGTATGACATCTACCCAGGATCTTCTAGCTTTCATAGTCTGTGGTGAGAAGTCTAGTATAATTCTGATAGGTCTGCCTTTATATGTTACTTGACCTTTCTCCCTTACTGCCTTTAGTATTCTTTCTTTATTTTGTAAATTTGGTGTTTTGACTATTTTATGACAGGAAGAATTTCTTTTCTGGTCTAAACAAGAGAGTCTTCATTCTCTTTGATATCTATTATCCATAGGTTTGGTCTTCTCATTGTGTGCTGGATTTCCTTGATGTTTTTGTCAGGAGCTTTTTGCATCTTGCAGTTTCTTTGACTATTGTATCAATGTTTTGTATGCTATCTTCTGCACCTGAGATTCTCTCTTCTATCTCTTGTATTCTGTCAGTAATGCTTGCATCTATGACTCCTGATCTCTTTCCTAGGTTTTCTATCTCTAGAGTTGTCCCCCTTTGTGATTTCCTTATTATTTCAAATTCCATGTTTAGATCCTGAAAAATTTTGTTCAGTTCCTTCACCTGTTTGGTTATGTTTTACTGTAATTCTTTAAGGAATTTTTGTGTTTCTTCTTTAAGAGCTTCCACCTGTTTACCTGTGTTCTCCTGTATTTCTTTAAGGGAGTTGTGTCTTTCTTAAAGTCCTCTATCTGCATCATGAGATGTGATTTTAAATCCAACTCTTGCTTTTCCAGTGTGTTGTGGTATCCAGAACTTGCTGTGGTGGGAGAGCTGGATTCTGATGTTGCCATGCAGCCTTGGTTTATGTTGATAGGGTTCTTGTGCTTGCCTTTTGCCATCTGGTTATCTCTGGTGTCAGTCAGTCTTGCTGTCTCTGACTTGGGCTTGTCCCTCCTGTGGACCTGTAAGCATGTGTCAGTACTCCTAGCAAACTAGCTCTGTCATACAGATCTTTCACTTGTTTGGTTAGAGTCACACCAAGATCCTTTAAATTTTTTGTGAAAGATCTGTATGACAAGAACTTCAAGTCTCTGAGAAAGAAATTGAAGAAGACCTCAGAAGATGGAAAAATCTGCCATGCTCATGGATTGGCAGGATTAATGTAATAAAAATGACCATCTTGCCAAAAGCAATATACAGATTCAATGCAATCCCCATCAAAATCCCAACGCAATTCTTCATAGACTTAGAAAGAGCAATTCAAAAATTCATCTGGAATAACAGAAATTCCAGGATAGCTAAAACTATTCTCATGCAGAAGAATGCAAATTGACCCATTCTTATCTCCTTGCACTAAGCTCAATTCTAAGTGGATCAAGGACCTCCACATAAAACCAGAAACACTGAAACTAATAGAAGGGAAACTAGGGAAGAACCTTGAACATGTGGGCACAGGGGAGAATTTCCTGAACAGAACTCCAATAGCTTATGCTCGAAGATCAAGAATAGACAAATGGGACCTCATTAAATTACAAAGATTTTGCAAGGCAAAAGACACTGTCAAAAAGACAAAGCAGCAACAAACTAACTGGGAAATGATCTTTACCAACCCTACATCCGACAGAGGGCTAATATCCAAGATATACAAAGAACTCAAGAAGTTAAACTCCAGAGAGGCAAGTAACCCTATTAAAAAATGTGGTACAGAGCTAAACAAAGAGTTCTCACCTGAAGAATATCTAATGGCTGAGAAGCACCTAAAGAGATGTTCATCATCCTTAGTCATTAGGGAAATGCAAATCAAAACAACCCTGAGATTCCATCTCACACCAGTCAGGATGGCTAAGATCAAAAAACACAGGAGACAGCAGTTGTTGGCTAGGATGTGGAGAAAGAGGAACACTCCTCCACTGCTGGTGGAATTGCAAGCTGGTACAACCACTCTGGAAAGCAGTCTGGCGGTTCCTCAGAAAACTGGGCATGACACTTCCGGAGGATCTGGCTATACCACTCCTGGGCATATACCCAGAGGCTTTACCTGCATGCAATAAGGACACATGCTCCACTATGTTCATAGCAGCCTTATTTATAATAGCCAGAAGCTGGAAAGAACCCAGATGTCCCTCAATGGGGGAATGGATTCAGAAGATGTGGTATATCTACACAATGGAATACTACTCTGCAATTAAAAACAATGAATTCACGAAATTCCTAGGCAAATGGTCAGATCTTGAAAATATCATCCTTAGTGAGGTAACCCAATCACAAAAGAACACACATGGTATGCAGTCACTGATAAGGGGTTATTGACCCAGAATCTTGGAATACCCTAGACACAATCCGCATATCAATAGATTTCTAAGAAGATGGAAGGAGAGACCCCTGGTCCTGGAAAGACTGGATGTAGGGGAACGCCAGGACAGAGTAACGAGAGGGGATTGAATGGAGAAAAGAGGGAGGGAAGGGGGCTTATGGGACTTTCGGGGAGGGAGGAAACGGGAAAAGGGAAATGATTTGGAATGTAAATTAAAAAAATAAAAAAAAAAAGAGTAAAAGAACTTCTGTGGGAATCAGTATCCCGGACCTCAAGCTGTACTACAAAGCAATAGTGTTAAAAACTGCATGGTATTGGTAAAGTGACAGGCATGTAGATCAATGGAACAGAATTGAAGACCCAGAAATGAATCCACACTCCTATAGTCACTTGATCTTTGACAAAGGAACTAAAACCATCCAGTGGAAAAAAGGTAGCCTTTTCAACAAATGGTGCTGGTTCAACTGGAGGTCAACATGCAGAAGAACGCAAATTGATCCATTCTTATCTCCTTGCACTAAGCTCAATTCCAAGTGGATCAAGAGTCCATGTGGGCTTAAGTTAATTGATTCTATAGTTCTTCTTGTGGTGTTCTTGACCCCTCTGGCTCATTGACTGGTAAAGTTCCAATGAAGTCTATGTCTAGCTGAGAAGCTACTGGTAGTTGAAACAGGTTTTTGTAATAGGATCTGATGATTATTTGAATTTTCTCAGTTTCTGTTGTTATCTCTCCCTTTTCGTTTCTGATTTTATTAATTTGGATACTGTCTCTGTGCCCTCTGGTTAGTCTGGCTAAGGGCTTATGTATCTTGTTATTTTTCTCAAAGAACCAACTCCTCGTTTTGTTGATTCTTTGTATGGTTTTATTTGTTTCTACTTGATTGATTTCAGCCCTGAGTTTGATGATTCCCTGCCTTCTACTCCTCTTTGGTGTATTTGCTTCTTTTTGTTCCTGGGCTTTCAGGTGTGCCATTAAGCTTTTAGTGTAGGCTGTCTCCCGTTTCTTTTTGGCGGCACTCAGGACTATGAATTTTCCTCTTAGCACTGCTTTCATTGTGTCCCATAAATTAGGGTATGTTGTGCCTTCATTTTCATTAACTTTCAAAAAGTCTTTGATTTCTCTCTTTATTTCCACCTTGACCAAGTTATCATTGAGTAGAGCATTGTTCAGCCTCCATGTGTACGTGGGTTTTCATAATGTTCTTTATTTAAAATTACTCATATGAGCCAAAACTCTTAGTGTTGACTATCTTGCAAGATGACATTCATTAACCATTTTTAAATAATAAAAACTTAAAGAATGGAAAATTTTATGAAATTTATAAAATTTCATCTTATCTGGTTTTACATTAATGTAGCAACAACAACAACAAAATATAGCCAAGCAACTTGTAAAACAGCCATTTTATTGAAACTTACACTTCTAGAGGGTTAGAGTCTGTAGTCATAATGAGAGGGTGCATGACATTAGGCAGGTAAGCATTGGGCTGGAACAGTGGCCAAGAAGTTACACACTTATCCACAATTTACAAACAGAGAAAAATGAAATGGCATGATCTTTACTTTTTATTTGAGATTAAAATATCATGTCATGTCTATAATCATGTTTTGTACCTCAAAGACCTCCCTTAGAGCCCTCCCTGTGTTCTTTTAAATTTATGGTCTCTTTCTCATTAACTGTTCTTGCATATATATGTATTTACACACACACACACACACACACACACACACACAGAGGGGGGCGGGAGGGAGGGGGCATGAGGAAAAGAGAGAGAGAGAGAGAGAGAGAGAGAGAGAGAGAGAGAGAGAGAGAGAGAGAGAGTTGTCCCACAGTTCTTCTAAATATAATCTGCTAAATCTGTATTTCACTTTTATATGTTATGTATGCTGACCATTTGGCAATGGACAAACCATTGGTGTGCTCCTCTCTGGGGAAGGTCATCCCTACTGTTCACAGCTTCCTCATTTTCCTACATCGGTATAATTTTTAGATCTTTTGAGGGCTTTCCTTGTCCACGGTGGCATGTGTAGTTTTCTTGTTCAGTTCACATTTGGGCAGTAATATCAGTGAAATTTTATGGATTCCATTCTGATATTACTAGGAGACACACTCTCAAAGAAAACTGTGATGGCAGAGGATTTTGATACTTTGAATCTGACCCATGGTAAAACACTTCTTCCAACAAAGCTGTATCTCCTAAACATTCCTAAGTTAACATTTCTAATTCAAACCCTGAGAGGATGGTTGAGAAAACAAGTAGTTATATTTCTTAATATAGGATTAATTTTATTCTCTATCAGTGACAATTAAACATTTGGTTAACAGTATCATGAAAAGATGATAGCATAAAATCTTTGGAATTGAATTCTAGTATTAGGGAAACAATAATATGTATACTTTGTGTATGGCTTGGCATTGTCCCAAATTTTATGATGAGTCTTCCAACTCTTCCTTTAGTTAAAAGTTTTATTGACCTTGGGCTATTTTTCACTTTTCCAATTTGGCATAAAAAAATTCTGACTTACTTATTTCAACCCGAAGTTCTGAAAACCTTGACAGGTTTTGCTGACGTTTGGGGATGCAGTCCAATTTCACACCAAGTGAAATGTAAGAACTGCAAATCTACCCAAACTGGAACAGCAATGTAATAGTTCATGGGCACTAAGTATTTCTAACACAGAAAATTAAGTAATTCTTCCCTTGTTAAACAAATTAAAAAGGTTATAAGTTAATGTAAATAAAATATAATGCTATAGCGTTTTGTATGGCAACAATAATTAAACTCTGTAATAAGTAGCAATATTGTTCCACCGTATTCTATTGTGGCATACAATCTAGAAATGTCAATAAATGAAATTCAAAAATAGTTATCCATTCCTTTCTGTTATTTAAGGGTTCTAAAATAGTTATACACTATCAAAACTTTCATTTTGTCTAAAACATGGAAATTATGACTTAACTTACAGAAAATGAAAGTAATTTAAAGTTTATAAACAAATATTTTTTATTGACATATTAACTAGCAAATAGCACATGCTTTAATGGTACAAAACAGGCTGACAATACATATGCATATTACTATTGTATGGTTAGAGAAAATGTGAAGTGTGACTTGAATCATAGATATTAGGCAATTGCAGACTACTTTATACATTTAATTATCATTTCTTCTATTTTTGAAATTGAAATATAATTTGAAAAGTCTCTTTTCCCTTTCTTCTATCCAAAACTTCTCATATACCCTCCTTATTTTCTTCAAATTCATGACCTCTTTTAAAAAATGTTCTTGTTCTCAAATTCATGCGTATATATTATGTATATACTATGTATGTGTTTATGTATGTGCATATATATGTGTATACACACATACATACATATTTATACCTAGGTTTAACATGCCCAGACTCTATAATATTGCACAAATGCATGGTTTCAAGATTGATCCTTTGGTTGGATGACCAATTCGCATGCTACTCCAGGAGGAAGTCTATTTCTGATGCTCCTAGAATTCCTTGGTGTATGGTTGATGATTTGTGGTCTTCTTTCATTTTGGCATGTCTTCTTCAGCTCATGTTTAGGTAGTCATACTGCTGAGAATTTATGTGTGTAACTTCTGACTTTGCTAAGACACATATTCTAAAAGATAACTCTGACTCTGGCGATTTTTCGCCCAAATACCCTGAGAACCTACACTGAAAAACAAGAAACAAAGCCTTAGAAAATTTGCAGTGATTCAGTTCACTCAGCTGGTATTCCTTGGCTTTAAGAATTTTTCTTCCACTTTGTTCTTTTGACAGTGTCCTTTGCCTTACAGAAACTTTGTAATTTTATGAGGTCCCATTTTTCAATTCTTGATCTTAGAGCATAAGCTATTGGAGTTCTGTTCAGGAAATTCTCCCCTGTGCCCTATGTTCAAGGTTCTTCCCTAGCTTCCTTTCTATTAGTTTCAGTGTGTCTGGTTTTATGTGGAGGTTCTTGATCCACTTGGAATTGAGCTTAGTGCAAGGAGATAAGAATGGATCAATTTGCATTCTTCTGCATGTTGACCGCCAGTTGAACCAGCACCATTTGTTGAAAAGGCTATCTTTTTTCCACTGGATGGTATTAGCTCCTTTGTCAAAGATCAAGTGACCATAGGAGTGTGGATTCATTTCTGGGTCTTCAATTCTGTTCCACTGATCTACATGCCTGTCACTGTACCAATACCATGCAGTTTTTTAACACTATTGCTCTGTAGTACATCTTGAGGTCCAGAACACTGATTCCCCCAGAAGTTCTTTTACACTTGAGAATAGTTTTAGCTATCCGGGGTTTTCTGTTATTCCAGATGAATTTTTGAATTGCTCTTTCTAACTCTGTGAAGAATTGAGTTAGGATTTTGATAGAGATTGCATTGAATCTGTATATTACTTTTGGCAAGATGGTCATTTTTACTATATTAATCCTGCCAATCCATGAGCATGGCAGATTTTTCCATCTTCTGAGGTCTTCTTCATTTTCTTTCTTCAGAGACTTGAAGTTCTTGTCATACAGATCTTTCACTTGTTTGGTTAGAGTCACACCAAGATACTTTATATTGTTTGTGGCTATAATGAAGGGTATCATTTCTCTTATTTCTTTCTCAGCCTGCTTATCCTTTGAGCATAGGAAGGCTACTGATTTGCTTGAGTTGATGTTATATCCGGTCTCTTTGCTGAAGTTGTTTAAAAGCTGTCGGAGTTCTCTGGTGGAGTTCTTTGGGTCACTTAAGTATACTATCATATCATCTGCAAATAGCTATAGTCTGACTCCTTCCTTTCTAATTTATTATTATTTATTATGGGAAATGATCTTTACCAACCCTACATCCGACAGATGGCTAATATCAAATATATACAAAGAACTCAAGAAGTTAGACTCCAGAGAGTCAAGTAACCCTATTAAAAAATGGGGTACAGAGATAAACAAAGAGTTCTCACCTGAAGAATATCTAATGGCTGAGAAGTACCTAAAGAGATGTTCAACATCCTTAGTCATTAGGGAAACGCAAATCAAAACAACCCTTAGATTCCATCTCACACCAGTCAGAATGGCTAAGATCAAAAACACAGAAGACAGCAGTTGTTGGCGAGGATGTGGAGAAAGAGGAATACTCCTCCACTGCTGGTGGGATTGCAAGCTGGTACAACTACTCTGGAATGCAGTCTGGTGGTTCCTCAGAAAAGTGGACATGACACTCCTGGAGGATCCTGCTATACCACTCCTGGGCATATACCCAGAAGCTTCCCCTGCATGCAATAAAGACACATGCTCCACTGTGTTTATAACTGCCTTATTTATAATAACCAGAAGTTGGAAAGAACCCAGATGTCCCTCAATGGAGGAATGGATTCAGAAGATGTGGTATATTTACACAATGGAATACTACTCTTCAATTAGAAACAATGAATTTCCAAAATTCCTAGGCAAATAGTCAGAACTTGAAAATATCATCCTTAGTGAGGTAACCCAATCACAAAAGAACACATATGGTATGCAGTCACTGATAAGGGGATATTAACCCAGAATCTTGGAATACCATAGACACAATAAGCATATCAATAGATTTCCATGAAGATGGAAGGAGAGACCCCTGGTCCTGGAAAGACTGGATGTAGGGGAATGCCAAGACAGAGAAGCAAGAGGGGGTTGAATGGGGAACAGAGAGAGGGAAGGGGGCTTATGGGACTTTTGGAGAGGGAGGAAACAGGAATGGGGAAATCATTTGGAATGTAAATAAAAAAAATTAGGAAAAAATTGTTCTTCCATGAAAGCCATTCCTTGGCTGATTTCAAGATACAGCTATAAGATATGAACTAGGTCTATCATGTTTTCATATTTACACTTAACAATGCTTCTCATCTCTCTGTAATAATAAAGAGTTTCTAAACAAGGAGAAATTAAGCTATACATAAAATATAAAAACTAATTTATATTTATTCATAGCAATTAACAGCAAAGAAAAATATTAAGAAGTGATGTTTTTATAAAATTGAAACAATATACACTTATCTGGGAGGAATAACCTCAGTTTAGACATTGTGTGTGTTAGCAAGTCTGTATGAAATTTTCTTAATTAATAACTTAGACTTAGAGTTGTGGGTAGAATGATTCAGATCTTTCTGTGTTCTTCTACATGCATAAATCAAGTTGGCCAAAACGAAATTTTATGTTGCTGTATTTTTTTCCAATACAAATTGTGGCTTCTTCGTCAAAAATCAGGTGTCCACATGTGTGTATATTTAGCCTTGTCTTCAGTTGGATTGTATCTATCAATATGTTTGCTTGTGTAATAAGATCATCTGTGTTTTATTAGAAATTGAGGGTCCTGTGCTGTTCTTTTATTAGTCACAGTTTTTTTTTACCTACTTCATCCCTCTCTCTCTCTTTCTCTCTCTCTCTCTCTCTCTCTCTCTCTCTCTCTCTCTCTCTCTCTCTCTCACACACACACACACACACACACACACACACACACACACACACACACACACACACATAAAGACTGTCATTGCATATTTTGTAAATAACAGAATTTCATGATAACAGAATTTTATGGGGATTCCATTCTACTTATAGATTCCTTTTGATAGAATGACCAGTTTGACTATGTTATTCCTAATGATCCATTAGAATGAGAGATCTTCCTATTTTAATGATATCTCCTTCAATTTTTTTCTTCAAAGACCTAAAAGGTTTGTTTTTCATACAGTTCTTTTGCATTCATTGTTAGAATTATTCTAAAATATTTCATATTATTTGAGGATTTTCAAAGGTAATTATTTCCTGATTTCTTTATTGGTTTGTTTCTTATTTGTATATAGGAGGGCTATTATATTTTTTGAGTTTATCTTAGATTCAGTCACTTAGCTTAACGTATTTATTGGCTCCATCGCTGTAATAGAAATTTTAGAGTCACTTACGTATACTATCATATCACCTGGAAATAACAATACTTTAACATATTTCTTTCCAGCTTGAATTCCCTTGATCTTCTTTAGTTATCCTATTGCTCTAGCTAAAACTTGAAGTAATATGTAGAAAGTAAACAAGTTTTACTTGTTCTTGATTTTAGTAAAATTCCTTTGAATTTCTTGTCATTTAATTTGATGGTGGCCATAGGCTTGCAGTATGTTGTCTTTGCTATATTGAGGTACGTATATTTTATCTCTAATATCTTTAAGATTTTTAACTTGAAGGGATGTTGGATTTTGTTAAAGTCTTTTTAAGTATCTAATATGGTAATAATGTGATTTTTTTCTTTTAGTTTGATTGTAAAGTGAATTACATTTACAGAATTTCACATGTTAAACTATCCATGCATCTCTGAGATGAAGCCTACTTAATCAGAATGAGTGATCTTTTTGATGTGTTACTGAATTTGGGGTCAAAGTATTTTATTGAAGATAAATTTTTTAATAAATTTTCTTGTGGGAAATTGGTTTGAAGCTTTCTTTTTTATTGTTGTTGAATATTTGCATGATCTAGGGCATCAGGGTGAGTATAGCCCCATAAACTGAGTTGAAATTTTTCCTTCTGTTTCTATTTGTGGAATAATTTGAGGAATATTTGTATTTCTTTTTTTAAAAGACTTGTAGAATTTTGCTCTGAAACCATTAGGCCTGGGCTTTTGTTGGTTGGGATACTTTTAATGATTGCTTTTATATCCTTAGGGGGTAAAAGTCTATTTAACTTGTTTTATCTGACTTTGATTTAAATTTTGTAAATGATATCTACCTTGAAATTTGTTCATTTTATTTAGGTTTTTCTAATTTTGTGAAGTATATGTTTTAAAGGCATGACTTAATGATCAGTTTGAGTTCCTCAGTGACTGTTTTTATGTCCCAGTTTTTGTTTCTGATTCTGTTAATTTAGATATTCTCTCTTCCTTTTAATGAGTTTGGATTCTACTTTCTTTCTTTTCTCAAATAACTAACTCATTGTTTCACTGATTCTTCACATGGATCTTGTTGTTCCTTTTTTAGTGATTTCAGCCCTCAGTTTAATTATTATTCTCTTTTCTTGGGTGTGTCTACTCTGTTTTATCTTGCATTTTCATTTGTGCTATTAGGCTTCTAGCATGAGTTCTCTTTCTTTCTAGAAATATATATGGCTAAGTGCTATGAAATTTTTTTCTTAGTACTGTTTCTTTTGTGTCCCATGAGTTTGGATATGTGGTGTATTTTACAGTGAATTTGAGAAAATCATAAACTTCTTTCACTAATTCTGCATTGACTAATCTTTCTGTAGAGAGTTGTTCAGTTTCCAGGAGTTTGTCTGTGTCCTGTTACTGATATCTACCTGAATCTGTGATTATCTGATAGGTTTCAGGGCATTATTTCAATTTTCTAATATGTTTTGAGACTTGATTTGTATATGAGTATGTGGTTAATGTAGTCATTTTAGAGAAAGTTATAAAATGTGCACAGAAGAAGATATATTCTTTTGTGTTTGGGTAAAAATACTCTTTAAATATCTATTGGGTCCATTAGGTTATAATATCTATTAATTCCAGAGTTTGCCTGTTCAGTTTTTTTTTTTGTCTGACTGACCTGCTCATTAACTACTGTTTGGTATTAAAGTTTCCCACTATCAGTATGTGAATATCAATATGTGATTTTATCTGTAGTACTTTTCAATTACAACTTTGTGATTGAGGCATAGCAGTTGAAAACTAAAATGTAGCCAGGCAGTGGTGTCACATGCCTGTAATCCCAGCACTTGGGAGGCAGATTTCTGAGTTCAAGGTCAGCTTGATCTACAGAATGAGTTCCAGGACAGCCAGGGTTACACAGAGAAATTCTGTCTTGAAAACAAATAAACAAACAAACAAACACCTAAAATGTCACTTTTTATGGTATATTTATCTTTGATATTGAGCAGTTTTTGGACACAGCAGAAGAATGGATCCCTTTTTAGCATTTATCCTGTTATTATGTTTTTTTTTTAATTAGGGGAAATGAGATCATTAATATTGAGAGATATCAATGATTGCTGATAGTTATGATTTTGTTGTTGCAAGTAGTTGGTGGTTGTGTGTGTGTGTGTGTATGTATGTGTGTGTATGTGTGTGTATGTGTGTGTATCCTTTACTTCTCATTTTATTTGTATAAGATTATTTGTTTTCTGTGTTTTCATAGTAGTAGTTAAGGTTTTTACATTGGAGTTTCCTTCTAGTACGTTCTTTGGGGAAGCATTTGACTTGTTCTTGGAATCTTACCTTTTCCATCTATAGCAGTGTCTCTTAATATTCTTAATACTTTCACTCTTTAATATAGTTCCTCATGTTATGATAATCTTCCAAATTAATATTGTATATGTAGATTATCTAGCTCTCAACTTTTCCTTTGGTTTTGCTGAAACACTAGAGCAACCTGCTTCAAATTAAAAACCTTCAGGGCCCCCAAACTAATCAACTTGTAAACCTCATCCCATTCTAGGCAGTTCAGCCTGCCATCCCAGTTGGACTTCCCAGGACTGCTTGTTAAAAGAAAAACATATCAGCAACAACAAAGACAGTCATTATTTCATTATGAAGGGCTGGGGAAAGGTTGTCCAAGCAAACAAACCCAAGTAACAAGCATGAGTAGCCATTCTAATAGCTAATAAAATAGATTTTCCACTGAAAGCAATCAAAAGAGACAGAAGAGGGCACTTCATAAGCATTAAAGAAGAAATCCACCAAGAGGACATCTCAACACTAAACGTCTCTGCTCCAAATGCAAGAGCATCCACATTTATAAAAGAAACATTACTAAAGCTTAAATTACACAGTGTACCCTACACATTAATAGTGCAAGAAATCAACACACAACTCTCATCAATAGTCAAGACACAAATCTCAATATAAGCATCATACAGCAAGCCAGTAACCAACATCAAGTTAAATGGAATGAAACTTAAAACATTTACATGTGATCATCTCACTAGATGTTGAAAAGCATTTGACAAAATCCAACACTCCTTCATGATAAAAGCAGTTGAAGCAGCCAGGATACAAGAGGCAAACCTAAACAAAATAAAGACAATAAACAGCATGTCAAAGCCAATATCAAATTAATTAAATATTAATTATTCATTACATATTAAATATTTCATGTAGAGAAACTTAAATCAATTTCACTAAAACAAGGCTGTCTACTTTTTTTTTAAGTATTGAACATGAAATTTTATCTAGAGCTATAAGACAACTAAACAAGATCAAGTGGATACAAATTGGAAAGAAAGAACTCAAAAGAATTGTTCTTCACAGAGAATATGATAGTATACATAAAATTCTACCAGAGAACTCTAGCAGCTAATAAACCCCTTCAACGAAGTGGCTGGATACAAAATTAACCCAAAGAAATCAGTAGTCCTCCTCTACACAAGTATTAAATCACCGAGAAAAAGTTTGGGAAACAGTACCCATGCAATACTGACAAGCAACATAAAATTCCTTGGTTTAATTCTAACCAAGTGAAAGACCTGTATGAAAAGTGATGCAGAATTTTCCATGTCCAATCATATTAGGGCAGTGGAAGGCCTGTGATTGGACAGAAAAAGTGAGGCTGAGCTAGAAGTTGGATGGACAGATGTTATAAGAGGAGAAGGCAGGAAAATCGAGATGGTTTCGGATATGGACCTGTGTAATATTTACTAACCACAAATGAGTTTATAAGTTTAGAGATATTGGGATAAAGCTTTAATCATAATCATTGACTATTAAATTACTGTATTGGCATCTTGTAAATTGTGATATTATTTATACATAAATCTGATTGGTTAATTAAGCATTAAGAATTTTGAATTACTAGGTTACCAGAATGTGGGTCCTCTGATTGCAGGGGTTTATGATAGAGAGAAAACACAGCTGAGATGCTGTGGGAACTAGCTGGGAGAGAACAGCTCGGTGCTGAGCAGGACTCCACCAGGACATGGTGTTGTGACTTGGCAGGGCAGGAAAATTGGTGGGATCATTCTTTAATATTTCCTGCAACAGGTGGCAACAGCCTGTGATTGGACAGGAAAAGGTGGAACTAGGAGTTGGGGGAACAGAGGTCACAGGAAGAGAAGGGAGAAGAATCAAGATGACTTCATAGGTGGACCTATGTAGCATCTACTAGCAACAAATAACTATGATTTTATAAGGTTAGAGATTTTGGGATGAAGCTTTTATCATTATCATTTGGCCAAAAATTACTATATTGACATCTTGTAATTGTCTAATTAAGCATTAAGAGTCATACTTCTACTGGGTAGTTGGGTGATGAGATGGCTGATCATGATGTGTGAGCGTTGTATACAAGTAGTGAGGTAACCCAATCACAAAAGAGCACACATGGTATGCAGTCACTGATAAAGGGATATTAACCCAGAATCTTGGAATACCCAAGACACAATTCACATATCAATAGATTTCCAAGAACATGGAAGGAGAGACCCCTGGTCCTGGAAAGACTGGATGTAGGGGAACGCCAGGACAGAGAAGCGAGAAGGGGTTGAATGGGGAACAGAGAGAGGGAAGGGGGCTTATGGGACTTTTGGGGAGGGAGGAAACGGGAAAGGGGAAATCATTTGGAATGTAAATAAAAAATCTTAAAAAATTAAAAAAAAAGTAAAATGAACTCATGAGACACCCCCCCCCACAAAAAAAAAGAGTTGGTCAATTGGGGACTAGAAATTGGTCAGGTTGGCAGATCACAGGAGAACAGGAACATGGTTCGAACCAGTGGAGAGTTCACAGGTCTACAGGTCTATTGACAAGCTAGCAGGAGCCCTGTGGCCCAGTGTGAGGTTTGTAGATCACTATTGCCTTGCCAGCACTAGGGAAGGAAAGTGACAGCCTTCTGTTTTAATATTTCCCACAACAGGTGGTGAACCAACCAACATGCTGGCTGGGAACAAATCCACTAGAAATTTCAGAGTATTAGCCTGAGAGTTATTATTATTATTATTATTATTATTATTATTATTATTATTATTATTATTATGTGAGTTAACTGGGTAGCACTAAAAAAGGAGTCATGTGACTCAAGGGCAAGAAAGTTGAAACAAATAAACTGCTGGCAGCCCTGAGGTCCCCTGCTGTGGGGAAAGCAGGCTGCTCTGAGTCAGAGAGCTATAGAATTGAAGTTGCCTACTTCATGGGGTAGAAATTGATTACATCTGTGAATTTATAAAATTGGTAGTATTTGCTTTTAGGATAGATTTATATACAAATTTTTCTGAATCACATGGGGGAATTGTGCCTACAGACAGAAACTAGGATAGGGAAAATTAGTCACTGACTTCACAGTAGAGAGTGAAGTGATAACCATTGCTTGCTTTGAACAGGTATTAATAAAATATGTCTGTGGTTCTGAGCAGAAAGCCAGATTGAAAGACGATATAGATTATTTATCCAACCGTAGGAAACTCATATTCTGCTTACGTGGTCTACATGTGAATCTTGAGTGTCTTTTCCTGATTAGCAAGAGAGGAAATGCCTAGTATAGGCAAATACAGTATTTTAGTTTACTTTATTTGTTTTGAATTGTTTTTATTTTCAAAATGGGTGTGCTATTGAGTTTTGTAGTTATATTATTCCTCTGGGAGAGAGGTCAAAATGAAGGTTTTAAAACAGTTTTGTCTTTGTGTTTTTTTGGAATGGTGATTAAGATATTTACACATTTCAGAGTTACATGGATCAGATATGATGATGGAAGATCTCCAGAAGACTAGATTTCAGAGAAATAAACAAAAAATATGTCTTGATGATAGTAAAATTTTGCTTTGAGATCTATATATTATTGAATATACAGCCTTGGTGAATTTCCTCAGAAGACATAGTGAACAGACCTGCTTGAACTCTTGATGTCCTGGACATCAGCTGGATCCAATCAAGGCAGACATGAGAGACTAATCAATCCTATTTTCCCTATCCTTCTCCTACCCTTCATAATTCCTCAATGCCCATATTCAGCTTGAAGAAGTTATGAAGAATTGTCGACCCAGTTCCCTGGGTTTTGGAGCTGGAGAGGATTATTAGTAGGCTATCTTTCTAGGGAATATGGAAATGGTCATATTTGGAACAGGGAGGTAATAGCTAGAATTGATTTTAGCTATAATCCCATTTGGCAGAAATCTTTATATTTGTTATTGAGTTTAAGTCATCAATTCTTATTTGGTATAAAATTTATTTTGATACAAAATCAAGGTTTTCATTGGTATAAATTTCTTCTATTGATACTAAAAATGTAAAAGTACAGGGCTTAGACCTAGTTCTTCTATTGCTGTTATTATAAACAGATATGAGATGTTTAAGCCTGTGAGTTCAGGGCCAAATAACAAATTCATAGCTCCAAGTTTATTGTTAGTGTTTTCAAGATTTTAATTACAAACAGCTGAGAATAGTTAAAGGACAACAGTTCAGATTATGTAGTCAGTTTTATAATATGTCAGAAATCCACAAAATGTGACATTTAATATTATTTATTTACTTGTTGTTGAAAAATATCTGCTCCTAACAGCTCCCCATTCATGGATTCTAAGTAGCAGCAGAACATCTCTACCTCTAGGAAAAGTTGTACATTGCAGCTAGGCGCCCACTAGGCAGAAAGTGCCTATTTCTCCTACAGACATTTACCGTTCTTGAGAGGACACAAGTTACAGGTTAGGACAGCTTAGTTCTTCAGATACAGAATAAACTAGTCCTTAATAATTCCTGTTTTTCCAGGTCTGTCAGAATATCCTGGGCCTGAAGGCTGAAGACTGATGCTCCAAATTCCTGACTTATTTGGGCTGTATAAATAGAAAGCTGCCTCTTCAAATTGGCTAAGTTCTGGAAGCTGTATTTCAATATTATTCAATATTGAATATTCAGTATTGAAGCTTTATTTCAATATTATTCAATGTATTCAATGTTTCAAAATAACTTCCTATATTTTCAATTAATATCAGTCATTTTTGGAATTTTGATTTGGTTGAAAAATTACCTAGTCTCCTAGTAAACCCAGGCTTTTTACTTTGAGAGGAACAGATTTGAGAGGATGGTTTTCAGATGGCATGAAATTTAAAGCTTGGACATAAGTCAGGTATAGAAAAATAGTCTTTTAAGATAGAGTGTTCAATTTTATTGGAAAAAATGTTAGACTGGGTGTTAGGTCTTTCTTATACCTTTTAATTTACAAAATGTTGATAGTTATGTTCAATTTATATTTTGAGAGAAAGTCTTTTTTTATTAAACAGGGAGAAATGTTACAGGATTTTCCATGTTCAATCACATTATGGCAATGGAAGGTCTTTGATTGGACAGGAAAAGGGAAACAGAGCTAGGAGTTGGGGAAACAGAGGTCCCAGGGAGGAAAATTGAGATGACTTCAGCCATGGACCTCTATGGCATTTACTAACCACAAATAGCTGGTTTTATATTGAGATAATGCTTTTATCATTATCAATTGACTCCTAAATTACTGTATTGGCACCTTATAAATTGGGATATTATTTATACATAAATCTGATTAGTTAATTAGGCATTAAGAATTTTGATTTACCAGGTTATTGGAATGTGGGTCTGCTGATTACAGGAGTTTATGACAGAGAGAAAACACAGCTGAGATGCTGTGGGAGCTAGCTGGGAGAGAATAGCATGGTGCTGAGCAGGAAATGGTGCTGTGCTACCCTGGACATGGTGCTGTGGCTTGGCGGGGCAGAAGAGTTGGCAGGATCATGTTTTAATATTTCCCACAACAGAAAAGAACTTGAAGTCTCTGAAGAAAGACACTGAGAACGATATCATAAAATTGAGAGATCCTACACACTCATGAATTAGTAGGATTAACATAATAAAAATGGCCCTTTTTACCAAAAGCAATTGACATGTTCAATAAAGTCCCCATCAAAATTCCAACACAACTCTTCAGAGATCTTGAAAGAAATTTCTCAACTTCATATAAAAAAAAAATCATGGATAGCTAAATTGATCCTGAACAAAGAGAACTTCTGGACATATCATTATCTCTGACATCAAGCTGTATTACAGAAAAATAGTAATTAAAACTGCAGGATATTGGAATAAAAACAGACAGGTGGACTGATGAAATTAAATCCAAGACCCAGAACTAAACCAATACACTTATATACACTTGATTTTTGACAAAGAATCCAAACACATACAATGGAAATGGGAGAAAATATTCAACAAATGGCACATGTCTAACTTGATTTCTGCATGTGGAAGAACGAAAATAGATACATATTTATCACCCTACACAAAATTCAAGTCCAAATGTATTGAAAACCTCAGTATAAACCAGACACACTAAATCTAATAGAACAGAAAGTCAGAAATGATCTCTTTAGTATAGGAAACAACTTTCTGAACATAGCACCAATGGCTCAGGCACTAAGATCAAAAATTAATAAATTGGATCTTATGATTTTGAAAAGCATCTATAAGTCAAAGGACACCATCATTAGAACAAAAATGATAGCCTAGAGATTGGTAAAAAGACCTTCACTAAACATACATCTGACAGAGGCCAAAGTCCAAAATGTATAAGAATTCAAGAACTTACACATGAACAATCTAAAATCAAATTAAAAAAAAATGGAGTAGAGATAAAAACAGAGACATCTCAACAGAGGAATCTCTAATGTCCAAGAAGCACCTAAAGAAATGTTTAATGTCCTTAGTCATCAAAGAAATACAAACCAAAATGACTCTGAGATTCTCCCTTACACCCATCAGAATAGCTAAGATAAAATATTTGAAGGACTGCATATAATGTCAAGGTCATGGAGTAAGAGCAGTACTCCTCCATTGCTGGTAGGAGTGCAAACCTTTACAACCTTTCTGGAAATCAGTTTGGTAATTTCACAGAAAATTGGGAATATTTCTCCCTCAAAACCCAGCTATGCCACTCATGGCTGTGAAAAGCTGTTACTGGGAGCTAGATTGAAATGGACAGATTTTCTTTTTTTCATTAATGCATCAATCTAGAAGAATTTCAATGAAGCTTTATTCCTACCTCACTATGTGTATATTTTGACAAATAGATGAGGTATATTCAAAAGTGAGCTTGGTAAATTTTATGACTTATTTAAAATAAATGATGAGTATAACAAAGAATACAAATGGAAAGATGGTTGAAGATATCTACCTATATCTATCTATATCTATTTCTATCAACTATATTATCTATAACTGTATCTTATCTATATATAATTTTATATCTACCTCTATATATCTGTGTATCTAGATTTAGATGTGTATATCTATCTAGACATATAGAAGATAAATATAAATCTATATATCTATCTAGATATATAGATATTATAGGAATACATAGATAAGAAAGACCAACTCAAATGAACTATAGGCTACTAAGGAATACTGAGATACAGTTTTCCCAGAGAAGTGCACAACAGTTGCTTATCCACTATCAAATATATTATGAAATAAGAGAATATGATTTGAATGAGATTAAGGAAGGGCACTTATGGCTACATTTGGAAAGGGCAAAGAAAATGTAAATGATGTAATTATGTTAAAATAGTAAGAAAATTAACATGACAAGAATATAGAAGATAAAACCACATTGAATCGGGGTTTTAAAACATTGAAATAAATAAAGACATTGTTGTTATATTTTATAAACTTCTGTTTATACTCCAATCATCAAGAATACTTTGTATCTAAATTGCATATGAAAGATAATATGTTTCTATTCTTTTAAAAATTTCCATATCACATCTCATAACAGATTCTCTCATTAACTACCTGCTAAGTATTGGCCAATTTAAAATATTAAACAGCTTAAAGCAGGTTAAGTTTTGAAAATTGTAATAAATTTATTTTGATTCTAAAAAATTTCTTATTGTTTTATTGTTAAAGTCTAAATTTACTATTTATCTTATGTTAAGTGTATTTTAACTAAAATTTGTAAGATGAACATATCAATGTGGTAGTGTGAGAAACTTCAGTACAGACATGCGCACACACACACACAGTCATACTCATAAATATCATGTTGTACAATCTGAACATTCAAAAATGTTGTTCTTATTTTTCAAGATACTAAAATAGTATTACCTTTAGCAACCCTACCATAACCCAATAGCCTACAGTATTCTTTTGAACTATAAGTTAATTCACATTTACAACTATCTCTCACACTAGTCAAGTAGCTCTATTTTCTGTGTAAGAATTTAGTTCTATTTGGGATATCCAAAATATGAAATATTCAAAGCACAGGAGTGGAATAATTATTTGTGTGTGTGTGTGGCTGTCTGAGAATCTTGCCAAGTATTATATTATGCTGACTCAGTTAAGAAGCCTATCTAATTTTGAAAATGGAAAAAGAACTGTTTTTAAGGGTACTTTACACTGTTTAAAAGCTCTGAATTCTGTGACTGCAAAACATTAGAAAACAAGTAATTAAAAAATGAAATTAAGACCAACAAAACTTTAATGATTTATTCATGAAAACATTCCTCAAAGCACATCTACAAATGGGATTCTTAACTCACAGTCATGAATTTTGTCATATTTTTAATGTTTTAAAACTCATACATCAAAAAGGTGACATACTGATTAAAGGTGATCAAAGAAATTAACATTTCAGTATTATATGTAGAATTTCAATTTCTCAAACAAGCAAAATATCATCAAAATGTGTTGAGTATATTTTTATGAAATGTGTGGGAAATTTTGAGACATTCTTTTTTGGTAAGTCTATTATAGTAATTTTTCACTAATGTTGCATAGTAGAGTTCACAGCATGTATCTATTTCCTCACATGTTAGGAAATTTAAGGAACTAAATGATGTTTTAACTATTGAAACCTGGAGTTTATTTAGGAAACAAAAACATAATAACCAAGAGATAATGGATTTTTCAAAGATAAGTTGAACTCCCCTTGAAAGTTAGAGCTTTATTAATAATGCTATAATATGAATATATCTCTCAAAGAGACAGAGAGAGAGAGAGAGAGAGAGAGAGAGAGAGAGAGAGAGAGAGAGAGAGAGAGAGAGTTGAGGAAAATATTAACATTTCAAAATGAGCATAATATGAAAAACAATTTCGATCCAATGGAACACCAACAAAAATAATCTTACAACATTGTTCAAAGAAATAGGGGTAGAAATCCCTAGAATTCATAGATCTAGATAGCCAAACTAAACATAAGAAAAAGGACCAATGCTATTGCTGTACGTGCTGCATTATCTGTTAATTGACTACAAGAGTATACTCCCACCCTGTTTTGATGACTGTTTGTAACTAGTATCACAAAATGGAAATAATCTCATTTAAATAAAAAAATGGGTGTTATGTGTCTTAAGACACTAAAGAATCATGTGACACTTGAGGAGCTCAAAAAAACTATAAAATAAACCAGACTATCCCCATCCTCAAGCATATCAAAGCAGTAATCGACTTCTTGATAGATGAGATTCTGGAGGAACTGCATGCATTTTTTTTAATATGTTCCAGAAATGCAGCTTTGATCAGTTGTCACCCAAGGATGACTCTCCCAATGACACATCAATCTTTGTTGATACCCATGCTTTTGTTGTAACTCCAAACTGACTCACTGATTCTCCATCTAGACTTATATGGATTTCTTTATTTGTTTTATGGATGGGGCCCTATCTGAAATGTTTTACTAGGTGTCTTTAGGAAAAATTGTGCAACAAAATTATGCAACCACCTTTAGAAATCTCATCATTAATAATTAAATCTTCCCGGTCATCCCAAAGTCAACATCTCAATTTCTTTTTAAAACTATGCTCTACATATTAATTAATCTATTTCTGTATAGCTATGCTCTCCTTTACATGTTGTAGTTCCTATGATTCCTTCTATGTTATAAAAAGTGTCATCAGGCTTGTGCTATCAATAAGTGGCACTAACATGTCACTAATATCCAAAAGCTGTTGTATATTCAAGATTATGTAAATCATCCCTACTAATGATGATCTAGCCAGCTTCCCAGGGCCAGCAAATTAGTAGACCTTACAAAAGAATGTACTCCTGCCCCTTTGCTAGACCAGTATAATTTCTTAGTCCATTCTAAATCTTATCTTCACACTCACAGATTAAATAAGGCTATCATTCTTCATTAAAGAACTCTATTTCCAGAAAAAAATGGAGTATATCCAAGATACTACAGTTGGACGCAAAGTATATGTAAATAGATAACAGGTATTTCTGTCCCAAACATCTATATTATTGTTACTGCATTTATGGCTCAGGGAACACAGCAGAAAAGGATTTGGAAAGATTTTAAAAGTCCAAGTCACTGAGAGTCTACTGTGAAACATATTCTCCTGGAAATTGCTGCATAAACAGGAACAGAAAACTAGCAATATCAAAGGGTAGATTAAAATAGAATATATTTCATTGAGTCCCAATCTTCGACAAAGAATTATAAACAACTCCGGGAAAATAAATTTGTTCATACTGAGTGCTCAGCACTTGAAGTATATGCATAGAAACAATAAAAACAAATTCAGCGTACTATTAACTTATTTGTGAATACTCATCTAAATAAATATACATATTCATTTAAAAATAATAATTAAATATGTTATCACCTTTAGAGTCCCAGAGAGAGGGTACCTTGGAAGACCTGGAAGGAGAAAAAAGTGGGGAGAAATATTCTATTTTGATTAAAAAAATTTCTAAAAATAAAATGAATTTATTGATGACATACCTGTTATCATGTTAGATCCTGGAATCCTCAGAGTAGATATTGTCACTTTCATCTCCTTTCAAATCTCCCAGACTATGCTCTACATTAAAAGCCTTTCACAGTAAGGTCATCATTGCATGTATTTTGATGAAAGTCATCCATAGAAATTCAAAAGTCACTAAAAATATTTTATTTGACCATATCCAATCTCTGATGGTTTATACATCATAATCTACTCCCTTTATGAGTTAGTTTTAATATCTATGATGACACACTGATTCATCTTATTTGAAATCCAAATAACTTAAAATAACAACTAGAATGTCTAATTAGTGCTTAGTCTATGGACTTAGCTTCATGAATCAAATGCAGTCATGGCCTTTGATTAAACTGACAAACATAAAACAAAAATCAAATATAAAAAAACCAAACAACCAAAGAAAAAATTGTACTCAAGTACAGAGTATGTGATGCCCTATCAATGGGCAAAGAGACACCTTGTTGAGGTGCTGTTCACCCAGGAGCAGAGCATGTGGCAGTTCTTTGTCCTTCCTCCTTAGATACTTGGCTTTGTAGCCAAATTTGTTTTTTTCCTAAGACACATAAAAATCAAATCAAATCAATCAAATCAAGGCAGTGCATCATGGAAGGATGAAGAAAGAGATTTGTGCAATGTCCTGTAGTGCACTGCAAAGAAAGTGTCTGCAAAGAAAGGTTATAGACACTTTCTTTGCTAACATGCCACACAACATGAATGGAGGATGTCACACAGGGGCCTGCCAACCATATGGTCAGCCTATAACTGGAGCCACCACAATATGCGAGAATCTGGTGGTCTGATGGGAGATAAAGAGAAGTGGAGCAGGTTGAGCATTATGTAGAAAGATGAAACAGAAGACTCAAGGAAGGAGAGGAGTAGCCTGTTGTGAGTAGCCAGTCCTGCAACCTAGGCCCATCATGCAGTCACAGCTGAGCTGCCTCTGTCTGCCATGTCTGAGTCCCTGGCAATACAGCTGCTGGTGTCAATGTCAATGTCTGTGACTTTTATTACCAGAAGAGAATATGGGATATCCTTGTTCTGGGCAACAGTCAGGACCACCTGAATATCCAAGTCTTTGCAGAATTGGCCCTGTCCCTCACTGGATGCGGTTCTCTGGAGAGTTGGTCCCATTTCTTACCACTGGCATTACTCAAAAGAGTTGAACCTTGCCCAAAAGTCCCTGAACCTTGCCCAGGTCACAGAGTGGAGCTATCCCTGATGGCAGGGATATGGCTGAGCCAGCAAGGAGAGCATGCGTGTAGAAGAGCTGACTCAACACTCCTCTGCTGCGAAGTAGCCCTGGGGAAGAGGTGAAGTCCCCCTTGCCATGACCAGAAAAATGGAAAGCTGCCTACAGGGTCATGAACTAGAAATATGTACCTGCCCCTTGTCAGCTGCAACCCTTGGGAGAGCAGGTCCTGTACCTTGCCTTGGCAGCACAGATGATAAAGGGGCTCAGGTGAGCCAGTCCCCAGTGTGAAAGCTTGGGAGCATTGTCCTGACCACTCATGTGCTGTGAGTGGTATTAGTGTAAGTTTATTCCCTACCTCCTACCCATCACTCCCTAATGCATTCAGCAGATCTGTCCCTGTGCCATATTGGCATCAGAACCTAGGAGTGGGGATCCTGCCCCTCTCCTGGGCAACAAAATAATGCTGGCTTTTTTCAAACAGGTGTGGACAAGCCAACCTTGTGGAGGAGAGTAAGGGGGAGCTGGCTTTCCCACTTCTCTACCATATTGTAGTGTGTGTATGAGGGGTGATGCCCTCCCCCATTCCCCCTGGACACCTGCTGCAGTTGTCAGAGCTGGCCCTGGCCTCATGAAAGTAGGTGAACTGGTCTTGTCCGTCACTGAGTTCAGCACTTGGGAGTTGATCTTTCAGTCCCACCTTAGGCAGCAGAATAGAACTGGCCCTGGTGGAGGTGGCACACAAGAGCTGGCCACAGGGTGAGATTCCAAGAGAGCTACCTCTGCCAAAATTCTGCAGTGAGGAGGTATGGGTGTGGGGTGATGACCCCCCCTCGATCACTAGCATTCTTTGGTAGGAGAGATCTATTCCTGAGTGCATGAGAACTGGAGAGCTAGCCCTGCCTCAGTGTCATTACCACTCAGAAGAGCAGGCCTGCATGTCACCTGGGCAACTCAGGGAAGCTGGCACTGCCTGGGAAGGCACAGGTGAGCCAGCCAGGAGGGAGTAAAAGCAGTAGGGCTGACCTATCCCCTTACAGGCTGCAGCACTTTGGAGACTGGGCCCTGTTCCTTGACTGGGAAGGACAGTGGAGTTGATTCTGGAGGTGTAGGTGTATGTGAGCCACCCTGAGGGCATGAGAGGAGAGTTGACTCTACTTCTTGCCAATGGTGACATGGGTGGTTTAGCTAGAGCAGTACTGGAGTGTTTGCCATGGTTAGGAGGGTACAGAATAGCTGATATGCTTACCACCTCAGCTACCACCCAAGAACAAATTCAAGGTTCTGAGATGGCCAGCCCCAACACCTATATCATATGTGAGCAGTTGCAATTTGTGAAAGGGACAGTCCTACTATTCCAAAGCTGCAAGATCTCTGTAACACAGGGTAACAATAGGATAACTGGGGGGAGTCTTGATAATGATCCATTATTGATGGTGTCACAGAAGCCAGAGATCTTAAACTAGACCAGTGAGTCATTGCAATGAACATTTGCAAGTAGAGATGTGTGGACAAAGGTATATACTATGGGAAACACTGTGACACTACAGCTCCCATGATGAGATGTTTTCTTATGCTGTGTGTGTGTGTGTGTGTGTGTGTGTGTGTGTGTGTTATTTGGGGAGCACTGCAAGGATAAAGGGTGGATCTGAGGGTATGGGGAGATGAATGGCACTAGGGTACAAGATGTGAAATTCAGAAAGAATCAATAATTGTAAAAAAAACCTTTTGTAAAAAATACATAATAGAATATTTGGAAACAGTCAACTTAAGGGCTAAGTTTGAGAGAACACCTTCTACTATTATTTTTTTTTCTAAGTTGTTGGATTGGGAAATTGGATAAGAAGTTTCTGCTTTCAGGCCAGTTCACTCAAAGGACAGCCATTCAGAGTCGAAATGTTAAAAATAAGCTGATCATGGCCTTGGCTTCTAAACCTCAACAGGAAAATTGGATTCTCAGCTCTGTCTTTGAACTTAGTTCCTGACAAGGACTTCTTGTGTGTTCATTCTTTGTGGTTCAGAAAAAGTTTCCTTTTTGTATAGGGAAAAAAAAAAGAAAAGTAAAGTAAAAGAAAAAGAGAAAAAGAAAAGAATTATCAACTATCAAATGAACAGAAGAATAATAAATTAAGTTTAAGAGAAGTAATCTCAATATTAATATTAATATTGATAATTAATATCAGTGTTAAATAGAAATGTGCTTTAACTCTCAGCATGATTATGCTGAAACCTTATTGTATGATATTTGCAAAAATTAAATATTTTTATGTAACACTTTTTCAAGTGCCTATAACTTCATACATAATTTTTATTTTTATGTGTTTAACTGTGTTTGATGCAAACATCATGTGGATTATAAAAATACAGATAATTCAACCACATATGTTTTATTAATTAATTTTTTATTCACCCATGTAGCTTCTCAGTTACTACCACTTATTTGTACATTCATTTTTTTTTAAATTTTATTTTCTAAGTTTTTTTTTATTTACATTCAAAATCATTTCCCCTTTCCCGTTTCCTTCCTCCCAAAAAGTCCCATAAGCCCCCTTCCCTCCCTCTTTTCCCCATTCAATCCCCTCTCGCTTCTCTGTAATATATTTCTTTTTCCCAATTTATTGAAAATAGATTCCTTCTCATGCAGTACATCATGATCACAGTTCCCCCCCTTCCCTTCCAGTTTTTGCACCCGTCTGTTGTATGCAGATCGACTCCCTTTCTGTTTCTCAGTAGAAAATAGCAGGCTTCTAAGAGATAATGGGACATTATGAAATAGAGTATAATAAGATTTTTAATAACCACCTAGATTGGCATAAAATCTGTTGTGTTCTGCTTGAGTCCACTAGTTAAAGAAGAGGTGAGGTTTTAAATATTTTTTTTTGTTATTATAGGGTTTAAATGTATGTGCCACAGCATGTATGTGGAAGCCAGAACATACCTATGTGACCATGGTTTTCTCTTCCTCCTTATAGAAATTTCAATGACTAAATCCAGGTCTCCAGGTTTTTATAGTTAATTTATTCAACACCTGAGTCATCTCTCTGGCCCAAGATATTAGTTTTTCTTAAATGTTTCTATATTTTGCAGCATTTTTTATTTAGTAATAATTTTAATCTTCATAGCCTCTATTATTTTATATTAATTGGTTTTTATAGAGTTATTCTTTTGCTATTTGGTACCCATAATTCAAGAAAAATAATTTCATACTTTAAAAGTATCTATACTTTCAAAAAAGTATACTTTGAAAGTATAATATCTATGATTAATCCAAAGTTTATTTTAAGATTTTAAAATTGTCTTTTTTAAATTATAGGGCTGAACCTTTTCCATGCTCCAACAATTCACAGATGAGGTAGACTTTGGGATGTGCAAACTCAATGCTCTGGATTTGGACTGTATGGTAGCTGAGTTGGTAGGCCTACCTGCTCTCCAGCACCCACGCCATCAGAGTGAGCTCAGCAATGCAATTGCTAGCTAACCAAATACATCAGCCAACAAGGCTTAGCTTACTGCTTAGTTAGGTTACCTAATACAGCTTGTATTCTAATGTTAATTTGAACCCCCTCCAAACCGGTTGTTCCAAAGATGAGAGAGTTCACACTGCAGAGGCTCTGCTCTCAAGTTAGTTGTGACTGGCAAATAAAGATACCAACAACCAAAGCTGGACAGTAGAGATATAGGTTGGCTTTAGGTTTCCCAGGCTTTGGACCACAAGAAAGAATGTTCAGAAGAGGAAGAAGGAGAAGCCACCATAGGTCAAGATAATGTACCCTTGACAGCTGCCCAGTTGGAACATAGTAAATAGTAAGCAATAACTTAGGATTATTGATAGGACACTTGATTCTAACAGCATGATGCTAGGCAGTTACCCAGCTGTTGTGCTGATTAATACTTATTGTAAATATAAAGTCTGTGCTGTTTGTCTTTCTTTCATGAACTTAACTACCAAAGGCCGTGTAGAAACTCTGGGGAGATTTTTAATTATTTAATACTGTACCTGTCCCCTCCCCATCGCAACCAGCTCTACTGTGCTTCCCAGATGAGGTGCAGGGCCCACTCTCCCGAATGCTGCATTTAGTCAGAGGTGGGGCCAAATTTCCAAAGTGGCACAACCAGTAAGAGTCAGAGCCAGCACTACACAGCCCTTCGAAATTAATGTGGTCCCAGCTGGCAGTCCAGAAGAGTGGTGTCATTATGGTCTTTGGTGGTAATATGAGCCACAGACATCTACACAAGCTCCCTGCAGCTGCCTAGCCATGGACACATACATGGCTCTCTGGTAGCATGGGCTATGATTTTACCATGCATGGCATTAGGTGGTAGGGCTGGCTAATCACAACAGGTTGTTCTTCTCCAACCTCATGTGCCAGTTCCACCTCTCTTTATAATGCTAAACTGTTCTGTTTCTCTTTCTCACACATCTGTCTACCACAAACTTGCACATTGTAGTGGTTCCTGCCACAGGTGGGCTGCATGGCTGGGTGTCTTCTGCCAGTCCTCATCATTGTATGGTATGCTGGTGAGGGGAAATCTAAAAATGTTGAAAACACATAATTTTGTATTAATTTGCTATTATTTTATTTTTTTTATCTTTTTTATTTTTGTTTGCAATTTTTTTGCAATAGCATGCAATAAATTTTAATCATGATCACCCCTTCTCCAAATTCTTCCCAGGTCCTCCTCACATCCACACTCACACAATTCCTGTTTGTCCTCTCTCTTAAGAACAAATAAATAGGCAAACAAAACAAAAATTCCAAGGAGTCCAGTTTTTGTTGGCTGACTATTTCTGAGAATGGATTTGACTGTTGTTTATATATCATGTGTCCCTTCCATGAAGAATACTGTGAATATCTATTGGGCCAGGTGTGGGACTTTTAAACCCATTTCACCCCTTCAATGCTTGCATTTTGACTGACTTGACCCTCTACAGGTTTTATGTATGCTGTCAGTCTCTGAGAGTTCATTGTTGTATACGTAATCTGTAATGTCTGAAAAAAAAGTCAGTTTCTTGATACCATTCACACTCTCTGATGTTTACAGTATTTCCTCCCTTTCTTCTGCACATAGCAATAAGTCTTTTGTGGGGTGGTATTATATAAACATGGCACTCAGAACAAATATTCCAAAGCCTCCTCTTCACTACATATTGACTAGTTGCATGTTTCTGTGCCATAAACTATCTATTGCAAGTAGCTTCCTGATAAGGATTAAGAGAAACAATAATCTATGGATATAGTAACATAACACTAGAAGTCATTTTATTGATTTGTTTATTTGTCAGAAAAAGAAGTTGCTATAGGTTTTTCCCACAGAGGATATGCCATATCTATCTTCAAATTTCAGCTTCAACAATGTCAGGTTTAATTTTCTTCCCATTGGGCAGACCTTAAATATACTTAAAAATGGTTGATTAATCCCATAATATACACAATATTATTATACCAGTGGGGATATAATGTCATTACTGCAGCTCCAAAGGATCATAGTTGGTGGAGGATAACTACGTTTTTTCCTTTGTTAACATGCATATCATGGTCCAGTACCATGAATGCTAGCCATCTGAGATAAAACTTCAGGTTGAATGACAGCTATATTACTGTACATGCTGTGACAAAACTATGTGGCATCTTTAGCAATAAGTCTCATCTTCAGGTTGTGGAAGTGAAACTATAGTATTAGTAATAGCCAATCACATTTGATAGAATATATATATATATATATATATATATATATATATATATATATATATATATATAATCATATACATATGTGTGTGTTTGTATTCTACTCTTCACAAACTGTCAGTAAGTCTTTACTGATTAAGTGTAAGAGAACACTTGCACAACTTATCAAATATACAAAGTTTAAACTGGTACCTAACGAGTTTTTATCCCTACAGACAAGTGTTATTGGTTCCAGGGGTATTTTCCACTCTACCAAAGGAAAAAATGTGAACGTCTGCCAAGCTGCAGAGCTTTTGTTCTACAGTGATAACTTCCCTGAAGGATATGCTAGTACAATAGTGCTAGAAAGCTTGAAGGAGCAATCAGTGAATGACTGATAAGGTTTAAGGCTCACTCCATGAGACATAACCTATATCAAGTACTGCTCTGATGATCAAGAAGCTGAGATCATATTGACTAAGGAACCAGGAACAAACCAATTACTATTTTTCTACTAAAGTAATATTAAATGACTCATAATAAAATTCTACTATTTATATATCTTTGCCATGCTCAGTCATCATGAGAGAAGCTTACTCTTGTAATAGATGGGAAGAAACATGGGTGACCACAGCCAGATAATGTGTGAGAGATTACAAACCCTTGGATTGCTCAGTTCTAAATGAAATATTTCAATTAAATCCATACCCTCGGAGCTCAGATCACTGTATAATTGGAGGTATAACATTGTAAGAGCCAAGGGCATGGAAGGAATAGAGAAAATCAAGGAAACACGGTCTTCTAAACATAGCAGAACCAATTCAGAGAGGCTAATGGTAGGCACAGGGCTTGAACAGGTTTATAGAAGATGACTTCCAGTACTGCGAGATGAACTGGAGACAAGCTACCACCCCTTACACAGAAACTATCTCTAATAACAACTTACAAAAAAGTTGGTTTTGTTTCAGTATAGCCCCACTATGGATACAAACCATTCTTGAGGGCAGACCCCATGACTCATTACCCAGCACTAGAGAGTCAAAGCAAACCAAACTCAATAATTTCTTGAAGGTTCTTTATCTCAGAGAATGTCATTGTGGAATTTGCTCACTATTTCTTTGTTTTGAATTACAGGTCCTTTGTTTATCTTTTAGAGTATCTGCTTTTGCTTTTATGATATTTCTATGCATGTGAACTTATGTATCAAATTTCTGCATTTATTTCTTGTGCTTCTTCTTCTGACTTTTTGCCTTATTTTAGATTATCTTTTGTTTCTCCTTTTTATTTTAATTTTATTATTATTCTTTAGATCCTATTTGCAGTCTAAAAAGAGAAAGGAAGGGTGTGGATATGTAGGGGTGAGAAGGTGTGAGAATCTCAATGGAGCTTGGGATTGGGAAACTGAAATTAGCAATCACAGGGGTCAAAGAGACCATGAGACTATGGTTCATAGAATCAACTAAAAATGACTCCTAGGGGCTTGCAAAGATTGAAGGTGCAGTCAAGAAGGTTGTATGTGTCTGTGCTAGTTCCTCTATATATGTTATTATTGTGTAGCTTAGTGTTCTGGATGAACTCATATCAGTGGGAATGGGACCATCTCTAACTCTCACATTCACACTTTTTCTCTTACTGAGTTGCCTTCTCCAGCTTAGATATGAGGGTATATTTCTAATCTTATTGCACCTTCTTATACCTTATTCAGTTACTATCCCTGGGAGGCTTGTTCTTTTCTGAGGGGAAACAAAGGAGAGATGAATCTAGGGCGTTGGTTTGTCTGTACGGGAGCAGGTAGTAGTGGAGGGAAGAGAAATTTAGTTTGAATGCATTATATGAGAGAAGAGTTAAAAAAATAGAATAACTAAGGGAAATTTTCCTATAAACCATTTATATACCTCAGCATTGTATCTACCTCAAAATATTTCTTTCATTATGTATTTTTGATATTTTACTTATATAAGCCAAAAAAGTATATGTTACATAAAAGTAATCTATTTTCAATAAAAATACCTGAACAAAATATTATCTGTTAAGTATATAGTGTACATACATGAAATTATATTATTACAGTTCTTTATTTTGTTGCAGAAAAATGAAATTCCAATATGTTTAATTCCTTGTGTTGTAGCTTGACCCAGTATCTTTAAGTAATTTATGGAAGATTTGGAAAGTTAGAATACACATCATAAGAAAGAAAGGACTTATGAATTAAATATGAATGATGTTCATAATATATGTGGGTATTTACATTTTGGTAAATAAGAGAAAGCAAAGTGAAAACTTATAATCTAAAGAGGAGGCAGGTTTTGCCATGTAAGTTACCTGTGACCTTTTGTATCAAAAATCCTTTATTGTAGTAATGAAATGTCAGGGTGATGATGACAGTTAAAATAGCTGTTACTGGAGAGATAATTCAGTAGGTAATAATGTTTTCTGTTACTGTGTGAGGATGTCAAATCAAACACCCAGATTTCATGTAAAAAAAGCAGCCCTGCACAATTGTGCTTGAAACATAAGTGTTGTGACTGGAGACCTAGGAGGATTGCTGGAGACAGGAGGATTGCTCTAGTAAGTGCAACAGCTCCAAGTTCAAGATGAGACCTTGTCACAAGGGAATAAGACACAGGGTGTAAAGACACAGAATGTGCTCAGGTCTGCTCACTTTTCTGCATGTGCTTAGCCCTCAGTGAATAAAATCACAATGTCATATGTCACAATTAGGAATAAATCATGTCAATGTCCATTTTCAAGCCACCAATTTAGAGATACGTTCTACCATTATCAGAATTAATTGGGAAATTTTGTAGAAATTAGTTAGAATATAACAATTTTAGTGATCATACATCTTTGTCTTCTGCTGTCATTGTGAATTTTTCTACTCAGAACTCCTTTTCATTCACATGAGGGTTTGGGCATATGTGTAATAAAATAGGTGTATGAATCAAATAGTCATATAATAAATCATAATGAAATTAATTTTAAACAGTACTTTGGTTCACATACATTATCATTATAAAAGAGGAAAGCATAGTTTTCTGCTAATAAGTACTAGTTTACATTTACATAAAAAATAACATCTTGGCTGTATAGTTACTACTACAGAACACAGCACAATTTCATGGTTTGTTGGTTGATTAGCATTTTTATCATGACAAATACTTACATCAGTGTCCTAATTTTGAATTATACATGTACTTTCTTTTCTGTAATATTATCATTTCAGAATCTTTCCTTTATAATTTTCTAGGCTATTCCTAAATTATTCACAAATACACACACACACACACACACACACATGAGAATGAGAAATATAAATTAAAATTATAAACAAATTGTATCACTGGAAGCTCTTAATATTATGTAAGTAATAATTAATAATAATAAGTAATACATGCTACTGATCCATAATTTTTACTCTGCCTTAAAATGGAGAGGTCCATTATACTAACAGCATATACTAAATACTATTTAAAAACTGCACTATCCAAACAAAATTAGAATTATAAAATAGAAGTGGATGTGGTCTTTATATCAAATTTGTGTTAATTTCTTTTTGGGTGCAGTTTTCATAATATGAATAAAAAATAATTCTTTCTAGTACCTCTAGCCATTACCTCATTTACCCTAACTGCTTAAAGTTACAAAATGTTAGTGAATTATGAATTTCCTAATGACTCAGAAAGAGTTTAATATATTAATAACATACAATAATTAATTAATATATAGGTTAAAATTCACATTTTCAGATGACTTATTCTGATTATGTAATTCTTTTTTTCTCAATCAGATTTATTATCATTTTGTATTTTTTAGGACAAAAATTACTATTATTATATGATATTTTTGTTTTACAATTGTTTTTTTTCTATATTACAACTGGAAATATTTTTAAATGAATTTCCTTATCTATTTTTTACAATATGTATTTTGTTTAGTTTTATTATAATGTGAAGTTTTACAAAGATGTTGCATTTCCTTTCTGATCCTCATCTTTCTTTCTTTTTGAACATGGATACAATTTTATCTGGCCTCAGAACATGGAAACAATTGAATTACTGAAGATCTTAATGTTCAAAGCTAAAGAAATGTTAAATCTAAAAACGTTATCTGAGTAGCTATATAGAATATTTTATTTATGGTCCACAAAACTCATAGCCTTTGATGGCCTTTCTAGCTCTTGCTCTGCATTAAGTAATACCACCATTCCTTGACTCTTATTACAGCCTTCACCCTCAATATTTTTATATGCAGAACAGCTACTGTGAGCTTTATACCTGAGATATGCATCAGTCATTTTACACTTCATTACCTGCTATTTCAAAATATGGATAAAATTAAAATTTGATGTAATAGACACTGATGTACCTAATAACTTGCTATTCATGTTTTTCCTTAGGTATGTTTCACTGTAGGTTTTTAAATGTTTAAGTGATAAAAATAAATCTTGTTTTGATATTCATATGTATACTTAGTTCCTCTTTTACTCAAATATAACTTAAGTAGTTCAAGATATTGGTATCATGATAAGTAATTCAAGTGTAAATGCATACATAATACAATAAGTAATATTTTAAGAGATAAATAAAACCAACTTCGTATACTTACATCATCCATATAATTTCTGGAATATTTTTGTATCTGTGGAGGTTTGGGGGTTAAAATATAGACCCACAAAAGATACCCTATCTCCCTTTCTCTGCGATAATGCTACATTTTCCAGCATACCACAAAGTTTGATGAACTTTAAATAGGTTGACTTGCTTTAGTTTTGTAGTGATTCTAAAAGAACCCTTCCATCACTACTGAGCATCTCAGTTTTCAACTGGATATTGTCTGAAGAGCCTGTGAGCATTATAGTGAACCATCAAGACTTCTGAGCTTTGCTCTTTGCTTTCATTTCCTTGGCTATTTATTAGCTTCCTGTATTTGGAATCCTTTGAGGCCTCATATTTGTCATTTATTTTCATTACCTCTGTCTGTCTTGTGCTAGTGATTCACAGTGTCCAGGAAGAGGGAACAATGAGTAAGTAAGACGGAACAAATTACAAACCACTTTGTTGAAAGTCCTTTTGTATATTTAAGCTTCTTCTGTTTGAATACTAATAACCTTCTGATAGGACTTGTTCTTTCTTCTTGTTTACACAACTGTCATTCGTGATTCTGGAAAATAGAGTCTAACCTCTAGATTTTAAACTTATTATTATTATTATTATTATTATTATTATTATTATTATTATTATTATTATTATATTTATCACAGCACTGGCTAATTCATGATCATGAAGCTGGCCCATGAATTCTAGACAGTATCTGACACATTTCCATGTAGTTATTCTTTTAGTAGAAGTTTGTCATGATATGACAACATAAAAGTCAAGGAATGTTTAAGGTTTTAAATGAAACTGAGGATCAAGATGATTTAGTGATGTCTCAATGGATAGGCTATGGATTTCTCAGAGTTCCTGAATGTTTCAACTTTCTGCAGTTAACAAAATTATAATGAGTTCAAAGAAGGAGCTAGAGTAAGAATATGCAAGCATACAATAGCCAGATGAAACAAAAGTACATCTGTGATCGACAATGGCTGCAGCAAGATGATGATTAAAACAAAAAGGGCCAATACGGTGTCTACACTCTCAACTTTCATTTATATTCTTGCTCCCAAAACCAACTGGGAAAACACAAATATTTTCGTCAATCTGAGGTTTTTTTACTATAATAATCTAGAGTTAGACCATAAAAAAATACATTTTTAAATGTATCCATTGGTTCTTATTTATTGTACGTTAAAATGGCTTCAACTATATGGTACCAAATATATCATGTCTTCTAGCTTTTCCTCTCTCAACCCTCCCTTCTATTTTTCTTCCTTCTCATATCTAAGAAAATCACTCTTGTATGTCTAAAAAACAACTACATATAAGAATAAAAAAAAGCTGATATTTTTCTTTCTAATTCTAGCTTCTTCAATTAACATTATCTCTAGTAATATCCATTTTTCAATATATAGCTTAATTTTATTATTCCTTGTGTGTGGCTGATTTTTGGTGTGCACATATGTTGTCTTTTCCTTATCATTTGTCTGATGGTAGATGTTTAAGTTTACTTCATAACTCCACCATTTTTAACTGTGATACAATGAACAAGGATGACCAGGTATATTTGAAGCATTGTGACTTAAATGCCTTTGGTTAAATTCCTAGGAGTGGTATAACGGGTTCATAGAGTAGGTCTACTTTTAATTTTCTGTGTCATTAAACTAGGTTACATTACTCCAGCAACATCTAAGTTTCCTCTCCTAGCATCAGCACCATTTACTATTTCTTTTCTCAATAACAAACATTCTGATCTGTGACAGATGAACTCTTTTTAATTTAATTTATTTTTTACTTAATCACTTACATTCCACTAACTGCCCCCTTCCTGGTCACCCTCTCCCACAATCCATCCCTTACCCCCATTACCCTTCTCCTCTGAGAAGGTGGGCACCCTCATGCCCTGACAGTTTCAGCATCTGCAATCCTTTTCCCATCAGACAATGAAGCCCAGCTAGAACATATCCCAAGTGCAAGCAACAGCTTTTGGGATAGCTTTCATGCCAGTTTTTCTGGATACACATGAAGACAAAGATGCACATCTGCTACTTATGAGCAGGGAGGCCTTGGTCTAGCCCAAGTATATTCTTTGGTTGTTGGTTCAGTCTATGAGAGCCCCAAGGTTAGTGGAATGACAGATGAGCTCCTAATTCAGTTTTAATTTCCATTTCTCTGAAGACAGATTTTTCAAATGTTTATTCAGACTCTTGTTCTTCACCTTTGAAAACTTTGTCCAGTTGTCTGTATTTCTTAATTTTGGTTATTTTGTTTTATACAGTTTATATATCATTTGTATTAACTCTCTGCTAGATGTATAGTTAGCAAAGACACTTGACATTTTTTCTTTAATGATGTAGAAATTTTTTAAAGTATTTAATTAATTTGACAATTCTTCGGAGTATTTCCTGGTTAATGTAAGTCAGTTACAAAAAGTTCTTGTATTGACCTTTATTGTGAAGTATTATTAGTAAGTTTTCAAACAGTGTCAGTGTTTCAAGTCTCTCATCACAGCTTTATATCTAATTGAATTAATTTGTATTCGGGCCAAGAAATATATATCTAGCCATATTCTTCTACATGTGGATCACCAATTTTCCAAAACTATTTGTTGAACAGGCTGTCTTTTTTCCAATATATGTTTTGGGCATCTTGGCAAAAACTAAGTGGATGCAGCTGTAGGAGTTTATGTCTGGGGCCTCTCTTCTGATCCATTGATTTTTATTTGTTTCTTGCTGGTATCATTCCATTGACACTGCCAGTTTTTTGCAGTACAATTGAAATTGAGTAATCTGTTACCTAGAACTTTTCTTACTCAGGAATATTTAACCTAGAGTCTTCATTTTGCTTCCATATTAATTTAATATTATTTTTCTCTTTCTGAGAAATGGAATTGTATTTTATTACATTAGAAAGCAAGTTTTTGCATTAAAAACATTAGGATACCTCTGTGCTCCTGGTCAAATGGGCTAGTAAATATCATTTATTGTCTAGATATCTAAGTAGATTGCTCTTAGCAATTTTATGAAGTCTTTTTATATTCCTCTAGTACACAACTAGCTATGAGTTAGCAAAAATATATCTTTTTAAAACTCTTGATCAAAGCTTAGAGACTGATGGTTTCATTTTTAATAGTAGTGATATTAAATTCTGATAGTCCACTTAATGTTATATATATAACATGGAATAAAATGTTCCTATATAAAAGGAATATGTGGACAAAAATGGAGCAGATATTGAAGGAAAGGTGATCAAGTGACCAGCCCAATTTGGGATCCATCCCATGGGCAGGCACCAAATCCTGACACTGTTACTGATTCCATGTTGTACTTGTAGATAGAAGTCTGGCATAACTGTCCTCTGAGAAGCTCTAACAGCAACTGACTGTGACAGATGTAAGTACTTATAGCCAAATATTGGACTAAGATTGGGACCTCTATACAAGCGTTAGGGAAAGGACTGAAGGAGTTGAAGGGGATAGTAACCCCATAGAAAGGCCAACAGAATCAACTAACTTGGACCCCTGGGAACTCACAGAGACTAAGCTACCTACCAAAGAGGATACATGGACTGGTTTGTGAACCCTAGAAGGTATATAGCAGAGGACTGCTGTGTCTGGACTCAGTGGGACAGAATGTCTCTAATCCTGTAAAGATTTGATGCCCCAGGTAAGGAGGATGCAGGGGTTGAGATGAGGGTGGGGGAATGGATGAGGGGGTAGGTACATTGGGGGGTGGAGTAGAGAGCAAGATCTCAGAGGTAAAGTGGGGATGAAGTGAAGAACTCTTAGAGCGGTCACCAGGAAGGGGGACAACATTGGAATGTAAATAAGTAAAACAATTTTTAAAAAAAGCAAAATATGGTCAATGGATAAAGGATATAAAAGTATATTTAACTTGTTTTATGCTAGAATTAAAAAAACACATGAGTTCTTTGAATAGGTGGATAGGTATATATGTTTGCCTTGTTATTATGTTGATTTTTAATTTACTACATGAAAATAAACACTTATGTGGTGGTTAAATACTAGCAATTGAACAAAATATGGATGTCTGTTTCTTCCTGATCAGGACAAAACAAGGCTAATTGGAACTTTGGCATCTTGGAAATAAAAATTGCATTGTAGCAAAGTTTGCATGGAACTGGCAGAAATGCTGCTGCATGTCTGAAAAACCTAATAATATAGCAAGAACTTTCTGCAAAATGGATGCATATAAAATATATGCATATATGTGTATTATGCATACATACATTGATATATACACACACATGCACATATATATACACACATACATATGCACAGATAAGCATAGCATAATTCTAATCCAAACAAACAAACAAACAAACAAACCGAAAAGTTTCTCTGAAAAGAGAATGCCAAACTCTCAGAAACAACCTCATGGTATCATGTGATACTACAAGATGTATTCACTCCATTCATTTGGAACTTAACATAAACTGTAGTATCAATATGCTGCTTCTTAAGTTAAAAATAAATTCCCTGCTTTAGAAGAATTGTTTCACTGAAAATAGCTCATTTAAGCCTTACAAATTTCCAACACAAGGTCACCCCTGTTTATTTCTGACATTTTGTTTTTGATATGGAAAGTGCTAATGATAAAGGGAGCCTAAAATATCAAAACAGTACCTCAGGCCAGAGTGCACTGAGCTCTGACTTCTAAAACAGAACTCATTGTGCTTTCTCAATCTAGTGGGGATTTTACTTGGAATAATAGAAAATTTGATAACTATGATGCTGAGTATATATATATATAGAATATCATATATAAAATATATCTATATATAAAAATATCTATATTCAAGTATACTATCTATATAAATCTACTTGGATTTAAAAAATATGTTGAACTCAATGTAATACCCTTCACAGCTAGATACTTAGATTTTTGTAACATTTTTCAGAAATAACTTTTATGTATTACAAAGCCTTCTCTAAAAGTAAAAAAAAAATAATAGATTTTTCCACATCCTTGAACAATACTTCACCCCACGGAAACCAAGATGTCTGTGCTTAGTGAACTTAATCCACTGAACAATCTTTCCACAGATCTTGTCATTTGTGCTTGAGCAATGCATTATACTTTAGAATAAGTTACAAGGACAAAAAGTTTTCAAAATCCTTTTCTTAGTTACTTGTGAATATAAAATTAGTTAAATCTAAACTTACATTTCTCATTGCCTGTGTTTCTATAATTAGTAAAACATTCAAATACTGCATTAGACACTTATGATTTAAAAATTACAAGTAAGCTTTAAAATCATTAATTATCTTCAATTTTAATACTATATATTAAATCACTAATAAAGTTCATTGGAAAGTGTAATGTTACAAATCATTGCTGTACATATTGTCATCTTTGTGTTATCAGTTGAAGCAGATACTGCTCATTTATGAATAGAGACAACTGTAATCTCATATTAATATTTTTCTTCACTTCAAACAATAATTGAAAAATGAAAGTGAGAATATTCTAGTGATGTGAGCTCCAACATTAATCACCCAAAATAAGGCATTTTTTTTAACCCATGGGAAAAGAGTCAAAAATTGTGTAATACAGACAATACTAATTCTGGATTCTCAGACTGATGCTAACTTTAATATCATGAAGATATACAGTTACACAATTCTCAGATTTATTCTGCTCATATTGCATTCTGAAATTGAAATGTAAACTGAATTCAAAACTAAATCCTTTCAACACTCAAATCAAATATTCTGCATAGAAACTACTTAGCTTTACCTATTAATCAGAAACTGAATTGAATGGTAAAGATAATGTCCGAATTTGTTAGAACTCATAGAATAATATGAAGCATCAAAATCTCATGTTAGAAATATGTCTCATTGGTTAAAGCACCTGCTTCTAAGCATGATGTCTGAAACCCAGGACCAAGATCACGAAAGGTGACAATGTACTCCTACAAGTTGTTCTCCAACTTCCACATGACTTTTGCTCATTACCCATCAAAACCAAAAATAAATAAATAAATAAATAAAACAAAAAACAAAAACAAAAAATCAATAATAAATGTAACAAATTGCATTACAGAACATTGAAGGTTAATACATTTCCATAAAGGTTTTCACAATGTGAGTACATTTGTCAGGTAGTAAGGCAGTCAGGCACAATCAACAGTGTATCAAAATCGTGAGACATAGTCACCACTCAACAGAGCCCTCACATCCTGAACTTGACTGTGATAATGTGGTGATATCTCTACCACAGATTAATAAATTTAGAATATCATAGAGTTTAATGATGTTTTAATTCTCACTCTCCTTTTTTTCTTAATTCCATGTAGAATATATATATGAGACCAAGTTTCATGGTTATCTTGTCTTGATTTTGGATAGCTTGTAGCCATTATGCTGATTAAAATGCCAGTATTATTTTTGTTTCAGTCTTCTGTAATCTTGATCAGGCATATCTGGACCATTTTTTCTGGATACATAAAAAATTTTAATCTCTGTGATTAAAATGTTTCATTGCTTTCCCTTCTAGAATGTGTTAGTCACAAAAACGAATGAATTTTGAAAAAATGAACTAATCTTCATGTTAATGTTACTGATAAGATTTGAAAAGATTATACAAACACAAGCAAATTACCCTGATTAGATCTAAAGTTGAAAACACTGTTTTCCATGAAGGTGAAACATTTTCTTCAATGTGGATAAAGAAAATCTATGAGGAAAAGGAAGCTTAGTAGTATTGCAAGAGTCATGAGACAAAAGAAGTTACAAGAGCAGTAAGCAATTGCTTAGGGAACGAGCACCCTCCTAAAGCTCCAGTAAGTTGTGCAGACAATTCACGAAGCAGTTTTCTTGAGTCATCACCTATACTAGGGAGGATTTTGAGGGCCACACTGTTGAGTCATCCATTTAACTACAAGTAACTCTTCACTTCCACACCTGCAATTTGAAAAGACTCATTTATTCTGTAAGCTAGACTTGGATAGAAGCATTCTTATTGGTGCCTTATCTGGAATGGATGGCTATTTGTTCTCCCCCAAGGGAAAGGTCACACATTTACTTTATGATAAGAGGGAAGTTTTTCTACAGTGCAAGTTTATTCCCATTGAGTTCTACATTGAATGGCTACTGGAAAACAAAATGAAGCCATTGCTTCAAAATTGGATCTGGGAAAAGAAAAGGAAATGACATATTTCTTGCTGAGAGGAGAAAAGTCTTCATAAATCTACAGAATTAAGTTTTCCTGAACCCATCAGACAGCATAGATTTATATAAACCTATTTTTTCAGACAAGATAATCTCATACTTCCTATTCACAAAGGAGACTACAAGGGAAGAAGTAGAAAAATCTGAACACCTTTAGAAAATTCCTAGAAACTAAATGTATATATCATGTCAGATTAGATAAGGCAAGATATCTAGTTACAAGGGGATTTTGTACCCACTCAGAAGAATCTCACAAGATATACGGACACTTTTGAGATAATAAGAATGTTCTAAAATTGTATTCATTTTCTGAGAGTTGCAATCAAATTTTAGTGTGCAAATTAAGAAGTGGGCCTCACTGTTGTATTCTTACATGCAGATCATTGTATGTTATTTTTTTTTCACTTTATTTCCCTCTCTCATCTTTTCTCTTCACTGGTTTTTGCTCCTTGCTAACATCAAATAGCTTCCCATACTATTTTATATTCTTTGCCTTTTCCTTTATGTCCTTTGCATAATCCTTTACACATTCTTTTCCTGCATATGTTCACACACACAAATTATATATATATACACATATATATACACACACATATATATACATATATATAAAATATCTTTTTATATAGTAGATATATATAAAATAAAAATATCTTTAAATATTTACACATATTTAACATATTAAACATATTTAAATATCCCACATATATAAAAAATATCTTTCCATTTCCAGCTATTTCATTTAACGTAAAGTTCTATAGTCCCATTGTATTTGCTGCAGAGGAGAATCAATTCATGGGATACATATATGAATTAATTTATATGATGCATATACGTGAATAAACAGTCACTTGACCATAACCTAGATGAGTAGCTACAGACAAATAAGGAAAGCTGAGAATGTGAGGATGTAGTCTTCTTCCCCAGAGAATGTCTTCCAGTTGGTAATCTAGCAGCAAGTGCTCACTCATGAAGTCAAATACTATACATATACCTAACTTAATATAGACTAAGCAGTTTTTATTTATATATTTTAGAAAATATAATAATATGTGTGGATTTAAGGGTTGTTATGCAGGAGGAGTTGAGTTGAAGGGATAAATCAGAAAGAAATTGTGTAATTATACTTTAATTTCAGAAAGTAAAATTATATTACATCAAAGATCTATTAGCACAAGTGAAGATAATATTTTAGGTGGATAGAATAGGATCATTATTTTCCAAAACTAAGTTTAAGTAAGAAAGAAAGCAGTAAAAGTAGTATATACTATTATTATCTTACAGGCATGAAATACATTTTTGTCAAATTTAATGAAGGTGGAAAATTATAGATTCACTTTTCAAATGAATGAGGAAAGGGGAAAATAAAACTTAAAAAATATATAATTGCTGAAGCTGTCAAGTTCATATTTCCAACAATTTCCAACAGTGACTGGTGAGTTTTTAGATACACTCAGTATATGTAATAATAATCAAAGGTTACCTTTGGGTTGATAATATTTTTGTTGCAAATAAGCAATAATCAGAGGACCTCATCATTTAGATGGTTTAATTACTTTGAATGGTTGTACACACATAGATTTTTGTGGGAAAAATATAATATTATAAAGTATCAAGAATGATGGTTTGTGGTATTAAAAATGTCTTGCTCTAAGAGCATAAAAGTCTGATTTTATATCCTCACCATAAACCTCACACATCATTGGAAGTGCTTCTTAATAAAATATTGGATACCCATGTTCACCAAACACCTTGTAGCCATATTTGGCAAGAAAAAATTACAAGTGCAGGGAATGACCCAAACAGAAAATACACAAAGGTAGGTGAGGATGTATCTTGGCATCCATATTCCTTCTTTCTCTATTCATAGCAGGTATTCTCTATTGTTTCCTTTACTGCAATGATTATTGTCACCCACTAAAATGAAGCAGTTAATGTTAATAGAAAATAATCTACTTGTGAGGGTATGTTATAAATATCTGAATGTAGTTGAAATTGTACAGACAAAGTGACTTCAGATTTCCATTCCCATTATTAGGAAGTAACCACAATAGATTGCTGAATAGCAACTGAAGACCCAAATCTTTAATAATTGAAGATAAAATATAATAAATATTTCTATAATAGAGATCATAATGAATGATATTTATTTGCTAGTTTTCATAAATATCAAAATTCTAAACTCACTAAGAAAAGTACACTACTTTATGTATGTACACACACACATGCACACACACACACACAGCCAAAGGCAGCCAAACATACTGGGATATCTATGCCACAATTGAGGTGATTTAAATATATAAATGCTATTTAACAAGACTCCAAATGTCTGATTTTCGGTGACTAAAAGTTCCAACCGAAATTTTGTTGTTTTAATCCATTCATAAATAAAGGGCTTTTGACAAAGCTTTTACAGGTGTGAATGAGAGTCATTAGGGATTGCTTCAAGTATACCGAGTAGTAAGGTCAGTGTTTCTCATGAGAGTTATATGCTTTGGATACAGCTGTAACAAGGGGACAAGATCCCATGGTCACTCAATTTAAAGGGATTAACACATTGGATCTATATTTACTGAACTCAGGTTCATTCTTAAAACAGCCAGATGTCTAGTTTAACATTTCATGTCGTTTGGGAAAATCTGTGGATTAATTAAAGACGTCAAGTGTGGCTTTCAAACAAAACAGAAACTCAAAGTTCATTTTGTACCAAATGGTAAATTTGCAGATACATACTTGTTGGTTCATAATAAAAAGACAGCAAAGGCAGAATTCATGAAAGCAGAGAGCAGAGCTCATTTGACACCTAAATATATAGGTATGATAAAGTGGCAAAATCTGCAAAATGCATCCTTCCCTTTGCTTTAGTCACCGGGGAGTTTTTTTGTTTCGATTTTGTAATTTTCTTCTTTATTCTAAAATAGAATAAATAAATGATATTATAAAATGTTAGTCTTTCCCTACTAACAAATATTAAAATATTTCCTTTAAAGATATAGTTCTCAGTTTACATAAGAACAAATGAGCTAAAAATGAAAAACTCCTTTATTCTCAGAATAGTTACCATTACTAAATTATTAAAAGTCTCGCACCACAGGTTATCAAGACAGGCGATATAATTTAGTCTCAGATACAAAGATAGATGGTTTCTCTCACAATTGTTTCTTAGATTTTTATACCGATTTAAAAATTATGTGTGCACGTGTGTGTGTACAGGTGCACAAGCATGTGCATATACTTACGTGCTCACAATGAAAATGGAAGTAGGAAATCTGCAGACAGTCCTGTAACACCCAGAGGAAACTCCTTTTCCAGGTGCTCTAACAAACCCAGGACCACAGGAACAGAGGCAAGGAGGACATAAAATCTGTCCCAACACCATTAGGCATAACTGGGACAAGCTAGATCCAGGGACACAGGAACCCCACCTAACCAATGGCATGAGAACCTTCTGGTCTGGCCAAGTATACCTTGGGCATGAGTTCTGAAGCCAGTCCTGCAACACCCAGAGGAAGCTCCATTCCTAGGTGCTCTAACACGTCCAGGATCACAGGATCACAGCATCCCAGGAGCTTGGTCACACCAGAATTTCAGGGCCCCAGGGGCAGCTTGACTCACAGGAACTCTAACACACTAAGGAGCTCAGAATCCCAGAATCACAGGACCACAGAGACAGGTGGACTCTGAGGAGTTCTAAAACAACCAGGAACATAGGGAGGTCAGGCTCCAGACAGATACAGCCCAACTAAGGGCAGGTAGCACAACTGATAATGAGATGGTAGGAGGCAAGCATAAGAACATAAGCAACAGAATCCAAGGTAATTTCTCATCATCAGAACCCAATTCTCCCACCATAGCAAGTCCTGGATTGGCCATCACACAGGAAAAGCAAGATTCGGATCTAAAAACCATTTCTCATGATGATGACAGAGGACATTAAGAAGGACATAAATAACTCCCTTGAATAAATACAGGAGAACACAGTTAAATAAGTTGCAGGTCTTAAAGAGAAAACACCAAAATCTCTTAAAGAATTACATGAAAACACATTTAGAAAGATGAAGGAAATGAACAAAACTATCAAAGATCTAAAACTGGAAATAAATCAATAAAGTCACAAAGGGAGACAAGCCTGTAGTTAGAAAACATAGCAAAGAGATCAGGAAACATAGATGCAAGCATCACCAGTAGAATGCAAGAGATAGAAAAAAGAATCTCAAGTGCAGAATATATCATAGAAAACATTACCACAACAGTCAAAGAAAATGCAAAATGTAAAAATCTCCTAACCTAAAACATCCAGGAAACCCAGGACACAATGTGAAGACCAAACCTTAAGGATAATAGGTATAGAAGAGAGTGAACATTCCCAACTTAAAGGGCCAGTAAATATCTTCAACAAAGTTATAGAAGCAAACATCCCTAACCTAAAGAAAGAGATGCCCATGAACATAAAAGAAGTCTACAGAACTCCAAATAGACTGGGCCAGAACAGAAATTCCTCCCGTCACATAATAATCAAAACAAAAATGTACTAAGCAAAGAAAGAATATTAAAAGCAGTAAAGGATAAAAGTCAAGTAACATGTAAAGGCAGACCTATTAGAATTACACCAGACTTCTCCACAGAAACTATGAAAGCTCGAAGTTCCAGGGCATATGTCACACAGACCCCAAGAGAATGCCAGTCCAGGCTACCATACTCAGCAAAACTCTCAATTACCATAGATGGAGAAACCAAGATATTCCATGACAAAGTCAAATTTACAAAATATCTTTCCACAAATCCAGCTCTACAAAGGATACTAGATGGAAAACCAAGAAAAAAAGAGAAACTGCACCCTAGAAAAAGCAAGAAAATAATCTTTCAACAAACTCAAAAAAATATAGCCACACAAATATAATTCCACCTCTAACAACAAACATAACAGGAAATAACAATCACTGTTCCTTAATATCTCTTAACAGCAATGGGCTCTATTCCCCAGTAAAAAATATATAGACTAACAGACTGGATACATAAACAGAACGCAGCATTTTGCAGCATACAGGAAATGCACTTCAGTGACAAAGACAGACACTTCCTCAGAGTAAAAGGTTGGAAAACAAAGTTTGAAGCAAATAATGGTCCCAAGAAATGAGCTGAATTATCCATTCTAATATTGAATAAAATTGAATTGCAACCAAAAGTTATCAAAACCAATAAGGAAGGACACTTCATACAAGTCAAAGGAAAAATCTATCAAGATGAACTCTCAATTCTGAACTTCTATGCACCAAATGCAAGGGCACCCATATTCATAAAAGAAACTTTATTACAGCTCAAAGCACAGATTGCACAACACACAAAAATAGTGGGAGACTTTAACACCACACTCTCAGCAATGGACAGATCATGGAAACAGAAAATAAACAGGGTTATAGTGAAAATAACTGAAGTTATGAACCAAATTGATCTAGCAGATATTTCTAGAATATTTCATCTTCAAGCAAAAGAATATGCTTTCTTCCTCAGTACCTCATGGTACTTTTTCCAAAATTGATCATATAATTATTCACAAATCAGGCCTCAACAGATAAAAGAAAATTGAAATAATCCTATGCAACCTATCAGACCACCACGGACTAAGGTGGTCTTAAATTCCAGAAAAACAATGGAAAGCCCACATAGAAGTGGAAGCTGAACAATAACAACCTGATCAAGGAAGAAATAAAGAAATTAAAGACTATTTAGAATTTAATGAAAATGAAGACACATCATACCAAAACTTATGGGACACAATGAAAGTAGTGGTAAGAGGAAAACTCAAATGTCTAAGTGCCTCCAAATAGAAACTGCATAGAGCTTACCCTAGTAGGTTGATGGCACACCTGAAAGCTCTAGAAAGAAAAGAAGCAAATACACCTCTTAGGTGTAGACAGTAGGAAACAATTAAACTCAGGTCAGAAATCCACCAAGTAGAAACAAAAAGAGAAAGAATCAACCAAACCAGGAGCAGTTTTTTTTTTTGTTTTTGTTTTGTTTTGTTTTGTTTTGTTTTTTTGAGAAAATCAAAATGATAGATAACCCCTTAGCCAGACTAGCCAGAGGGCACAGAGACGCTGCCCAAATTAATAAAACCAGAAATGAAAGGGAGACAGAAGACTCCAGAGAACCAAATAACCCTATTAAAAATGGGGTACAGAGCTAAACAAATAATTCTCAACTGAGCAATACAAATGGCTGAGAAGCACATAAAGAAATGTTCAATATCCTTAGTCATCAGGGAAATGCAAATCAGAAAAATGTTGAGATTTCACCTCACACCAGTCAGAATGTCTAAGGTCAAAACTCAGGGGACAGCAGATGCTGGCAAGGATATGGACAAAGAGGAACACTCCTCCATTCCTGGTGGGATTGCAAGCTGGTACAACCACTCTGTAAATCAGTTTGGCAGTTCCTCAGAAAATTGGACATAGCACTATATGAGGACCAAGTTATATCAATCATATACCCCCAAAATACTTCAGCATTCAATAAGGAAACATGCTCCACTATGTTCATTGCAGCCTTATTTATAATGCCAGAAGCTGGAATGAACCCAGATGTCCCTCAACCGAGGAATGGATACAGAAGATGGAGTAGTACTCAGATATTAAAAATAGTGACTTCATGAAATTCTTAGGCAAATGGATGGAACTAGAAAATATGCTGAGTGAGGTAATCTAATCACAGAAAAACACACATGGTATGCATTCACTGATAAGTATATATTAGCCCAGAAGCTCAGAATACCCAAGATATAATTCACAAATTACAAGAAGCTAGAGAAGAAGGAAGGCAAAAGTGTGGATACTTTGATCCTTCTTAGAAGGGGTACAGAATATCCATGAGAGGTAATAAAGAGACAAAGTGTGGAACAGAGACTGAAGGAAAGAACATCCACAGACTGCCTTACCTGGGGATCCATCTCATATATGGTTACCAAAAAGAGACACTAATGTGGATGCCAAAGAGTGTTAGCTGACAGGAGCCTGATAAAGCTGTCTCCTGAGAAGCCCTGCTTGTACCTGACAAATACAGAGGGGGATGCTTTCAGTCAACCATTGAACTGAACACAGGGTCCCCAATGGATGAGCTAGAGAAAGGTCCCAAAAAGATGAAGACGTCTTCAGCCACATGGGAGGAACAATAATATGAACCAACCAGTAACGCCAGAGCTCCCTGGGTCTAAACCACCAACCAAAGAGTACATATGCAGTGACCTATGGCTCCAGGTGCATTGGTAGCCGAGGATGGCCTGATTGGACATCAGTGAGAGGAGAGGCCCATGGACCTGTGAAGCTTCATTGACCCAGTGTAGTAGAATTCCATGTCAGGGAAGAGGCAGTGGGTGGGTTAGTGAGCAGGGGGAAGGTGGATGCGATAGGGGGTTTTGGAAGGGAAATGTAGAAAGGGGTTAACATTTGAAATGTAAAAAAATAAAATATCTAATAAAAATAAGAAAAAGGAGACATAATAACAGAAACCAAGTATATTCAAAAAATCATCAGATCCTATTACAAAAGCTTATACTCAACAATATTCAAAAATCTGAATGAAATGGACAATTTTCTAAGCATATATCAGGTGCCAAAGTTGAAACAGGATCAAATAAACCATCTAAACAATCCTATAACCCCTAAAGAAATAGAAGCAATCATCAATATTCTCTCAACCAAAAAAAGAAAAAAGAAAAAGAAAAAAAGCCCAGGGCCAGATGGATTTAGTGCAGAATTCTCTCAGACCTTCAAAGAAGACCTAATACCAATACTCTTCAAACAATTCCACAAAATAGAAACAGAAGGAACACTAGCCAATTCATTCTATGATGCCACAATTATGCTTATACCTAAACCACACAAATACCAAACAAAAAAGAGAACTTCAGAGCAATATTCATTGTGAACATTAATGCAAAAATACTCAATAAAATTCTTATCAACTGAATCCAAGAATACATCAAAACAATCATTCACCACTATCAAGTAGTCTATATCCCAGGGATTCAGGTATGTTTCAATTTACAGAAATCCATCAACGTAATCCTCTACATAAACTCAAAGGGAAAAAAATGATCATTTCATTAGACGCTGAAAAGGAATTGACAAAATTCTGCATACCTACATGATAAAAGTTTTGGAAAGATCAAAAATTCAAGGCCCATACCTAAATAAAGTAATATATAACAAAACAGTAGCCAACATCAAACTAAATGGAGAGAAACTTGAAGTAATCCCACTAAAATCATGGACTAGACTAGACTGCTAACTTTCTTCCTATCTATTCAATACAGTACTTGAAGTTCTAGCTGAGGCAATTAGACAACAAAAGGAGGCCAAAGGGAAGAAAATTGGAAAGGAAGAAATCACACTCACTCTTTGCAGATGATATGATCCTATACTTAGGTGACCACAAAAAGTCCACCAGAGAACTCCTGCACCTAATAAACAACTTCAGAATATTGGCTGGATATAAAATTAACTCTAAAAAATCAGTAGCCTTCCTCTACTCAAAGGACAAACAGGCTGACAAAGAAATTTTGGAAACAACAACCTTCACAATAGTCACAAATAATATTACATATGTTGGTGTGAAAATAACCAAGCAAATGAAAGGTCTGTATGAAAAGAACTTCACATTTTGAAGAAAGAAATCAAAGAAGATCTCAGAAGATGAAAAGATATCCCATGCTCATGCTTTTGTAGGGTTAATATAGTAAAAATGGCCATCTTTTTGAAAGCCATCTACAGATTCAATGCAATCCCTATCAAAATTACAAATCAATTCTTCATAGAGTTTGAAAGAGCAATTTGCAAATTCATTGGGAATAACACAAAACCCAGGATAGCAAAAACTATTCTTAAAAATAAAAGAAATTCTGAGGGAATCACCAACCCTGATATCAAGTTGTATTACATAGCAATAGTGATAAAACTGTATGGTATTGGTACAGAAAGAGACATGAAAACTAATGGAATAGAATTGAAGACCCAGAAATGAACTCACAATCCTATGGTCACTTAATATTTGTCAAAGAAGCTAAAATCATCCAGTGGGAAAAAGACAGCATTTCTAACAAACAGCACTGGTTCAATTGGAATTCAGCATGTAGAAAAATTCAAATCAACTCATTCTTATCTCCTCGAACAAAAATCAAGTCCAAATGAATCAAGAACCTCTACATAAAATCAAATAGACTGAAACCTATAGAGGAAAAAGTAGGGAAGAGCCCTTAGTACATGGGCACAGGGGAAAATTTCCTGAACAGAACACCAATGACTTGTATTCTAAGTTCAAGAACCAACAAACGGGACCTTATAAAGTTGCAAAGCTTCTGTAAGACAAAAGACACTATCAATAGGATAAAACAGCAACCAACAGATTGGAAAAAGATCTTTACCAATCCTACATCTAACAAAGAGATATTATTCAATATATACAAAGACCTCAGGACTCCAGAGAACCAAATAACCCTATTAAAAACGGAGTACAGAGCGAAACAAAAAAATCCCAACTGAGGAATATTAAATTGCCGAGAAACATCTAAAGAAATGTTCAACATCCTTAGTTATCAGGGAAATGCAAATCAAAACAACCCTGAGATTCCACCTCACACCAGTCAGAATGGCTAAAATCAAAAACTCAGGTGATAGCAGATGTTGGCAAGGATGTGGAGAAACAGGAACACTCCTCCATTGCTGGTGGGATTGCACACTGGTACAACCACTCTGGAAAACAATTTGGTGGCTCCTTAGAAAATTAGACATACCTGAGGACCAAACATCTATACATATATCCAGAAGATGCTCCAACATGCAATAAAGACACATGCTCCACTATCTTCATCACTGCCTTATTTATAAGAGACAGAAGCTAGAAAGAACCCAGATGTCCTTAAACAGAGGAATGGATACAGAAATAGAAATATAGTACATTTACATAATAGAGTACTATTCAGCTATTAAAAAGAATGAATTCTTGAAATTCTTAGGCAAATGAATGGAACGAGAAAATATCATCCTGAGTGAGGTAACCCAATCACAAAAGAACACACATAGTATGCACTCACTGATAAGTGAATATTAGCCTAGAAGCTCTGAGTACCTAAAGTACAATTCAGAGACCACGTGAAGCTCAACAAGGAAGACCAAAGTGTGGGTGCTTTGGTTCTTCTAAGAAGGGGAACAAAATGCTCATAGGACCAAATATGGAGATAAATGGTAGAACAGGGACTGAAGCAAAGATCATCCAGAGACTGTACCAGCTCGAGTTTCATCCCATATACAGTTACCAAAACCTGACACTATTGTGGATGCCAAGAAATGCTTGCTGAAAGAAGTCTGATATGGCTGTCTCCTGTGAGGTCCTGCCAGAGACATAAAAATCCAGAAGACCCAATTCCAGAAGTAGCCCCTGGGGCTACTCTGTTTCTTACATGTTGTATGCTTTTCTCCTACAGCTCTCAGGTTTGCTTTTTCTGCTTTACCCATTATGATTCTAAAAGCTCCTTCTCTCTGGTGCTCCTGTGCCCAGGAAATCTAAAGTCCCACCTCTGACTCTTTGCAACTTTATTTTACCTCTCAAAGCCAAGTGGGGCAGGGACACTTAGCATCTGACAGTCAGAAGTGTCACAGTTCCCATGTAATTTTGGAAGCTGAATTAAAATAAATAGTATTAGAACCAATCCACAACAAATGTTTTTAACTATTTTAACAAGTAGATATAGAGCTTATCAGAGGTAGCTTTATAAATGGAGCATGCTTAATAGAGAATATCTTAGTTTTCCTTCTAGACTTTTCCACCTGTTTAGCTATTAATGTGGTCAAATATATCAATGGATTTCAAAAGCATAAATATTTGTTTATATGTACACATAAATATTTGTTTTAACATAATGTATTAAGAGTATATTCAGATTTAGTACATATGGATTCAGTGTGCACATATATATTCAGTGTGAAATAAACATGTATGCCAAACCAATATATTGTATTAAATAGAGGAATATAGATTTCAATGTGTGTGATTCAGATTGCATGATAAAAATACCAGAGTATAAAAATTGCCCTCATATGACAAATGAGAATAACATGACATTTTCCTTTTCATATTTTTCTTGTGTAATATCTTCTTCCAAATTAATAAAATATCTTATAACTCCTTTATTAATTTCTAATGTAGCATTAAACAGCAACGTTTTAAACCTCTGCTAACAATACACTATATAGTGAATTATCTTTAGTCTGGGCTATAGATAATTTTCATCCTTAAATGCAAATAAAACCAGTCACCCAGTGGTAGCAATAGCTTTGAGAGTTTGTAAAAAAATTATTTTATTGTAATATCCATTCAACATGAAAAGGTGTTCACATAGGATTAATTTGATAGTTTTGAAGTAAATTTGTATAGTGAGAACTCAAGCCATATGCAGATTAATGATGTATACAATGCCATAAATCATATTGTGCTTGGAATTGCATTTACAATATAACTAAGAAAAGAAATCACTTTGTATGTGTTCTGTTTGAGGTCAAGTAGTAGGATAAGTGTTAACTACAAAATTTATTTCAATATATTTTACATTATTATAAAAATTGCACAAAGTATGTATCATTTTGCATATGAACAAAATGCCAATATTTGTATATTCATTATCCTCAAATAATTGAAATGAAGTAATTTAGAAATTGACAAAACTTCACATAGGTATTCAAAAAACTGCATTTTAAAACTTATTATCTTAAGGTTTCCATTGCTGAGAAGAGACACCTTGACCAAGTCAACTTTTAGAATGTCAAACATTTAATTAGGACTGGCTCTGAGTTTCAGAGTCTCAGTCCATTAATAGCATGACCTGAAACATGATAGTTCAGGCAGGTTTGATGCTAGAGAAAGAACTGAAAGTTTTTCATCTTTATTTGAAGGCAGCCAAGAGAAGACGCTCTTCTGCAGGCAGCAAGAAGGACAAACTCTTCCCCAAAGGGCAGAGCTTTAAAGCCCACCCACACAGTGACACACTTCCTCCAATAAGGCCACACCTCCTCTAACAAGGTCATACCTCCTGTTAGTGCATTTTGCATGAGGCAATCATATTCAAACTACCATACTTATTTTCTTAAAGATGAAATAAATGTACACTGGCATATGTACTGTAGCTTCAGCTAACTCTAAATATTATTAGCATTTTGCATAATCAATATACATATATACATATATATATATATATATATATATATATACAAGTGTCTTATTTATTAAAGTCAGTGTTTATGTACAGTTACCTATTTGATAATCCTGTTGTATGGTACTATTTGCAACATTGCTTCTTCGGCTGTGTAGAAATATCACTGTTGTCATGATGTGGATCTAGAGTATCCTTGAAAAATGTTCGAATCTGCCATGTACAACATAACTGGCTAATTCTCAAAACCCTTATTATTATGTTAACATTTTTATAACAAATTATTTTGATGAAGTCACAACCAAATTTTGTCATATTTTTAATATTTTTTTCTAATCATTTTCTTCAGATTTACCAAAGTTTCTAGTGTTTCATGCTGCTAAATCATTTGTACTGAAGAGAATTTGAGGCATCAGTATTCCCATGTCTAAAAGGACCCCACCTATGAAGGCTCAAGGATATATATTGAAAAAGAAAATGTCACAGATGTGAAAAATAGATGCAAATATGGACTCAGATATTTTGAAAATATATACAAAGGTCTACACCAACTCCATCTAGACAAAATGCTCACTAAGGAAGTATTGATAGTTGATAGCTATTAGAGGACAAATATATTTTCCCAATATAATAATAATAGTTATATGGGTTACACTCCAGGGCATTCTCCATGCCCAGCAATAGTCAACCAAGACAAACTGAAGTCCACATTTGTTAGATTGATTATTAAAAGAGAGAGGTGATTGGCAGGATTAATATAGTAAAAATGATCATCTTGCCAAAAGCAATATACAGATTCAATGCAATCCCCATCAAAATTCCAACTCAATTCTTCATAGAGTTAGAAAGAGCAATTCCCTAATGACTAAGGATGATGGACATCTCTTTAGGTGCTTCTCAGCCATTAGATATTCTTCAGGTGAGAACTCTTTGTGTAGCTCTGTACCCCATTTTTTAATAGGGTTACTTGCCTCTCTGGAGTTTAACTTCTTGAGTTCTTTGTATATCTTGGATATTAGCCCTCTGTCGGATGTAAGGTTGGTAAAGATCATTTCCCAGTTAGTTGGTTGCCACTTTGTCTTTTTGACAGTGTCTTTTGCCTTGCAAAAACTTTGTAATTTAATGAGGTCCCATTTGTCTATTCTTGATCTTAGAGTATAAGCTATTGGAGTTCTGTTCAGGAAATTCTCCCCTGTGCCCATATGTTCAAGGTTCTTCTCTAGTTTCCCTTCTATTAGTTTCAGTGTGTCTGGTTTTATGTGGAGATCTTTGATCCACTTAGAATTGAGCTTAGTGCAAGGAGATAAGGATGGGTCAATTTGCATTCTTCTGCATGTTGACCTCCAGCTGAGCCAGCACCATTTGTTGAAAAGGCTATCTTTTTTCCACTGAATGGTTTTAGCTCCTTTGTCAAAACAACCCTGAGATTCCATCTCACACCAGTCAGGATGGCTAAGATCAAAAACACAGGAGACAGCAGTTGTTGGCGAGGATGTGGAGAAAGAGGAACACTCCTCCACTGCTGGTGGAATTGCAGGCTGGTACAACCACTCTGGAAAGCAGTCTGGCGGCTCCTCAGAAAACTGGGCATGACACTTCCGGAGGATCCGGCTATACCACTCCTGGGCATATACCCAGAGACTTTACCTGCATGCAATAAGGACACATGCTCCACTATATTCATAGCAGCCTTATTTATAATAGCCAGAAGCTGGAAAGAACCCAGATGTCCCTCAACGGAGGAATGGATTCAGAAGATGTGGTATATTTACACAATGGAATACTAGTCTGCAATTAAAAACAATGAATTCACGAAATTCCTAGGCAAATGGTCAGAACTTGAAAATATCATCCTTAGTGAGGTAACCCAATCACAAAAGATCACACATGGTATGCAGTCACTGATAAGGGGATATTGACCCAGAATCTCAGAATACCCTAGACACAATCAGCATATCAATAGATTTCTAAAAAGATGGAAGGAGAGACCCCTGGTCCTGGAAAGACTGGATGTAGGGGAACGCCAGGACAGAGTAATGAGAGGGGGTTGAACGGAGAAAAGAGGGAGGGAAGGGGGCTTATGAGACTTTCGGGGAGGGAGGAAACGGGAAAGGGGAAGTGATTTGGAATGTAAATTAAAAAAATAAAATAAAATAAAATAAAAAAAAAGAAAGAGCAATTCAAAAATTCATCTGGAATAACAGAAAACCCAAGATAGCTAAAACTATTCTCAAGAGTAAAAGAACTTCAGGGGGGAATCAGTATCCAGGACTTCAAGCTGTACTACAGAGATAGACAAAGGAACCTCATTAAATTACAAAGATTTTGCAAGGCAAAAGACACTGTCAAAAAGACAAAGCAGCAACCAACTAACTGGGAAATGATCTTTACCAACCCTACATCCGACAGAGGGCTAATATCCAATATATACAAAGAACTCAATTTAAACTCCAGAGAGGCAAGTAGGCAAGTAACCCTATTAAAAATGGGGTACAGAGCTAAACAAAGAGTTCTCACCTGAAGAATATCTAATGGCTGAGAAGCACCTAAAGAGATGTTCATCATCCTTAGTCATTAGGGAAATGCAAATCAAAACAACCCTGAGATTCCATCTCACACCAGTCAGAATGGCTAAGATCAAAAACACAGGAGACAGCAGTTGTTGGCAAGGATGTGGAGAAAGAGGAACACTCCTCCACTGCTGGTGGGATTGCAAGCTGGTACAACCACTCTGGAAAGCAGTCTGGCGGTTCCTCAGAAAACTGGGCATAACACTCCCGGAGGATCCTGTTATACCACTCCTGGGCATATACCCAGAGGCTTTACCTGCATGCAATAAGGACGCATGCTCCACTGTGTTCATAGCAGCCTTATTTATAATAGCCAGAAGCTGGAAAGAACTCAGATGTCCCTCAATGGAGGAATGGATTCAGAAGATGTGGTATATCTACACAATGGAATACTACTCTGCAATTAAAAACAATGAATTCACGAAATTCCTAGGCAAATGGTCAGAACTTGAAAATATCATCCTTAGTGAGGTAACCCAATCACAAAAGAACACACATGGTATGCAGTCACTGATAAGGGGATATTAACCCAGAATCTCGGAATACCCTAGACAGAATTAGCACATCAATAGATTTCTAAGAAGATGGAAGGAGAGACCCCTGGTCCTGGAAAGACTGGATGTAGGGGAACACCAGGACAGAGAAACAAGAGGGGTTTGAATGGAGAAAAGAGGGAGGGAAGGGGGCTTATGGGACTTTCGGGGAGGGAGGAAACTGGAAAGGGGAAATGATTTGGAATGTAAATAAAAAAAAAAACCTTAGGAAAAAAAAAAAGTAGATGAGGGGATATAATCAGGATATATTGTATGAGAAAAAAATCTATTTTCAATAAAAACTGAAAAAAAAATCCCCCAGAAAAAAAAAACAAAACAAAACCAAACAAAAAAAAAAACAAAACAAAACAAAAAAACAAAAACAAAAACTGAATGGTATTGGTACAGTGACAGGCATGTAGATCAATGGAAGAGAATTGAAGACCCAGAAATGAATTCATACTCCTATGGTCACTTGATCTTTGACAAAGGAGCTAAAACCATACAGTGGAAAAAAGATAGCCTTTTCAACAAATGGTGCTGGTTCAACTGGAGTTCAACATGCAGAAGAATGCAAATCGATCCATTCTTATCTCTTTGCACTAAGCTCAGTTCCAAGTAGATTAAGGAACTCAACATAAAACCAGACACACTGAAACTAATAGAAAGGAAACTAGGGAAGAACCTTGAACTTATGGGCACAGGGGAGAATTTCCTGAACAGAGCTCCAATAGCTTATGCTGTAAGATCAAGAATTGACAAATGGGACCTCATAAATTTACAAACTTTTGTAAGGCAAAAGACACTGTCAAAAGGACAAAGCGGCAACCAACTAACTGGGAAATGATCTTTACCAGCCCTACATCCGACAGAGGGCTAATATCCAATATATACAAAGAACTCAAGAAGTTAAACTCCAGAGAGGCAAGTAAACCTATTTAAAAATGTGGTACAGAGCTAAACAAAGAGTTCTCACCTGAAGAATATCTAATGGCTGAGAAGCACCTAAAGAGATGTTCATCATCCTTAGTCATTAGGGAAATGCAAATCAAAACAACCCTGAGATTCCATCTCAGTCCAGTCAGAATGGCTAAGATCAAAAACACAGGAGACAGCAGTTGTTGGCGAGGATGTGGAGAAAGAGGAACACTCCTCCACTGCTGTTGGTATTGCAAGCTGGTACAACCACTCTGGAAAGCAGTCTGTTGGGTCCTCAGAAAACTGGGCATGACACTCCCGGAGGATCCGGCTATACCACTCCTGGGCATATACCCAGAGGCTTTACCTGCATGCAATAAGGACACATGCTCCGCTATGTTCATAGCAGCCTTATTTATAATATCCAGAAGCTGGAAAGAACCCAGATGTACCTCAACGGATGAATGGATTCATAAGATGTTGTACATTTACACAATGGAATACTACTCTGCAATTAAAAACAATGAATTCACGAAATTCCTAGGCAAATGGTCGGAACTGGAAAATATCATCCTTAGTGAGGTAACCCAATCACAAAAGAACACACATGGCATGCAGTCACTGATAAGTGGATGTTAACCCAGAATCTTGGAATACCCAAGACACAATTCACATATCAATAGAATTCCAAGAAGATGGAAGGAGAGAACCCTGGTCCTGGAAAGACTGGATGTAGGGGAATACCAGGACAGAGAAGTGAGTGGGGGTTGCATGGGGAACAGAGGGAGGGAAGGGGACTTAAAGGATTTTAGGGGAAGGAGGAAAAGGGAAAGGGGAAATCATTTGGAAAGTAAATAAAAAAACTTAGAAAAAAAAGAGAGAGAGAGAGAAAGGAGGTGGAAAAGCAGAATGGAGTAGTTGGAGGAGGTGAATGACTGTGATCAAAATGCATGATATGAAGTCTGCAAAAAATAAATAAAAGCTATTTTTAAAACAATCATGACTTATATTGCTAAGATGGGATTCCTTTTTTAGTAAGTAATGATAAATAATGAAACTCAACTATTTTTTCTTCAAAATGGGATAACATTTTTTATAGGGACATGCTTATACATATTCAAATAATTGCACAGGTATGGACTTTCAGGTTGGTTCTAGGCCAGGGCTACAACAAATAAAGCAATGAAGTTATCTTTTTCTGTGAAGTACATTGTATGTGTCCTGGTAATAAAACTAAGGTTGTTTTCATTTTATACTTTTTGTAGATGATGGAGAATGAAGTCCACAAAGACCAATGGTAAAACAACAGAGTACAAAAGTCATTAGTCTAGATTTTCTACATGAACTGTTTCTATCTTGTTTTACTGCTAGAAAAATGCATTGAGCTCAGCTCACAGGTACTAAGAGAATGTGAATATTTGTAGTATTCAAGAAACTTTAATCTTGAGAAACAAACTAAAACACACACACACACACACACACACACACACACACACACTCACAGAGACACGTTTATTTCAGGGCACAATATTCATGGGTTTCAGCACACATATTATGGGTTCTGTTCACTGTCCCTGTGATAAAATCTGACAATACTCTGGAGAACATGATGACAGTACTTTACTGTTTTGTACAAAGGAGAAAACAAATAAAAACAACAACAAAAAAAAAAACAAACAAAAATCCAAACAGAGGGATAAGATTTCTAGTGTCTACATCAATCGTTCTACCAATGACCTATCTTCCTTCTAGAAACTTCAACTAGTTAAACAAACACTAGACCACATTCTAAACTCTATTTATATTGCACTTTTTTATATTGAAGCTTAAAAATAAATTCAAACATAATATAAAATAATAATTGTCTTTTACTCTTAATCCTCTTTACAAAAGTATATATATATATGAAAATTTGTACATGTGACACTGTTGTACTTTAAAGGGAAATAAAAAAGTTTTCAATGACAGTGGAAGTATTAAAAATACAGAAGTGACTACAGTATTGCCTTTCTGAGCCAATGTGTTCCTTGAAAATTTATCCTTTGATTTAGATATCTTTGTTTTTCAACATGGTGTCACCTAAATTTAAAAAAAAATAAAATAAAATTTTGTTAACATGGAATATTTTTAAAGAAAAAATAAGTAATAAAGTTTTTTTGAATTGATCTCTAAATTTTTATTCTAATACATATAATTTCTACTTTAATGCACTGTAATCAGAAGATATATTATTATTTTGAATAATTCTTTGAGTAATAAATATGTTCTTTACAAATAAATTTTAATTATAATCAACTTAATTTTAATCAATATCTATTTTACTCATATTTATTTCAATTCTTCATTTTATAATGAAAAGTAATTTTTCATTTCAATGTATAAAGAATTTGTATAATGGTTAATTCCTTCTACTTCATAATTAGATTTGATACTTCTCTGTTTTTAATAATTTGCTTTTATTTCCAATAAATACATACAATTATTATGCTTTTATTAATATCCTTTTTCTTTTGTTCCATTGACTAAATGAACTAAAGTATCTTTAAACTAAAGATTACTTGAATACTGATTTTAAAGTATTCAGAAAGTCACTAATATATTCAAAATCTAAAAATTATATCAGAAAAAGTCACTGTAATTACCGTGTTTGCAAGTTTCATTAGTGAATAATGGGTATCTTGATCAGTTCTAAGTAATATGCTGAAAGCTAAAGCAATAGGTACCAAAATGAACCCCTCTAGTGATGCCCTAGGAATGCCTGATAAGTGCACTTCTGAGAAATACATTGATAGTTTTTTTTTTTCAGCAGCAAAGTTACACATTCTTAAAGAGAAATCAACATTGCTGCATTATGATTACACCGTCTCTGTGACCTATGACCACTCTCATGGATGTGTAGCATTTTCTTTTTCTTAAGATGGGTATTAAATGAAGTGGAAACTATAACACTTAAATATGAAGGCTGCTAAATGAGCTCAATTTCTGAAAGCAAGATTCTAAGTTTAAAATTAAACTGTTATGTTTTGAACTGCTTAAATGAGCCATTTCTAAATGGATTTTTAGAAGATATATGAAAAGAGATATAGCAGATAACAGAGAAAAATTCTTAAAATAGTAAGTGAAGATTAATTTTCCAAGTGTTTGATTGAGAAAAATGAAGGCAATGGCTGATCGTGTTGACTATTAACAGTAAAGTCGTAACCTAATTTTTCATTCATTTTCAGAGTTTTGTCCTTAATATCTAAATTAAATACATAATGAAATTTGGTGAAGCATGATAAGGTACAAAGCACAGTGTCTTTTATGCACAATTTGAAAAAAACAAAGGAGCAAATGCCACCAGGAAATGGTTTAATAGAAACATTACTCCATTTGGGAACTTGACAGCTAGTTTTTGATATATGAATATCCAGGTATATTTTTACTTTCATCGGGGTTATTATTCCTTTTTTCTTATGAGGAACACTGCAGCAGTTTAAGTATTTGATTAAGATTTAACTTAACTATTTGGCTAAGAGTTTAACTACTTGATTAACTATTTAACTAAGTATTACAATGGCAGATTTTTCTTAAGAAACAGGAACATGGGTTTCTGATTAAGAGTTGATTCTTGATATAACTTTTTGACTTATTATTTAAATGGTAGTAGGTAAGATCACACAATCTGCATAATTATTCCATAACAATACTTTCTGAGATTAAGAATTAAACAGTTTATAAGTTAAACACTTTTCTCCATTACTGTGCCTAAACTACTTTGTTCTAGAGTTTTCTAGCTTGTCAAACATGTTGTTGATTAAGTCTCAGTATATATTATATTTCACGTGTATAAAACTTTGCTAATGTTATTTTTTGGTTGGAGCTAGAGATTTCAAATAATTAGTATCCAATGAGTACACATTATTGACTATAGAACAAACTCATATCTTCCAGTGCTCAACGGACTTGTGATTTAAATTCAGATGGGAAATTACATTTCTTCTGGTAGAGAAATAAGCTTATATTCAGAATGAGTTAATGTTGTGGGCAACATTCTCTGTGGGTTAACAAAATTTCCTGGGATTCCCTTTGGTAAAGGAGAGATTTCCTGTCATCCTGGTAGTAACTTTGAGCTATAAGAGATTGCATCAATAATCTTATGCTTTTCCTAGAGACATATACTAGAAATACAAGGCCTTTGGGATATAAGCATTCTCTCTTCCTTGACTTGGTTTTTTGCCTTATGAAGTACTCTCTATTCACATGCCTGTATTCCATGTCTGAGGCTGAAGTATACCTTTGAATTCATTTTTGTTTAATGTATGTTTTTATTTTTCTTTCCTTTTCCTTTTGTTTTATTTTGTTTGATTTGGTTTTACACTAGGTTTCACTGTAATTCCCAGGCTCTCCTTGAACTCTGAGTTCTATTGCCTCATCTGCCCAGACTTGGAGTGTAAGTCAAAATCCCCTCCATCCCAAATTCCTCCATGCCTGGTTTACTTTATATGGTTCAAAACACTAAGAGTTCCTTGAAAAAACTTTTCAACAATAATGTGTTGGTATTCCAAAAACAGTACTACACAGATGGTATCAAAAAAATTCATGTTTAAATTTTATATAAAATTATATTGAGAATTTTCCTTTTTGTGTTGTTTTCCTATTGGTGTATAATGATGTATATGTTTCTCTTTATTTCAATTTTATTTACTTGCACACAGTTTGGAATTTTTTACATAGTCACTACAATACTTCTTTTAGGCTGCATGCATTTATCAATTATATTGTCTGAAGTTATTTTTAGGACTATAATTTCCAGGAATCAGTTCCTTATATAAAGGGAACTGAATTAGTACTTTTGTATGCTGTGAAAAAAACACCATGAACAAAAGCAACCTAGGGAGGAAATGGGTCAACCTTAACTCTCAGGTTACAAATAATCATACAGGACAGGAACACTAGGGAGGAACCTAGAGGAAAGAACTGATGGAGAAATCATGGAGGGGTGAGTTTACTGAGTTTTCAAGGCCTGATGAGCCTGCTTTCTTATATACCCCAGGAAAATATACCCAAGACTTACCTCATCAAGAATGGGCTAATCACTAAATTTGAAGTGGAACACAGACATTCTCAAAGGCCAGTCTAGTTAAGATATTTTATCATTTAATGTTATTTCTTCTAAAAAAATTCTAGCTTATATCAATTGACATAAAGATAGACAGCACAGAAGTCAAGCAAACTTAGTTTACTGTGAGCTTGCTGTACTTGAATGCTACTTCTTAAGCTATTTGGAGATAGATTACAGTTTCAATACAATCACATTTTCTAAAATTATTCCCAATATGCTACATTTCATTTTTTTTCAGTAGTTCCTATGCTATGATTCCTGCTTGATATTGAGAAAGACTACTGAGGAAAGGAAATCTGTTCCTTGCCTATAAACTCAAGAGGAAATTATGAACCCTATCCTAACTGAAGTAATTGTAAATTTTTAAAGATGGCCTACATCATGTTGAGGAAGAACCTCATGAAAGTTGTGAATCAAAATGGTTTTATTTTTCATTTCTGAGGAAAAAAAAACCTTTCTGTGTATAATAAGATCATAAGATTTGTGTTCAGACAATTATAGTTTTTCTTTCTTTTTCTTTTCTTTTTCTGACTGAACAGATAACTTTCAGCAAGCCTTAGAAATCTGTAATAAATTTGGTCATGGCATCATGAATATTTATTAATATTTGTGATTCATAATGGTTGATATTTTTGTAAAGTCTTTCAAATCTATTTATTCTGGTCTACATCATTTTCTAAAATTTATTTTTATACTGCTTTTGTGTTACTAATAGTTCAAGACAATATTAGAATAAGCTTCATTTACATGTATATTACAGAAGACACTATGAATAACTAGTGTATGTTTAGTAAACTAAACATATTGATAATGTATGTTTATAAAACTAAAACCATCTTAGTCAGAGGCTTTCTTTGCCATGAATGCAAATTGATTATTAGCTGGTGTATGGACAGGATTATAAAAAAAATGCTTAAAATAATAATAAAAATAAAGAACTAGTAAAGAAATATATATAATTCCCTTGTGACTTTTCATAATTTTTCTTAGAAGAGGTCTATCACATTTAATTTTCTAAAGTTATAAAACTGAGTTTAAGTATTTCTTCATTTTCATTTTAATGTTAATGAGCACAATAGTATTGATGACATTTTTATTTTTAATTCTTTTTCTTTCACTAAGCTAGCCATAGTCCATCAATTTTATGGAGATTTTTCTGGATAAACCTAAAATGCATTCTGATTTTTAAAATAATATGTGTTCTAATTTGTTTTATTTAATTTTAATGATTCCTTGTATTTTTAATTACTTTAATTACATGTAACTTCATTATATAGGTATTTAATTTTATTTTATTTAGGGTTTAAATATTTCATCCATTTTCATAATCTTATAGCTTATATTTTATGATGATTTTAAAATGTGAAATTCTAATTAGTTTTACATTAGTAAGTGCATGCTAGTTAATTAACAATTATTTGAAGATAAATAAAATTCTGTTATTTTTATTGCTGTATACTTAAATATTGTTCCTTGTTTGACTGTATGTGTTGATATAGGCATGATTAGTTTATTTAAGCTGCATTTAATTTATTTGCAAGAATAATTAACTTTCATTTTCTATCATTCTCTTTCTATTTTTTTCTCTAATTATGTCTCATTTTTAGTATTATCTTTCAATCTTGCTTCTTGTTTTATGTTTAAAATTTGTTGAAAACCCATTTGTCAATTCTTGATCTTAGGGCATAGGCTACTTCTGTTCTGCTCAGGAAATTTTCCCCTGTGTCCATGTGTTCAAGGCTGTTCCCCACTTTCTTTTCTATTAGTATTGGAGTGTCTGGTTTTATGTGTAGGTCCTTGATCAACTTGGATATGAGCTTAGTATAAGGCGATAAGAATGGATTGATTTACATTCTTCTGCATGTTAGCCACCTGTTGAGCCAGAACCATTTATTGAATGGGCTATGTTTTTTTTCCACTGGATGGTTTTAGCTCCTTTATCAAAGATCAAGTGACTATACGTGTGTGGGCTCATTTCTGGATCTTCAAATCTATTCCATTGTTCTACCTGCCTGTCACTGAATCAATACCATGCATTTTAAACACTATTGGTCTGTAGTACTGCATGAGGTGCAGGATACTGATTCCCCCAGAAGTTCTTTTAATGTTGAGAATAGTTTTAGCTATCCTGGGTTTTTTTCTTATTCCAGATGAATTTGAGAATTGCTGTTTCTAGCTCTTTGAAGAACTGAGTTGGAATTTTGATGGGGATTGCATTGAATCTGTATTTTGCTTTGGCAAGATGGACATTTTTACTATATTAATCCTGTCAATCCATGAGCATGGAAGATTTTTCTAGCTTCTGAGGTCTTCTTCGATTTCTTTCTTCAAAGACTTGAAGATCTTGTCATACATATCTTTCATTTGTTTGGTTAGAGTCACCAAGATACTTTATATTGTTTGTGATTATTTGGAAGGGTATCATTTCCTTAATTTCTTTTTCAGCCTGTTTATCCATTGAGTATAGGAAGTCTACTGATTTGTTTGAGTTAATTTTAAATCCAGCAATTTGCTGAAGTTGTTTATGAGCTGAAGGAGTTCTCTGGTGGAGTTTTTTTTGGGTCGCTTAAGTATACTATCATATCATTTGTAAATAGTGATAATTTGACTTCTTCCTTTCCAATTTGTATCCCTTTGACATCCTTTTGTTGTCTAATTGCTCTAGCTAGAACTTCAAGTACTATATTGAATAGATATGGAGAGAGAGGGTAGCCTTGTCTAGTCCCTTATTTTGTGGGATTGCTTCAAGTTTCTCTCCATTTAGTTTGATGTTGTTTACTGGTCTGCTGTATATTGCTTTTACTATGTTTGGATATGGGCCTTGAGTTCCTGTTTTTTTCCACGAATTTTAGCATGAAAGGATGCTGAATTTTGTCAAATGCTTTTTCAGCATCTAATAAAATGTCCATGTGATTTTCATTGAGTTTGTTTGTGTAGTGGATTACACTGATGGATTTCCACATATTGAACCATCCCTGCATCCCTGGGATGAAGCCTACTGGATCACGGTGAATGATCGTTTTGATGTGTTCTTAGATTCAGTTGACAAGAATTTTATTGAGTATTTTTGCATCTATATTCATAAGGGAAATTGGTCTGAAGTTCTCTTTCTTTGTTGGATCTTTGTGTGGTTTTGGTATCAGCATAATTGTAGCTTCATAGAACGAGTTAGGTAGTGTTCCTTCTGTTTCTATTTTGTGGAATAGTTTGAAGAATATTGGTATTCAAATGGGACCTCATAAAATTGCAATGTTTCTGTAAGGCAAAGGACAGTGTCAATAGGACAAAATGGTAATCATCATATTGGGAAAAGATCTTTGCCAATCCTACATCCGACAGAGGGCTAATATCCAATATATACAAAGAACTCAAGATGTTTGACTCCAGAGAAACAAATAACCCTATTAGAAAATGGGGTAGAGCGCTAAACAAAGAATTTTCAACGGAGGAAAATCAAATGCCTGTGAAATACCCAAAGAAATGTCATCAGGAAAATGCAAATCAAAACAACCCTGAGATTTCCACTCACACCAGTCAGAATGGCTAAGATCAAAAACTCAGGAAAGACCAGGTGCTGGAGAAGTTGTGGAGAAAAAGGAACATTCTCCCACTGATGGTGGGATTGCAAGCTGGTACAAACACTCTGGAAATTAATTTGGCAGTTCCTCAGAAAACTGGGCATAATACTACTGGAGGACCCTGCTATACCACTCTTGGGCATATACCCAGAGGATTTTCCAGCATGTAATAAGGACACATGCTCCACTATGTTCATAGCAGCCCTATTTATAATAGGCAGATGTCTCTCAATGGAGGAATGGATACAGAAAATGTGGTATATGTACACAATGGAGTACTATTAAGCCATTAAAAACAATGAATACATGAAATTCTCAGACAAATGGATAGAACTGGAAAATATCATCCTGAGTGAGGTAACCCAATTACAAAAGAACACACATGGCATGTACTCACTGATAAGTGTATATTAGCCCAGAAGCTCAGAATACCCAAGACACATTTCTCATATCAAATGATGTCCAAGAAAGAAGAAGGACAAAGTATGGATCCTTGGGTCCTTTGTAGAAGTGGGACAAAATACCCACAGAAGGAGGTACAGAGACAAAAGGTGGAGTAGAGTCTGAGGGAAAGACCATCCAGAGACTGCCCCACCCAGGGATCCATCCCATATACAGTCACAAATCCCAGACACTATTGTGGATTCCCACACGTGCTGGCTGACCCGAGCTGGATATAGCTATCATGTGGGAGGCTCTCCTAGTTCACGACACATACACTCTCAGTCAGCCATTGAACTGAGCACAGGGTTCCCTGTAGGGGAGCTAGAGAAAGGACCCAAGGAGCTGAAGGTTTTGTAGCACCAAAGGAGGAACAACAATATGAGTCGCCCAGTACTCTCAGAGTTCCCAGGGACAAAACCATCAGCCAAAGAGTACACATGGAGTTACCCATGGCTTCAGACACATAGGCAGAAGAGGATGGTCTTGTTACATACCGAAGGGAGGAGAGGCCCTTGGTCCTGGAAAGACTTGATGATGTAGTGTAGAGAAATATCAGGACAGGGAAGTGGGGGAGGGTTGATTGGGGAAGAGGAGATGACTTATGGAATTTTTGGGGGAGGGTGGAGCCAGGAAAGGGGATAACATTTTAAATGTTTATAAAGAATACATCTAATAAAAAAATAAAAAAGTAAAACTAGTATTATGATATAATTTGTTTTTATTGAAAACCAATCTGAAGGGCCCAGCTACACATTACAACCTCCATTTTGCTTTTAGGTTCCATTTTATGGTTAAAATGCCTTCTGAATGAACTCAGCTACCGGTAAACCCCAACATGTTCCAGGAGCCATGCCATTTTTGAAACAATTATAGTTCCCCAGGGCAAATAGCCACTCTATCCTAGCAACAATCAATCAGTTCTTAAAGGGAAAGCACCTAATATCTAAAGTAGATAGATTAAGCTAGGAACTGATATTTAAGCCAAGTTGAAAACATTACTAGCCAATAGAAGTGCTCCAAGTAAATGTCTACCAATCAAGTAACTGCCAAGAAGAATGTTCCTTACCCTGCTTCTATGATAAATAGGCAAGATTTGTACCAGGTCAACACCTTCATTAACTTCTACTGTGCTGGAGAGATTGGAGTGCCCAAGTCCAATTCTTTGTTTTTGCATACAAGTTATACTCCTGATGGTCTCTGGTGGACTGTGGAGACCTTGCAATCAAGGCATGACAAATCCATTAAAACAATATTTCAGCTAGCCAAGGACAATTTTGTTGTCTTATATCAAGAATCACAGGAAGAAATTGTGTTACTTTGCTTCCATAATTTGATTTCTCTTTTCCAGGTTTTTGTACTAGTCAATAAATATGCTACATAAACAAAGTACACATTCTTTATTATTTCTGGCATTAATATATTTTATTACTCATTAATTTAATTTGGGTATGGAATGAGTAGTATGTGCACAAAACTACAGGTGTCCACCATTCATATATGTAGGTCAAAGGCCAATGTAAGGAGTTAGTTTTCTTCTTCGACCATGTGGGGCCCAGAATCGAATTCCTCTTGCCTGGCTTTGTTTATAGCATTTTTGCACACTTATATAGCTCATTGGTCCCTTATTCAGTATTTTACTGTATATTATATGATATCATATATTAATTTTAGTGTTAAAATTTATCTATTTCTTTATGGCTTTTAGTTTTCTGTATTTGTGTTGGTGCTCATCAAAAGAGTGGTGATGTTGTCATATGTATTTTGCCAGTTAATAAGGTACATGCACATACCACACACACAGACACACACAGGCACACACACACACACACACACACACACACACACACACACACACACACACATACAAACACGAACACACATGTGTATGTATTTATGCTTGGCAGTAATAACTTCTTCATTAATTAATACATTTATTCACTTTACAACCCAATATCTGCCTTTCCGCTCTAGTATTCCTTCATTCTTGTCCTCCCCCATTCTAACTTTTCAAAAGAGAAAAGAAAGCCCTGTTCTTTGTGTCACCCCCCACTAGCCCATTCTTCAAGTCATTGCAAAGCTAGGCATATCTTCTTCCACTGAGGCCAGTCAGGATTGTCCATTTAGGATCTTAGAATATACATGCAAACAGGCAACATTCTCTGGACATCCACTGTTCCCATTGTTGGGGGACTCGTATGAAGACCAAATGTTCATTTACTACATATGGGCAGGGGGCCTAGGTCTAACTTGTACTACTCTTTAGATGGTGATTCAGTCTCTGGGAGCCTTCAAGCGTTTGGGTTATTTGACTCTGTGAGCTTTCTTTGGAATCCTTGTCCTCTTTGAGTCCATAATCATTCTCCCACTTCTTCTGTAAGAATCCCTGAACTCCATGTAATATTTAGCTATGATTCTCTGCATTTATTTCCATTGGCTGTTGGGTGGAGCTTCTCAGAGGAGAGTTATGTTAGGTTCTGGTTTGCGAGCATAAGAGAGTAACATTAGTAGTGTCAGGGATTGGTTCTTTCCCATGGAGTGATTGTCAATTTGAAGTAGTCATTAATTGGCCATTCCCTCCATCTCTGCTCTGGGCAGCTTGTAGGCAGGACATATTTTGGGTGGAAAGTTTTGTGAGTGAGTTGCTGTCCTTGTCCTTACCCTAGGAGTCCAGCCCAGCTACATGGAGTGGCTACTTCACGATCCATCTACCCACTGCTGCAAGTCTCAGCAAGATTTTCTCCTATTGACCCTCTGAAACCTCCCCAATCCCAGATCTCTGTCACATACTTGAGATTTCCCTCAACTTCCACTGATCACCTGGCTCTTCTATATATCATTTCAGTGTCATCCTCAACCCTGTCCTGCTCTATTCCCCTCCCTTATTCCTCACTACCTAATTCCCTGCTTTCATGATCTTCACATATATACTTCCTTTCTCCTTCTGAGAAAGATTCAACCATCCTTCATTTGGCCCTCCTTTGACCAGGGGTGGCATAACTGGGTCTTCAGATAGAATTATCTGCAATCTTAGATTAAATTGACACATTTTTATCAATTTTCACTGAAATAGTGAAAAATCAAATATATTAGACTTTTCCCTTGCCTTTTAAAATGCAACAGTAGAATAGTAGACCAAGGAAAAGACAATACATAATGTATAGTGTAAATTTTATTTAAATATAGTTGTGGGCTTTCAAAACTTGTATCAAATTGCAGAGAAGCCTATCCATTGTCCTCAGGTGGCATGCATAAGAAATTTATGCACAGAAGCTACATGACATAAACATAAATCTGGGAAGAAAAGGAAGAATTTTACAGACTTTTAAACTCAGAGTCATTCTGGAGACAAGCATTAGACAGTGCGAAACAACAAAAATAGTATTGTTTTGAGATTTGTAAGATGTAAGACTCTACAAGTTATCTAACTATATTTATAATTTATAACCTGGCATCATTTAAATTATTTTAGAGTTTTAAGACCTACACATATGAGTAGTACTTATAACCTAAGCATGCTAACATCAGCGTACCAGATTTGACTTGCCAGATATGGGTTGAAGTAAACATTGTGACAGCTTGAGCTGTTTATCCAAGCACAAAATATAAATAACTTTGTTTCCTTCTATGTTCTTATTCTTGTGATGCTTATTTATTCTTTGCTTTAAAGTCAATAATCTTATGATTTTACTGATAGACAATATTTCAAGACCAAAAATATTGAATACAATTAAGATGACTATCTTTGAGACAAAAACTTATTTAAAAAATAGTGAAATGTATAAAATATGGACTATTTCATAGATCTGAGCCAGTTTTCATATTTTCTCTTTATTAATGATTAAACAATTTACTTACTCATATTTCTTTAAAGGTCATAAAATTGAGGCTGTAGACACATGTCAGTAGTCATGAGCACTTGTTGCTCTTGCAGATCACAGTGTGGTGGCAGGTAATTCTTTGTAGCTCCACATCTCAGGCACCCACCAAACACTTTCTACCTCCACAGGTACTACATGTAAATGGTACATGCAGGCAAAAATTGATCCACATTAAATGATAAAAACCAATGTTAAAAACTGGACAATGTCGATAAACATTGACATACAGAATTCAAATTCAAGAAAAAAAAATAATTGTAATTGAAAACTAATAACAATGCATACTTACATGTAAATTTCCATTTATAGACACAATAATATTTATTAAAATGCTACTACAACATAATTAATTATGCTCTTAAAGGCATGCATATGTATCAATATATGTTTTAAAAATTATATATACCATTTTACACACACAGGTATCTATATCTATCTACATCTATATCTATATCTATATCTATATATCTATATATAATACAATCACTTGTTATATTTTTGCTAATCAAGAAGTTATGTCTCAATTTCACAAGGTTAAATAGTCTTAATTCACACCTATGATAAAATGAATTATTTAATCACTTTTAACTAATCCCTAATTAGCAGTAAGCTACAAAAAATAATAGAATTTTTATGAAACCTAGAATTGACAATATCAATTTGTTAGAAATCATCAGTTTAATAGTCAGAAAAGAGGTGACATAGTTAATAAAAATGAGAATAATCCAAGTTTTTATACTATCTACCTGTTTGTGTCCCAGAAGATTGTGTATTTCTGAGTGCCAAATAAATAAGTAGGTATTTAAAATATTACCACTTAATTTTAATTGTTATTTTTACAGTAACTATGTGATAATTATTAAGAAGCATTTTATGTTAAGCACATGAAACCATTAAGAAAACACAAATGTCGGCAAACCTTGAAATGGAAAACCTAGGAAAGAGGTCAGGAATTACAGATGTAAGTATCACAAACCGAATACAAGAGATAGAAAAAAGAATCTCAGGTGTAGAAGATACTGTAAAAGAGACTGACACAACTGTCAAAGAACATTCAAAACATAAAAAACTCCTAATCCAAAGCATCCAAGAAATTCAGGACACAATGAAAAGACCAAATTTAATAATAATTGGAAAAGAGGAGAACAAAAATTCACAGCTCAAAGAACCCAGAAATGACTGACAAAATCGTAGAAGAAAACTCCCCCAACTAAAGAAACAGATGGCAGTAAAGGTACAAGAAGCCTATCGAAAACCAAACAAATGGAACCAGAAAAGAAAATACTCTCGTCGTATAATAATCAAAACACTAAATGCACAGTACAAAGAAAGAATATTAAAAACTGCAAGTGAAAAGGGTCAAGCAACATATAATAGTAGACCTATCAAATTTATACCAGACTTCTCAGCAGAGACTATGAAAGCCAGAAGAGCCTTGTCAGAGGTCATGCAGACTCTAAGAGAAAACAAATGACAGCCCAAGCTACTATACCCAACAAAACTCTGAACATAGATGGAGAAACCAAAATATTCCATGATGAAACCAAATTCAAAAAGTATCTATCTACCAGTCCAACCCGACAGAGGATCTAGAAGGAAAACACCAACACAAGGGAGGTACCTGCACCAAGGAAAGGACAATACATTAAGCATCTCACAACAAAGCCAAAGGACAAAAGCCATCTACAAAAACAAACATATCAGGAACCAACAGTCATCTCTCTTTAATGTATCTCAATATTAATGGACTCAACTCACCTTTAAAAAGACATAAGCTAACAGACTGGATAAGCAAACAAGATCCAGCATTTTGCAGCATACAAGAAACACACCTCAATAAAAAAGACAGACACTATCTCAGAGTAAAAGGATGGAAAAAGGTCTGCAAAGTAAATGGTCCCAGAAAAAAAGCAGGACTTGTCATCTTAATATCCAATAAAATACATTTTCAACTAAAAGTTATCAAGCATGATGAAGAAGGACACTTCATATTCATCAAGGGGAAAATTCACCAAGTTAAACTCTGAATTCTGAACATCTATGCCCCAAATAGAAGAGTAACCACATTCATAAAAGAATCTTTACTAAATATCAAAACAGACATTGAACCCCACACAATAATAGTGGAAGACTTCAACACCCCAGTCTCACCATTGGGCAGGTCATTGAAACAGCAACTAAACAGAGATATATTGAAACTAAGAAAGGTTATGAACAAAATGGATTTCACAGATATCTACAGAACATTTCACCCTACAAAAAAAGAACATACCTTCTTCTCATCACCTCACGGTACCTTGTCCAAAATCAACCATATAATTGGTAACAAAACCACCCTCGACTGATACAAGATGATTGAAGTCACACCATGCATTCAATCAAATCACCATGCCCTAAGGCTGATCTTCAAGAACAGCAAAAATTACAGAAATCTCTAATAAACATGGAATCAGAACAACTCTTTACTCAATGATAACTTGGTCAGGGAAGAAATAAAGAAAGAAATTAAAGACTTCCTGGAATTTAATGAAAAAAGTGACACATCATACCCAAACGTATGGAACACAATGAAAGCAGTGCTAAGATGAATGTTCATAGCAATACGTGCTCTGATAAAGAAACTGGAGAGATCTTATACTAACAACTTAACAGCACACCCAAAAGCTCTAGAACAAAAGGAAGCAAACTCACCCAAGAGGAGTAGAAGATTGGAAATAGTCAAACTCAGGGCCAAAATCAACCAAATAGAAACAAAGAAAACAATTAAAAGAATCAATAAAACCAGAAGCTGGTTCTTTGAGAGAATCAACAAGAAAGTTAAACCTAGAACCAAACGAACTAAAGGGTCCAGAGGCAGCATCCAAACTAACAAAATCAGAAATGAAAAGGAAGATATAACAACAGAAATGGAGGAAAATAAAAAGTCATCAGTTCCTACTATAAAAGCCTATACTCAACAAAACTGGAAAATATAGGAGAAATGGATGATTTTCTAGACAGATATCACATATCAAAATTAAATCAAGAGCAGATAAACTATCTAAACAGGCCTATATCACCCAAGAAATAGAAGTCATTAAAAACCTCCCAACCAAAAAAAGCCCAGAACCAGATGGATCTAGTGCAGATTTCTACCAGACCTTCAAAGAAGACCTAACACCAATATTTCTCAAACTATTCCATAAAATAGAAACAGAAGTAACACTACCTAATTCATTCTAGGAAGCCACAATAACTCTGATAGCTATGTCACACAAGTACCCAAAAACAACAACAACAAAAAAGAGAACTTCACACCAATCTCACTTAAGAATATCGAGGCAAAAATACTCAATAAAATTATTGCAAAATGAATCCAAGAACACATCAAAACCATTATTCACTAAGACCAAGTAGGCTCCATCCCAGACCCCCTCCCTCCCCTTCATATTGGATATGAAGTGCAAAACTAAGAATGTAAAGATTTTTGTGTACTTTTAATTCTGATGTGGATTTTTTTTTGTTGTTTTAGAGGTAGATAAGGGCCTAAAATAAATTTAATATTAAAAGGATAATTTAGCATATGAAGCCACATATACAAGATATATGGGTAGCAAAAATTTAAGTGATTTATTAAAATAAGTGGAATATGAATATGAATATTAATGAACCTACTCTGTGTAGGAGTGGGGCTTTGCTTGTTTATGTTCATGTGTTTGTTTGTGTTGTTGTTTTTCAACTTAATACAATTTAGAGTCATTAGAGAAAAGGGAACATACATAGAGAAAATGCTCCCATTACAATGAGATATAGTACCTGAAAGCTATAGAGCATTTTATTTTGTTTTTTTTTTATTTTCTAAGTTTTTTTATTTATGTTCCAAATCATTTCCCCTTTCCCGTTTCCTCCCTCCCTGAAAGTCCCATAAGCCCCCTTCCCTCCCTCTTTTCCTCATTCAATCCCCTCTCTCTTCTATGTCCTGGCATTCCCCTACATCCAATCTTTCCAGGACCAGGGGTCTCTCCTTCCATCTTCTTGGAAATCTATTGATATGTGGATAGGTCCATCCTGGTCTTGTGGTCCTCAGTTCTGTATGAAAGCAGGCTGAGTAAGCTATGATGAACAAGCCATAATCAGCATTCATTTCTGGCCTCTGCACCAACTCATGCTTCCAGGTTCTTTCTGTTTGAGCTCTGTCTGTACTTCCTTTAGCAGTGGACTACAGATATGGAGAAATAAACCAAATAATCATTTTCCTCCACAACTTGTTTTTGATTATGGTGTTTAATTACAGCACTAGTAGTCTTAAATGATACAATCAGAACTTGGAGATAACAGTTTAAATGTGTATTGTGGTCAGGAGAAAGGGAAAAAATGAGAAGAGCTTGATTAATCTAATCTAACGATCTCTAAAAAATCATTAAGAAGCCTTACTAATTTGAAAGCTAACTAAAGCATAACTTAAAATATCAAAAACTAATAAAACTAACCAATAAAAACAAAACCAACAAACAAAACTAACAGTTTGAAAAGAACAGGAGGTAGTCTCCTTGTTGTCTAACTTTTATATTCCTGAAAATGCTATCCAGCCTGTTGGAAGAGAAAAACATCAATGAGCAAATCCATGCTCAACCCTGTATGCAACACTAGAAACCTTGCCAGGTACAATATGTGCTTGTGCAAAACAGGTAAGATTTTATGGGTATGCAATCTCAATCTGGTTTAGATTTCAAGGTTTCTCCATATGAAGAAATTCATGCTGAGTCCTAGATAGATGAACAGAACTCCAATAGCTTATGCTCTAAGATCAAGAATAGACAAATGGGACCTCATTAAATTACAAAGTTTTTGCAAGGCAAAAGACATTGTCAAAAAGACAAAGCGGCAACCAACTAACTGGGAAATGATCTTTACCAACCCTACATCCGACAGACGGCTAATATCCAATATATACAAAGAACTCAAGAAGTTAAACTCCAGAGAGGCAAGTAACCCTATTAAAAATGGGGTACAGAGCTAAACAAAGAGTTCTCACCTGAAGAATATCTAATGGCTGAGAAGCACCTAAAGAGATGTTCATCATCCTTAGTCATTAGGGAAATGCAAATCAAAACAACCCTGAGATTCCATCTCACACCAGTCAGAATGGCTAAGATCAAAAACACAGGAGACAGCAGTTGTTGGCGAGGATGTGGAGAAAGAGGAACACTCCTCCACTGCTGGTGGAATTGCAAGCTGGTACAACCACTCTGGAAAGCAGTCTGGCGGTTCCTCAGAAAACTGGGCATGACACTCCCGGAGGATCCGGCTATACCACTCCTGGGCATATACCCAGAAGCTTTACCTGCATGCAATAAGGACACATGCTCCACTATGTTCATAGCAGCCTTATTTATAATAATCAGAACCTGGAAAGAACCCAGATGTCCCTCAACAGAGGAATGGATTCAGAAGATGTGGTATATCTACACAATGGAATACTAATCTGCAATTAAAAACAATGAACTCGTGAAATTCCTAGGCAAATGGTCAGAACTTGAAAATATCATCCTTAGTGAGGTAACCCAATCACAAAAGAACACACATGGTACGCAGTCACTGATAAGGGGATACTAACCCAGAATCTCGGAATATCCTAGACACAATTCGCATATCAATAGATTTCTAAGAAGATGGAAGGAGAGACCCCTGGTCCTGGAAAGACTGGATGTAGGGGAACGCCAGGACAGAGAAAGGAGAGGGGGTTGAATGGAGAAAAGAGGGAGGGAAGGGGGCTTATGGGACTTTTGGGGAGGGAGGAAATGGGAAAGTGGAAATGATTTGGAATGTAAATTTAAAAAAAAGTTATAAAATAAAAAAAAAATGCAAAAAAAAAATCCTCTGTGAGAGAAGTCATAGACCCTATGTGAGAATCTTTTGATATTGTATTGCTCAATGATCATATTGTCAAATGCTTTTGTAAACATTTTTACTGGTTTCTCGAGATTTATGCTGATATCAAACTAAATCAAAGATACTTCTTATTGCAGATGTTTGTAGTTAATTCAGCGTCTAATTAGTCTTTAAAATGCTATGAATAGATGTTTTTGGATATATATATATATATATATATATATATATATATATATATATATATATATATAGAGAGAGAGAGAGAGAGAGAGAGAGAGAGAGAACAACAACACTCAACACTATCACCTTCTCCACCTCGGGGAACATCTAAGAAGATGGGTAGAAAGACTGTGAGAATTGGAGGAGAGGTTGGAGTTCTCTTAAAGTTAGACATTTCTGTGACACATATGAAATCACAGCAGCTGAATTGAGCATCATCGGTCTTTCATAAACTCAAGAGTTAAATTTTTTTCTAACACAGCTTTGTAAGGGGCTGCTGCACATCCCCCACTCACATTCACTTTCCCTCCGGGGGGGGGGGGGGAGAGGTGAACCTAATCTGGTATTGAATGAGGGAAAAGGACTGAAGCCTTAAGGGTCAGCAGAAAGAATGGACATAGGCAATCTCAGGAGGTAGGAGGTTAGGGTGACCTTCCAGAATTAGCCAGAGACCTGGGAGGTTAAAGACTCTTAGGACTCAAAGGGAGGGATCATAGATGAAATGCCCTAATTTGGGGAGAGGGAACTTATAGAGCCCACCTCCAGCAGAAAGACAGGGCATCAAGTGAGTGAGGGGGCTACCATCCTACAGTCAAAACTCTCCCATATTTGTTCCTGTCTGAAAGAACTGCAGGAACGAAAATGGAGAATAACCTGAGCAACAGAAGATCCAGTAATAGGGCCAAAGTGGGATCCAGATCAAGGTGAGGTCCCAAGGCCTGATACCATTACTGAGATATAGAACACACACAAAAAGGGACCTAGTATGACCACATTCTGGAAGACCCAACAAGCAGCTAAAAGGATCATATGCAGATATTTACACCCAACCAATGGACAGAAAATGCTGATCCCTGTCTTAGAAGTAGGGAAAGGCTTGAAGAAACTGAGGAGTAGTGTGACCCTGTAGGAGGGCCAGCAGTCTAAATTAAACCGGACCCCCAGATCTCTCAAACACTGGGCTACCAACCAGGCAGCATACACCAGCTAATATGAGGCCCCCAACACATATTCAGCAGAGGACTGCTGGGTCTTGGTTCAATCAGAGCAGATGCACCTGACCCTCCAGAGACTGGAGGCCCCAGGGAGTTTAGGGGTCTGGTTGGGAGGACAGTAGGGGGTGGGGACATCCTCATGGAGACAGGGAGGTGGGAGGAGGTATGGGGTCTGGAAGTGTCAGAGGGTGGACAAGTGGGAGGATAAAATCTGGAATGTAAAAAGATAAATATAAGACAATAAATGAAAGAAAATAAAAACGGGGCTCCTGATGCTCCCCACTGCTTTCTTAGGAATTCATGATAACTGTTGGCTGTTGAATATCAGCATGTCCATTGATAGGTTTCTCATAATTTAGTGGGTGCTCCTGTGCAGTGCATGTTAGTGACACTAATTGTACTTAGTGGATTATAACAATAATTTTAAACAGGCATTAAGTTTACAAGAAATTGAGAAATAATTTGAGGAGTATAGAGATAGGTAGAGATGGAGAAGGGGACATTTTGCCTACATGTATGACACTAGATGTGTGCTATTTATTATTTAAAATGTAATATGTTCTAGTTTTTTTTGATGTTACAATAAAGACAATGATAGAAGCATTTTTTAAAGAAAAGAGCTTATTAAAGATTATAAGTTACAGTGCATCATCAAGGTAGGCCAGGATAGGCTAGCAAGGAAAGAACCTGGAGGGAGAACTCCTTTCTTACTTGCTACCCTGACAGCTGAGTTATTTCTTTTATATGCCTAGGCACACTTGATCAGAGCTGACATTGCCCACAGTGGGCTTTTCTGTCCTATATCAAATGAAACACAAGAAAATGCAGCAAAAAATGCCTCCTAGCAATATAATACAGCCAAATTCTCAGTTGAGATTTTCTCTTTTCATACAGGTCAATAGTTATGTCAAGTTGAACAAAACTAATCAGTGCACTGTTTTTACAATTTCCCCCATGGTTGTAAGATGACTTGATAGAATGACTTGAGGTGGTATTTTATACAACTTCATTTATATCCCATAGACAGAAAATGTATCATAGAATAACGACTATAGCCAGAAGTATAGAAATGGATCAAATTAATTATTACATACATTTATGTTTTAAAGTGAAAACAATGAAAGTGAACAAATATCTCCTTATGCACTCCTTCAGTTCTTACACTTTAGTCCAATAATTCTTTATTTTAAGCAATAACCATGTCGTAATCTGAGGTGAATTGAGTCTGTCAGGAATTTTCTTAGAAAATGGAGAGAAAGTATATGATTCAACAATGCACATTGATATTTATTAAGACTATAACTTCTAGATGATTATAGTTGTTGATTAAAAGTTTTTACATATATTTCCTTGTCAAATTACAGTATAATAAGCCCAATGCAAGAAAGACAAGAAATGAATACCTTTATAGTTTCTTCTATTTTGGATTTTATGTTCCATACAGTTTATTTTGTATAGAATATCACAAAATGAATAGTGACACCAGGGTGACTCGAGTTTTGACTCATCTTTCTCTAGACCAACATGATCACTATTCAAAATTTTAGGTAAAACAAGTATTATAGTTCAAGCATAAGTAAATCTTTGCATGTTTTAATACATCTATGAACTGGTGAAGTAAGTCACTGAATCTGATTTACAGCACGACTGAGATGCTTAAGAAATCCAGGCACACTGTATATTGTGCAATGAGGGAATCTATGTAATAACTGCTATCTTGGCTACCGCTGGTTCCACACTGCTGTATTCATACTTTATCAGAATCTATTAAACATGTATTTGTGTGAGAAAGACAGAAAAATAAAAGTGTTGATAGTTTATAAGTAACAGTTTAAAGCAAGACTGAGATTGAAATAAAACTAAGTAGTTGCTATCCCCTGTGGAAATCTAAGGAACAAATATTATAAATCAGAATGCAGGCATATACTATGTATAATGATATATGCAACAATTTAAAATAGCTTATATGTTCTTAATTACAGATTATTATTTTCTGTTGATGCTTCTCAAATTTGTATTAAATAATTGTCCCAAATATCTTTAGAGGTATAGAACCTGAACCTGTATGTACTTCATGCATAGAAGAACAAAGGATAGCATAATAAAAGAATCAATTTACAAGCATATTCTAAAGGTGAGATATTCTAAAGTTGACATTATTCCAATTCAATATGTAAAAATAGAGTGTCACATTAAATAAAAGTTAGAAAGGAAAAGTAAATGAAAGAGTCAGGGAGCAAAAAGCAAGGAAGGGAGAAAGAAAGGAAGAAAGGAAGAAAGAAAGAAAGAAAGAAAGAAAGAAAGAAAGAAAGAAAGAAAGAAAGAAAGAAAGAAAGAAAGAGAAAGAAAGAAAAAAGAGGGAGAGAGTGAGGGAGGAAGGAAGGAAGGAAGGAAGGAAGGAAGGAAGGAAGGAAGGAAGGAAGGAAGGAAGGCAGGAAGGACATGGTGGTGAGGGTAAAGGTTGAAAACCAAAGAGAGGGAAAGAAAATAACTTTAGCACCCTAGAAAGTCTAGGGAGCAGCATTGGAGAACAGAAGAGGCTTACTGAATAAGGTTTCATATAACACATGGCTTTAGGTATGCGCAGTGATTGGCAGGAATCCTCAGATCATGAGCACAGCAAATAGACTCTAGGAATATGTAGAAAGATGATCTGTATGACTGTAATTCTTATATCTGAAGTTAAAATAAAGAGGTCATAATATCCTATTCTATCATTTTTGAAATGCTATCTGTAAACAGAATCCAGAGTGTGTGAAAAATCTAGATTTGATTTAATCATTGGAGGAAAAAAATCCTTCTTCCCTGAAAGCTAAAGAATACCTCCTTTAAAAATGAGGGGATATTCCTGACCTCTATAGGATGTTGTAGCAGATAAAGGTTTGCTGCTCTAATTCACTATTGGTTTTCAGTAGTAACATTTCAAGGCATTTAGAAAACCTTATATAATTCTACTTTCAATCAACTTAAAAATATTTTTATTCCTACCAATTTATCTGCATAATTTTCCATGAGATAGTCAACTTTAACATGTTTTCTATTTATTTCTTGAATTTTATCAGAAATATTTTCCTTGTAGATATTCAATTTAATCCGAAAATGTTTATTATTCCACTTTTGAGCAACTTAGAAATATTTGTATGCTTACCATTTTATCTGTAATTTTCCATGATAATCTTCAATTTTAATGTTTTTATATTTTTCTACATTTTTATTAGAAATATTTCCATGTAAATGTTCAGTTCTGTCATAAAATGTTTCTGCTTCCTTTTTCAATTAATTTAGTAATATTTTTATGTCTACCATTTTACTCTTTAATTTTCCACGAAAATTGTCAATCTTAATGTGTTTTTTTCTATATGCTTCTTCAATTTTGTCAGAAACATTTTCCATGTAAATCTTTAATTTTATCATAAAATGTTTTCACTTCCTTTTTCATTAAAAAAATAAAAGAGGAAAAAAGAAAAAAAAGAAAACCTCCTTAGTAACAGTTTTATAAAACTTTCCATACATTTCAACCTCATTAATAAACACAATTCCTGCTTATTCATAGCAATTCAGAATTTAAAGGAAAACAAGAAATTAATGTGTACCAAACTGTCACAGACAGTAGCTAAGGCTCAAATAAACTGTGATGAGTAAGTACACTTGCTCTCTATTCTTTTTACTCCAGTTTTAGTTCTTTCTGTTTGTCAATGTCTTGCTGTTCTTCTGATTTTATAGGTGTAAGGCTTTTGTTTGTTTTTCTTTTAAAAAATCCTGGAGTACTCAGCATGATTTTGAGGCCTGGAGCTCTTATCACTGCAACAAAACTATCAGGTCTGAAACACTGCTAGGAAGGAGACACAGGCTAGAGGAATGCCAGCACAGCAGTTCACAGGGAACAGAGCAGAAACTAAGCAGAAACTCATTAATGAGGGATTAAGTGTATAAAAATACTACTTTCATTCCCTTAACATTTATTTACATTGGAAAATATAGTGATAAATTATATGGTTAAATGTAATCATGTTAGCACAGTTTGAAAAATTTTGCAAGAGTGTTCTGTGTTAGCTCAGCTAGAAATATTAATTTTGCTCACTTTTCTTTAATCATATCAAAACTAGATCAGCAAATAAAAAGAATATCATTCTAGAAAACATAAGCCCATATGTAGATATAAGAATATAATAAAAATATAATAAATATCTTAAATATTGAAATAAAACTTTAAAGTTGAATATTGAATAAATTTAGATAAGTAATAAATATGTATATGAAAAATGATCTTTATAAAAAATAAAACAGTTGCTAATTTTGTTTAAACTTTTATCCTATTTGTCCTTTCCATACCACAGTAAGCATGAAATATATATCAAAAAATTTTTAAAAATCTCTCATATACCTGTGTCTCCTTCTGATTTATATAGTAGTGTATTAGAGAGGTTAGCTAAGCTATCTAACAGCATGACTAACAACCCATCTCAGCTATCTGAACAAAAAGTTCTTTGTTTGTTTAAAATAATTATTTCTGAAAGGTTTATAATATGGTAGTTTGGAACAAAAAGTTAAAAACACAAGGTTGAACACTGTCGTCCCTTGTGGTATTTGTATTAATGTAATCTGCAAGTAATTTAGGTGAAAATGAATTTCCAAATTTGGAACAGAATTGGCATATGAGGGAAAAGAAAAAACAATCATCCCATTTGTAAATTCACATGTGTGTCGTAAAATCTCAAAAAAAAAAAAAAGAAAACTCACATTGATAATGTGTTTCTCTACTTTAGACACTACTAGTCTACAATTAAAAACCCTCTGACTCTAATGTATAAAGCAACAGATATTAACAAGTAACCACAACAAATATGCAGTCTAACCCTCTATAGGGACATTTATTCAATTCTGAGTATTGTATTAAATACTTGACAAACTTTATGTTCCTGATTTGGTGATGCACTGCGACATACTCGTTAATAGTGGGTTGTAAATAAAAGCCATTTAATATAAACCCTTTCTAATCTCTGGCACCTAATTGTCTCAACTCAGGGCTAAAATCTTTGTATACATATGGTAGTTTCATATTTCTATAGGTTTTTATGCATACTAATTCGATAATAGATTCATACATTTTAATTTTATAACAGTTTGATAGCAGTGTAAGTCTACATTCTTTGATATTTTTTCAATTAATTCACTCACTCATATGGAATCTCATATATACATACACACACACACACGTGCACACACACACACACAAACATATATATATATATATATATATATATATATATATATATATATATATATATATAGTGCATCTAAACACTAAAACTAAGGCTGTTTTGAGCATATCAATTTCATATTATATATATGAAAATACATATATGAGTGATACCATTTGCTCTTACAGTGTTTGCCTGAGGTTGTCTTTGCCTAGACATAGCTGAGATTTTTAAATGATTTTCTGCTGTCTTGTCAAAAAATGGCAACTAATGATGCTGTTCTTCATAGGGAGATCAGACAAGTGTCTCCTTTTGAGTTGAAAGGAAACAGAGTATGTGGGGCTCAAACTAAGTCCATTGGTGGAATTAAATAAGATAAAGTGTACTATTATTGAAATATATAGGAAAAAACAATATCAATAATAGAGTGTAGGTGTCATTATAATATGATATAAAAGATGGTTTATATTTACATATGTATATGAAAGCAATTAGAAACAAACCAAGATGCCTTTAATTTAAGAAATGATTGTAAGTAGTATTTAAATTTTCCAGGAATTTAAAATTATTGACTGGCTCCTGTGACAGGACAGACAGGTGCAGCCAGGTATGCAGGTAATACCCAAGTGTAAGATCCCTTGGGAAACAGCCCTCAAAGGCTACAGCTGCAACTAATAGCTGGGCAGTGCCCCCACAGCTGTCTGTGCACCTATCCTGCTATGGGATATCTGCTCTGCTGGTGAGGCCACCATCTTCACTCCTGCAACTGAGCAGGCTGTTATAGTCAGGAGTGCAGAGAACACCAAAGTGTAAGAACATTTGGGACTCGGATTGCTAGGGCCCCACCTACAACCAGGAGCTGGGCAGTTCCAAAGCACTCTGTGCCAGGGGAAAGCTAGTCATCCACAGGTCCTGAGATATGCTTGCAGGCACACAGGAGGGACAAGCACCAGCCAGTGACAGCAGGACCAACTAACACCAGAGATAACCAGATTGAAAAAGGCAAATGTAGGAACATTACTAACAGAAATTAATGCAATATAGCACCATCTGAACCCAATTCTCCCACAACAGCAAGTCCTGGATACCCCAACACAACAGAAAACCAAGATTTGGATTTAAAATCACAGCTCATGATGCTGAGAGAAGGCTTCAAGGAGGACATGAATAGCTCCCTTAAAGAAATACAGGAGAACACAAGTAAACAGGGAGAAGACCTTAAAGAACTAAAGGAAAACACAAGAAAACAGGTGAAGGAATTGAACAAAAACATTCAGGATCTAAAATTGGAGGTAGAAACAATAAAGAAATCACAAAGGGAAACAACTCTGGACATAGAAAACCTGGGAAAGAAGTCAGGAGTCAAGGATCCAAGCATCAACAACAGAATACAAGAGATAGAAGGGAGAATCTCAGATTCAGAAGATACCATAGAAAACATTGACACAACAGTCAAAGAAAATGCAAAATGCAAAAAGCTCCTGACCTAAAACATCCAGGAAATCCAGGACAAAATGAGAAGACCAAAATTAAGGATTACAGGTATAGAAGAGAGTAAAAATTTCCAAATTAAAGGGCCAGTAAATGTCTTCAAAAATTATAGAAGAAAACTTTCCTAACCTAAATAAAGAGATGGCCATGAAAATACAAGAAGCCTACAGAACTCCAAATAGATTTGACCAGAAAAGAAATTCCTCCTGTCACATAATAATTAAATGCCAAAAGTACTAAACAAAGAAAGAATATTAAAAGCAGTAAGGGGAAAAGGCCAAGTATAGACCTATCAGAATTACACCAGACTACTCACCAGAGACTATGAAAGCCAGAAGTGTCTGTGCAGATGTCATACAGACCCTAAAGGAACACAAATGCCATCCCAGACTGCTATATCCAGCAAATCTCTCAATTACCATAGATGGAAAAACCAAGATATTCCATGACAAAAACAAATTTACTGAGTATCTTTCCACAAATTCAGCCCTTCAAAGGATAGTGAATGGAAAACATTAACAAAAGGAGGGAAACTACACACTAGAAAGAGCAAGAAATTAAGCTGCTTTCAACAAACCCAAAAGAAGACAACCACACAAACATAAAAATTACATCAAAAATAGCAGGAAGCAACAATCACTATTCCTTAATATCTCTTTTAACATCAATGAAATCAATCCCCCAATAAAAAGACATAGACTAACAGAGTGGATACATAAATAGGACCCAACATTTTGCTGCATACTAGAAACGCAACTCAGTGTCAAAGACAAATACTACCTCAGAGTAAAAGGTTAGAAAACAGTTTTCCAAGCAAATGGTACCAGGAAACAAGCTGAAGTAGCCATTCTAATATCCAATAAAATAGACTTTCAACCAAAAACCATAAAAAAAGACATAGATGGACACATTATACTCATTAAAGGAAAAATCAACCAAGAAGAACTCTCAATTCTAAATATCTATGCTCTAAATTCAAGGGCACCCTCATTCTTAAAAGAAACTTTGCTAAAGCTTAAAGCACACATTGCAGCTCACACAATAATTGTAGGCGAATTCAACACCCCACTCTCCTCAATGGACAGATCAGGGAAACAAAAACTAAGAGACACAGTGAAACTAACAGAAGTTTTGGATCAAGTGGATTTAAGAGATATCTGTAGAACATATCATCTTAAATCAAAAGAATATACCTTCTCAGCACCTCATGGAACCTTCTCCAAAACTGACCGTATAATTGGTCACAAAACAGACCTCAACAGGTATTAGAAGATAGAATTATCCTATGCTTCCTAACAGATCACTATGGAGTAAGGGTGGTCTTCAATAGCAACAAAAACAACAGAAAGCCCCCACACACATAGAAGCTGAAAAATGCTCTACTCAAAGATACCTTGGACAAGGAAGAAATAAAGAAAGAAACCAAAGACTTTTTAGAATTTACTGAAAATTCATAGACCTGAGTGCCTCCAAAAAGAAACTGGAGAGAGCATACACTAGCAGTTTAACAGCATACCTGAAAGCTTTAGAACAAAAAGAAGCTAATATACCCAAAAGGACTAGAAGGCAAGAAATAATCAAACTCAGGACTGAAATCAACCAAGTAAAAACAAAAAGAACTATACAAAGAATCAACCAAACCAGGAGCTGGTTCTTTGAGAAAATCAACAAGATAGATAAATCCTTAGCCAGACTAAACAGAGGGCACAGAGACAGTATCCAAATTAACAAATCAGAAATGAAAAGGGAGATATAATAACAGAAACTGAGGAAATTCAAAAACTCATATGATCCTACTACAAAAGTCTATACTCAAAATAAGTGGAAAATCTAGATGATATTGAAAGTTTGCTCGACAGATACCAAATACCAAAGCTAAATCAGGATGAGATAGACCATTTAAATGGTCCCATAACCCTTAAAGAAATAGAAGTGGTCATTGACAATCTCCCAACCAAAAAAAGCACAGGATTAGATGGTTTTAGTGTAGAATTCTATCAGACCTTCAAAGAAGATCTAATACCAAAACCCTTCAAACTATTCCACAAAATAAAAACAGAAGGAATGCTACCCAACTTGTTCTAATAAGCCACAATTTCACTGATACCAAAAACACACAAAGATCCAACAAAGAAAGAGAACTTCAGACCAATTTCTCTTATGAATATCGATGCAAAAATACTCAATAAAATCCTTGCCAACTGAATCCAAGAACACATCAAAATGATCATTCACCATGATCAAGTAGGCTTCATCCCAGAGATGCAGGGATGTTTCAATACACTGAAATCTATCCATTTAATCCACTACATAAACTCAAAGAAAATAAGCACATGATCATTTCATTACATGCTGAAAAAGCATTTGACAAAATCAATATCCTTTCATGCTAAAAGTCTTGGAAAAAACAGCATTTCAAGGCCCATACTTAAACATAGTAAAAGCAATATGCAGCAAGCCAGTAACCAATATCAAAGTAAATGGAGAGACACTTGAAACTATTCTACAAAAATCAGGGGCTAGACAAGACTGCCCTATCTCTTCATATCTACTCAATATAGTATTTGAAGTTCTAGCTAGAGCAATTGGACAACAAAAGGAGGCCAACGGGATACAAATTGGAAAGAAAGAAATCAAACTATCATTATTTTCAAATGATATGTTCACTTAAGTGACCCAAAAAACTCCACAAGAGAATTCCAACTGCTGAAAAACAACTTCAGCAAAGTGGCCGGATATAAAATTAACTCAAGCAAATCAGTAGCCTTCCTATACTCAAAGGATAAATAGACTGAGAAAGAAATTAGGAAAATGACACCCTTCACAATAGCCACAAACAATATAAAGTATCTTGGTGTGACTTTAACCACACAAATTATTGATCTATATGACAAGAACTTAAAGTCTCTGAAGAAAGAGATAGAAGACTTTAGAAGCTGGAAAAAATCTTCCATGCTCATAGATTGGCAGGATTAATATAGTAAAAATGTTCATCTTGCCAAAAGCAAAAAAACATATTCAATGCAATTCCCATCAAAATCCCAACGCAATTCTCCATAGAGTTAGAAAAAGCAATTCTCAAATTCATCTGGAAAACTGCGCATCATACTACAGGAGGACCCTCTTGTACCACTCCTGGGCATATACCCAGAGTGTTTCCCAACATGTAATAAGGGCACATGCTCCACTATGTTCATAGCAGTCCTGTTTTTAATAGCCAGAAGCTGGAAAGAACCCAGATGTCCCTCAACGGAGGAATGGATACAGAAAATGTGGTATATTTACACAATGGAGCACTACTCAGCTATTAAAAATAATGAATTCATGAAATTCTTAGGCAAATAGGTGGAACTGTAAAATATCATCCTAAATCAGATAACTCAATCAGAAAAGAACACACATGGTATGCCCTCACTGATAAGTATATATTAGCCCAGAAGCTCGGAATACCCAAGACACAATTCACATATCAAATGATGTCCAAGAAGAAGGAAGGAGAGGCCCCTGGTCTGGGAAAGGCTTGTTGCAGCAGTGTACGGGAATATCAGGAGAGGGAAGCAGGAAGGGATTGATTTGGGAGCAGGGAGAGAGGACAGGGTTTATGGGACATTCAGCAAGGGGGGTATCCAGGAAATGGGAAATCTTTTGAAATGTAAATAAAGAATATATCTAAGAAAATATTAATAAGGTCAATTGTACTAAAAAATAAAGTTATTGACCTTTTAATTACCTAAATTTTCATTTTATATATTTATTAATAAAGTATTAAAGTGTCATGATTAGACCTTTGTTTGCTAGCTGGTAGAATGATTGGAAGCTGTTGGATACCTTAAATAATTCTAAATAATATAAGACAATTTGGTCACCTGGTACACTGTCTTAGATAGGCTGAAACTCCTACTATTCCTTCTTTCACTTTTTGATTCTTGATGCAATGAAGTAAAAATAAGTCCTACCACAAACTCCCAGAAAACTGTTAGACCTCACTGTATATCCCCATCAACTGACTAAAGAATCATCCTTGTAAAACAACAAAACAAAATAGATCTTTATTTCATTTACGTCGATTATTTCCCGTACTTTCTAATAATTGCAGAAAGATAACAAGCAGGAAACAATGTACAAGACAAAGATCAAAGGCAAATATTCATGGATTACCAGTGAATTTGATAGAGCTTATATATTTAAATAGAAAAAATTATGGTCAGTGTAGTCTAGACTGTGGACAATGACTGGTAACTATAATAATTATTATTAATTTATTCTGTAAATGTACTCTGTAAATAACTACATAAAATGAGTATTCCACAAACTTTTGTAACATAACTGTACAGAACGCATTCAATTAAAAGCAAATTCAAAGGATTTTTGTTAATAGGCCAAAAACATGATAATCTACAATTTTAAAAATTATACCTAGAAATTATTGTAGAATTAAAAGTGTTGCTAACAGGAGAAATACAAACTTACCCTCTTTAAAAAAAACAAAACATTTGCCATTGTATCTAAGAAGTTAAAATTGTTTTTAAATTATTTATGTTTAGGTTACATCATTTTCCTTCTTCACTTTCCTCCCTTCATTCTCTTCCTTATAACCCTCCAGGTTATTCCTGAAATATATGGTCTTTCAAAACTAATTTTTAAGGAGAATACCTCTGGAGCAAGCTGAGCTGCCCTTAGTAGCCTGCTATTCCAGCGGGACATCAATTCTCCTGACACTTTTCCTCCTACCATCAGATGACCTGTGGTTCATGAACGATACAGGAACATCCAGGGACCAGTCATCAAGATGGCTAAAGACCCTTGAAAAACACATTCAACAAAAGCCAGAGCAATAGGACATCTTCAAAGCAGAATTACATTAGAAGAGCAAGCCCTGCATATCCTAACACAATTGAAGTAAAACAACATGACCTTAAGATCACTCATCAATTTGATAAAGACCTTTAAAGAGTAAATAAATGCATTCCAATTTCTGTCTATACCCAGACATGATTTTCCCACACCACTCAAATACCAAATCTCAGGAGCAGAAGATATCATATAAAGCACTGACACAAAAGTCAAAAAATGCAAAATGCACAAAGCACATAACCCAAAACATCCAGGAAATCCAGGGCACAATAAGAAAATCAAACTCAAGGATAATATGTATAGAATTGAGCAAAGACTTACAACTTAAAGGGCCAGTAAACAACTTCAACAAAATTATAGAAGAAAACTTCTCTAACCAAAAGAAAGAGATGGCCATAAACATACAAGAAACCCACAGAACTCAAAATAGGTTGGACCAGAAAAGAAAATCCTCCCATCATATAATAGCCAAATGCACAAAACAAAGAAAGACTATTAAAAGCAGTAAGGGAAAAAGGTCAAGTAACATAAAGGCAGACCTATCAGAAATACAGCAAACTTCTCACCAGAGACTATGAAAGTTAGAAGATCTTTATACAAGTCCAGCACTACAAAGGATAATAGATGGGAAATCTCCAACATGAGAATAGATGCTGCACCCTAGTAAAAGCAAGAAAGTAATATTCTTTCAATTATCCCCCAAAAATAGACAAAAATAACATCAAAAATAGTAGGAAGCAACAATCACTATTCCATAATATCTCCTAACATCAATGGAATCAATTTCCCAGTTAAAATGCATAGATTAAAAGACTGGATACTTAAATAGGACCCGATGTTGTTGCATACAGGAAATGCACCTTAGTGTCGAAGATAGACACTTCCTCAGAGTAAAGGGTGGAAAATTTTTTCTAAGCACTTGATCACAAGAAACAGGGTGGAATAGCCATTCTAATATCAGATAAAATCGATTGTAAATCAAAAGTTATCATAAGAAAAATACACCAAGAAGCACTCACAATTGTGAACATCTATGCTCCAAATTCAAGGGCACCCACATTAATAATTGAAACTTTACTAAAGCACACATTGCACCTCACACAATAAAAGTGGGAGATTTCAAGACCCCACTATCATCAATGGATAGGTCATATAAAAACAAACTGACCAGAGACAGGGTGAAGCTAAAAGAAATTATGAACTAAATGGATTTAACATATGTCAATAGAACATTTTATCCATAAACAAAAAATATATATACCTTCGTGTCAGCACCTTATGGTACCTTCTCGAAAATTGCCCAGACCTCAATTGATATAAGAAAATTAAAATAATTCCATGCACTCAATCAGATCACCATGGACTAAGGCTGGTCTTCCATAGCAAAAACATAAACAAACAAAACCCCAAAAAGCTCACATACACTTGGAAGGTGAACCACAGTCTACACAATGATAACTTGGTCAAGGAAAAAATAAAGAAAGAAATTAAAGACATTATAGAATTTAATGAAAATGAAGCCAAAATACACCCAAACTTATAGAACAAATAAAAGCAGTTCTAAGAGGAAAAGTCATAGCTCTGAGTGCCTTCAATAAGAAACCGAGTGAGCATACACTAACAGCTTAACAGCTCATCTGAAAGCTCTAGAACAAAAAGAAGCAAATATACCTAATATGAGTATACGGCAGGAAATAATCAAACTCTGGGTTGAAATCAACCAAGTAGAAACAAAAAGAAGTATACAAAGAATCAATAAATCAGGAGCTGGGATTTTTAGAAAATCAACAATATAGATAAACTCTTAGCCAAACTAAACAGAGGACCCTGAGACAGTATCCAAATTAACAACATCAGAAATGAAAAGAGAAACAACAGAAACTGTGGAAATTCAAAAAATCATGAGATCTTACTATGAAAGCTTATATTCAACAAAAGTGTAAAATTTGAATGAAATGGAATATTTTCTTGACATGTACCAGGTATCAACATTAAATCAGGATCAGATAAACCATTGAAACAGTCTTGTAAACCCTCATTAACTAGAAGCAGCCATTAATAGCTTCCCAACCAAAAAAAGCCCAGGACCAGATGGGTTTAGTGCAGTTCTATCAGACCTTAAAAGAAGACCTAACACCAATACTCTTCAAACTATTCACCAAAATAGAGATAAAAGGAACACTACCAAATTAGTTCTATGAAGCCACAATTACTCTGATACCTAAACCACACAAAGACCCAACAAAGAACTTCAGACCAATTTCTCTTATGAATACAGATGCATAATTACTCAATAAAATTCTTGCAAACCGAATCCAAGAACACATCAAAACAATAATCCATAATTATTAAGTAGGCTTCATCCCAGGACTACAGGGATTGTTCAACATATAGAAATCCATCAAGGTAATTCATTATATAAACAAACTCAAAGGGGAAAAAAACACATGATCATTTCATTAGATGCTGAGAAAGCATTTGATCAAATGCAATACCCGCTCATGACAAAAGTCTTGTAAATATCAGGAATTCAAGGTCTATACCTAAACATATTAAAACAAATATACAGCAAACCAGTAGCCAACATCAAACAAAATGGAGAAATACTTGAAGCAATCCCACTAAAATCAGGGACTAGACAAGGCTGCCCACTCTCTCCCAATCTATTAAATATAATACTTGAATTCATAGCCAGAGCTTTTAGACAGCAGAAGGATGTCAAAGAGATACAAATTGAAAATGAAGAAATCAACATATCACTATTTGCAGATGATATGGTAATATACTTAAGTGACACAAAAAAATTCCACCAAAGAACTCTTAAATCTGATAAACAACTTCAGCAAAATGGTTGGATATACTTAACTCAAACAAATCAGTGGCCTTCCTGTACTCAAAGGATAAACAGGCTGAGAAAGAAATTATGGTAACAATACTCTTCACAATAGTCAGAAATAATATGAAATACCTTGGTGTGACTCAACCTAAGCAAATGAATGATCTATATGACAAGAATTTCACATCTCTGAAGAAAGAAATCAAAGAAGATCCCAGAAGGTGGAAAGATCTCCCATGCTCATGGATTGTCAGGATTAATATAGTACAAATGGCCATCTTGCTGAAAGCAATCTACAGATTCAATGCAATTCCTATCAAAATTCCAACTCAATTCTTCATAGAGTTAGAAAGAGCAATTTCCAAATTCATCTGGAATAATAAAAACCCAGGATAGCACTAAGTATTCTCAACAATAAAAGAACTTGCAGAATCACCATTCTGACCTCAAGCCATACTACAAAGTAAGAGTGAAAAACATTGCATGGTATCATACAGTGACATGCACGTAGATCAATGGAATGGAACTGAAGATCCATAAATGAACTTGCACACGTATGGGCACTTGATAGTTGACAAAGGATTTAAAATCATCCAGTAGAAAAATGGCAGCATTTTCAACAAATGGTGATGTTTCAACTGGCGGTTAGCATGTAGAAGAATGCAAAGTAATCCATTCTTATCTCCTTGAATAAAGCCCAAGTCGAAGTGCATCAAGACCTCCACATAAATCCAGATACTTGGAAACTAACAGAAAAAAAAAAGAGGGGAAGACTCTCAAGCACATGGGCACAGGGGAAATTTTCCTGAACAGAATACCATTAGCTTATTCTATAAGATCCTGAATTGACAAATAGGACCTCATAAAATTACAAAGCTTCTGTAAGGCAAAGGACACTTTCAATAGGACAAAAGGGCAACTTGGTTGGTTCTTGATTGTGTCAATAAAAAGGGCAGAATCCATTTGCAGTGCAAAAGTTAAAAGGTATGACTTCCTGGTCCCAGGAGGAAGAGAAGAGATGCAGAGAAAGAAGGGCTTTCAGCCAGGATCTTAAAGTAGTAGGACACAACCACCATGTAAGGTCTTAGAGCAACTAGAACTGGTGATCTCCACCCCTGACCATTGGATGGAATAGGTTATCTGATAAAGAGACCAGCAATTGTGCTATCTATCTAGTTTTAAAATAATAAAACTGTCTAATGTTTTCCAGTTGTAGGGCATAGGTGGGCAGAGATTGAGAGCAGCAACAGTGATAGCTGATGACTTGGAGAAGCTAGCCTAGAGGGGTCAGTGAGAGTGAAGAGGAGCTCCCAGATTTCCTGTGTTGGGGGATGGTTACAATCAAGTTGGAGCCAGGGGAGCTAGGAGAGATCAGAGTAAAGGCTGTGACACCAGGCAAGGAAGTGTCATATTTTAAACTTTACACTCAAGAATATAAGTGGAAAATAATCTCAAATGCATTGATACAGAAGACATTTTTTTTTGCACAGAACATTGATAGCTTAGGCTCTAATACCAACAATTGATAAATGAAACAACTTGAAACTGCAAAGCTTATGTAAGTTAAAAGACACTGTCAATAGTTCAAAATGGCAGTCAACAGATTGGGAATGGATCTTCATCAGCCCTGAATCTGACAGAGGGATAATATCCAAAATTTATAAGGAACTGTAGAAGTTAAAAGTCAAGAGCCTAAACAATACAATTAAAATATGGCACACAGTACTGAACAGAGAGTTCTTAACCAAGGATTTTCAAATGGCCAAGATGCACTTAAAGAAATGTTCAAAGTACTTAGTCATCATGGAAATTCAAATCAAAACAACTGGACATCTTGCACTAATCAGAATAACTAAGATAAAAATCACAAGTGATAGTACATGCTATTGATAATGGGGACAAGTGTATCACTTCTCTATTGCTAGCTAGAATGCAATCTTTCCAGCTGTAGGGCATAGGTGGGCTGCTTCTGGTGCCCTTGGTGGTTGGAGATGATGTGGCAAAATCAAAGGCATAGACTCTAGGATCGGGTGAGAACCCCTCAGCAAGCTCAGCTGAAAGCTGCTCCAAGCTGAACCCACACCCCATTGGTCCTCAGAATACTTCTCTTTCAAACTGCAGTTCCCAACTCTATGGCATTCTCAATATCATCAATCGTCAGGCAGTCTATAATTAGGTCCTGCTGCAGGAGTTGCCTCTGCAACTGCTGGAGAGTTAGGCAGAGGAGGCCACCTCTGTTCCTCTTACATACAATTACTTTGGAAATCAATTTGACAGTTTCTCAGAAAACTGCAAATAGTTCTGCCTGAAGATCCAGCTATACTACCTTTGAAAATATACCCAAAAGATATTGTACCATCCCACAAAGGCACATTATCAACTATATTCATAGCAGCTTTTTTGTAATATTCAGAAAGTGGAAACAATCCAGAGGTTCCTCAACTAAAGAATGGATAAAGAAAATTCATCTACACAATTGAAAAGTATTCACTATTAAAAACAAAGACATCATGAATTTTGTAGGTGAATGGATGGATCTTGAGAATATCATCCAGAGAATATTAGCCATAAAAAAAACAGAATACCCATGTTATACTCCACAGACCTAAAGAAACTAGAGAATAAGGAAGCTACAAGCAATGATTTTTGAATCTCATATAGAAGTGGGAATTATATAGTTATAAGAGGCAAATCAAGGGAGATAACTGAGTGGTAGAGTGGATGTTGAGAGGAGTTTGGGTTCAGATTCTGTGTGGGGAGGGAAAATATGGATGACCAGGTAGCCATGTGAATAAACAGAAATCTGAAACTGATGGGGCTTGGGACATATAGGGTATTTCTAGGGAGAGAGAGAGAGAGAGAGAGAGAGAGAGAGAGAGAGAGAGAGAGAGAGAGAGAGAGAGAGAGAGAGAGAGAGAGAGAGAGAGAGAGAGAAAGAGATCTGAGATAAGAGAGACACCCAAAAATCAATGGGGTTTCCTTAAATATGACTCATAGAAATAGGGATATAGAACCTGAACAGGATACTTCCTGTGGCCAGTCAGGAACCCCAGTGGAGTTATAGGAACATCAACCTACCCACAAAACATACAACCATAAATTCATCCTGTCTAAAAGAAATGCAGGGTCAAGGAATGGACTAGGGACAGAGGGAATGGCCAATTTGATACCCATCCCTTGGGCAAGTACCAATCCCTGACACTATTAATAATACTCTGTTATGCTTGCAGGCAGGAGTGTAACATGGCTATACTCAGAAAAACTCCACTCAGAAGCTCGTTCAGATATCCTCAAACATTCACAGCCAAATTATGGGAAGTTTGGGGACTCCTAAAGGAGAACAGGAGGAAGAATTGTGGTCTCTAAAGGGACAGGTACTCCACAGGAAGACAACATATTCAACTAACCCAGGAATACTCAGGAAAGTTGTAAGCCTCTCTGCACATATGTAGCAGAAGTGTAGCTTGGTTTCATGTTAATCCTGAACAACTGGAGCCAAGGCTATTCCAAAAGCAGTTACCTGTATATGGGATAGGTTCTTATACCTGGGCTCTCTTGTCTGGTCTCAGTGGAAGAGGATGTGCTCATCTTCACAGAGACTTGATGGGCCCAGGTAAGGAGATAACCCTGGGGCTGCCACCTGCTCAGAGAAAGGGAGGTGGGATGGGCGAAAATTTGAGGAGGTTCTGGCTGGGAGGGAGGCAGTGAGAGGAATATAAAGTGTATAAGAAAATATTAATAAAAATGCACAAAGTAATGTTGCATGAAAATATGTATAAATGTATCATACCAAAATACACTCTGATCAGTCTATATAATATATATTTATTTTCAAGGATGACAATTTGTTATTGCACAACCAATTGTGTGTTCCTCTGTCAGAAAGATGAATATGATCTTTGTTTCAAAATTAGGTTTTATTTTCTGAAAAAGATTGTAATTTTTATTTTTAAAATGTCAGTTAGTAAATATGATCTCAATACATGCTTATTGAAAAATTGTAGCAACATCTCCCTGCTTGTTGACTGCACATATAATTATTAAAAAGATAAACATGGTATCTTTAATATCATTTTTTTATTTTTGGATCTTTATTATCATCTTTAACTTTTTGTTTATTCATTCTATAAACAAAGTTATCCTTCAAAAATTTAGATGAGGAGAAATAAAAATGATCAAATATATTAAGTAAATATAATCTTGTATTGAGCATTTATCTGCTAATAACTCTATTACTATTGAATCATTTGATAAGATCATTTAATATAGTACTTAAGAAGAAATGTATCCAGTAAAGCAGAAGTGCTAATATTTTTCACAATCAAATTCATAGAGAGGACAGTCAGATATGTCACTTACTCCATTTGCTACTGACAGTTGGATGTGGATATCTATTGTGTAAAGCCCTGTAATCTTACATTTTAAATCAACTAGAAATATATTTTATTTGCATTTTTCTTTGCTTGTATTTTTCTAAAAAGTTACTTTTTAAAAAATTGTCCAAAAAATTTCTAAAACAGTTCTTTTCAGGAATTTACTTTCTTGTTTGGTTTTTTTTTTAGGTTGCCAAGCAACTTCCTATGCCCTGATTTTCATTTCTACGTAAGCTGCTTGATGTTAGTTCCTTCACATTATTAAACTTTCATTGTTTTCAAAGGATGCATAGCCTACAGTGCTAGTCCTAGTCTATTTTAATATTAATGACACATAAAATTAATACATATATTCTTTTTATCATATATACTTATTTGAATTTTGGAGTTGTAGAAGGAACTCAAAATTCACCTATCTGAAAGTGTATTACTGTGAAAATACCATAACAGAGTGGTCATTACTTTTGGAGTATGAATAATACAAATTACTCTGAAATTAAAGTCATTAATTATTGTTTCTTTACATTTCATTGCAAAATAGACTTTTCCAAGAGCTTTTATAAGATTTTTAAATTGAGAAAAATGTATACTTTTTTCTGTTGTGGAACATCTGGGTTGATTCCAGCTTCTGGTTATCACAAATAAGGCTGCTATTTTCTTACCATGGATAGATACTTTAAAGAACATCAGAATACTTTTCTCATGGTCATCTAGATTTAAACACTTACTGAGAAGAAAAAGAGAAAAATACGAAAAAGAAAGAAGCCATAGAATATATGTATTTGTTGGCATTTTAGAAATGTGTAGATGTGTGTGTGTGTGTGTGTGTGTGTGTTGTACATGGTGGTAGTCATTTATATCAGAATTTTTCTAAACAATTCTCTACCTTACTTATGGGGACAAAAATCTCTCACTGAATTCTTAGTTTATTAAAATGATTGGCCGGGATGGGTAGCATAGGAGGGACAGTTTAGTTCCAGTTTCTCTAGTGCCCCTCAAGACAGAGTTATGTGAGTTCTGAGGATGGAACTCAGGCTTTTTCTTGCAATCCAAGAACTTTAGTGACACCATTTTCCCAGTCACGTGATTGAGACATTTTATATAATCTTCACTATAGAAACATGCTTTTTAGCTCAAACTTAGGTGGTAAATGTGATGCTGTCTTTGAATATTTTACATCATCATATAGCGATAAAAGACATAGCATAGCTTTAATGATAATCTGCCCTGAATAAATCAGTCATTATTGCTACACTCTTGCAATGTAGACACATTTTGTGACCTCAAAAGTGGAGAAAGAATAAATGCATTTGCTCATCTATAGAAATGAATACACATTGAGGAATGTCCAAACATCTAGATTTAATAACTTAGACAATTCTGGTTTTAAGTGCATCAGACTTGGCCCCCAATGACTAATTTTCAAAGTTATCTGTACTCTACATTAACAGGGAATGGACTAAGTAGCACTTAAAAAATACACCAGTGTAGGGGAATGCCAGGGTTGAGAGGTGGGAGTCCGTGGGTAGGTAGGTGGGGAAACACCCTCATAGAAGCAGGGGGAGGGGGGATGGGATAGGAGATTTCCAGGGTGTGGGAAGGAATAACATTTGACACGTAAATAAAGAAAATATACAATAAAAATACATCTTTATGTTCTGAAAAATTAAGAGGTTTCCTTCTTAGTTAATTTGAGGTTGCTCAGTTAGAAAGGAAAATACACACTTTCCACAGACTAAGTCCAAGCATTATTCCTGCTGATGTCATAAAAACAGTATAAAAATAAATAAATTTAATTAATGAAAAATAAATAAATGAATTTTCAGGCATCCAACCTTCTCAACAGTGTGTGTGTGTCATATATATATATGTATGTATATATATATATATATATATATATATATATATATATATATATATATATATATACATACATATATATATATGTAAACACATGACATATAGACAAATAGGTAGATGATAGGATAGATAAATAGCTAGCTAGCTAGATTGATAGACAGACAGACAGACAGATGATAGATAGATGATGGATAGATAGATAGATAGATAGATAGATAGATAGATAGATAGATAGATAGATACATAGATACATAGATAGATAGACAGATGCATACATACATACATATATATGTAATACATAATACATGATATATGATACATGATAGACAGACAGAATATAGACAACAAATATCAAACTGATGGCAAAAATATCCAGTGATAACTTGCTTGAGAAGTATTTTTGGGATTGTCACCTGGAGTTCCTGCCAGCAAGAGTTTTTTTATAAAGGAGAATTTCCCATTTGGTGAGGCTTCCAGGAAAAAGAACAAATAACAACAGAAAAATTACCCATTAAATAACAGAGATTCTGGCAGTACATACAAGGCCTGGATAGGTTTGTGCCAGATGGGATCCCAGAGCTGAGAGAAGATGTGGACACAAGCCTATATTCCTAACCCAGAAGCTATCTCAAATTGGTATCTACTCACAAATGAAAAATTAAATTTTTACTGTAGTGTCTCACTGAAAATACAAAGCACTCTTACGGACAGGTACCATGTGCAGATATAGATGGACAGCAATAAATTAACTCAGTGCCAACATTGGAAGTTCTTTGTCTCCTAACATTTTCTTTTAGATCATTTTGACTGTCTTATTTTTTTGTTTTTTGTTTGATTTAACTTGCAAGCAGTTTGCATAGCATGGTTTCTAGTTCTGTGTTTTTATGAGATTCTTGTGTATAAAATTGCATCTATATGCAATTTTGACTATGTTTATACCCTTTGTTTTGTCCTATTTGTGTGTTTTATTGTATTTTGTTATTGTTATTATTAATTTGATTATATTGGTGTTAGTATTAATCATTATTACTCACATTCCCTATGTTTCTTAGAAGAGACAGAAAGCATATATATTTGAATAAGAGGGAAGGCAGAGAAGATCATGAAGGAGTAGGGAGAGGGTAAACAATTAATCACAATATATTCCATGAAAACAATCTATTTTCAGTAAGAGAAAAAGAATAAGGGTTTTACAAACATCTATATACATTGACTTAGAAGTTAATGTAATCATCTAGAGCTCACATTACAAGTGTCTACTTCAAACTCTCTGTAGATCACGATCCATGACTGAATTTGAATATTCTTTTCCACTGTAGGCACTTCATATACGGAGATAAACAACAATAATGTCTGTTAGAAATAATTTACTTTCTACATCTTTTCAAGTGATATTTTACTCTTGAGAAGTTTTTCATTTATTTATTTTTGTTCTTGTTCTTCTTGTTATTCTTTCCCCCTTGCTGTTACAGAGTTAAAGGGGCATCTTACTAGAAAAAAAAAGTGATTTTTAAGGACAGTCTAAAGTTAGATGGAGGATAATCTTTCTTCTGTAGCCTGATTCTGGATGAGCTCAAAGGATTCTAAAGCATTTACCAGAATGATGCAAACTGAAGCTTTTATTTGTTTTTTGACTTCAATGATATATTACATACCAATGGGTCTGCTTTTGCCATTGGGATTCTGGTTAATTAAGTGTTTTATCTGAGGGATCATACTTTCTACAATGAAGCTGAAACCAATATTTTATTATTTTTTAACATATTCTGTATGGTATGATAAGAAAAATTGAACTATGCTGAGGCCAATAGAAGAGTGTGATTTAAGGTTCGGTTATAAAAAAAAAATGTGAGGGACAAGCTAAACATTCTTCTGAACAAATTTTAAGCCAAGTTTGTTTTGTTTTAATAATTTTTAATGTCTGGCAGGCAATATTTCTCCACTTGCAACAATTTCTAAAAAAACTTAGAAAATAAAATAAAATTTAAAAAAATAATAAATAAATAAAAAAGAATCACAAAATCTGGAATGAGATATATTTCATGGAATGTTACTTTTTTCAGGATAGCAAATGCATTGAATATGCTAGGAAAATTTAAATATATTGAATTGATATGAAAGTTGTGTTTATATTTGATTTTAGAGCCTGGGCCTTTGGTGTTCTGTTCAGGAAAATTTCCCCTGTTCCCATATGTTCAAGGTTCTTTCCTATTTCTCTTCTAATAGAGTCAGTGTATCTGGTTTTATGTGGAGGTCTTTGATCTACTTGGACTTGAGCTTTTTACAAGGAGATAAAATGGATCAATTTACATTCTTCTACATGCAGAACTCCACTTAGGCCAGCACCATTTATTAAATATGCTCTGTATTTTCCACTGCATGGTTTTAGTTTCTTGGTCAGATATCAAGTCCCATAGGTGTTGGGTTCATTTAGGGTCTTCAATTCTATTCCATTGATCTACCTCTCTGTCTCTGTACCAATACCATACAGTTTTTATGACTATTGCTCTGTAGTAGAGCTTGAGGTCAGGGATGGTGATTTCCCCAGACATTCTCTTATTGCTGAGAACAGTATTCACTATCCTGGGTTTTTTGTTGTTACAAGTGTATTTGAGACATGTTCTTTTTATCTCTGTGATGAATTGAGCTGGAATTTTTATGGGAATGACATTGAATCTGCATATTGCTTTTGTTAAGATGACCATTTTTATTATGTTGATCCTGCTGATCCATGAGCATGGAAGATCCTTCTAATATCAATTATAGACAGATCAGATATCATAAAATTGCAAAATTTCTGTAAGGCAAAGTACACTGTCATCAGGACAAAATGGCAACCTACAGATTGCAAAATAACAAACAAACAAACAAAAAACAACAACAAAAACTGTACCAATCCTACATCCCATAGAAGGCTAATATCCAATATTTATAAGGAACTCAAGAAGTTAGACCCCAGAGAACCAAATAACTGTATTAAAAATGGGGTACAGAGCTAAACAAAGAATTCTCAACTAAGGAAACTTGGCTTGACTGGCAGAGAATAACTAAAGAAATCTTCAATATCCTTAGTCATCAAGGAAATGCAAATCAAAATGACCCTGAGATTCCATCTCACACCAGTCAGAATGGCTAAGATAAAAGAAAAAACTCAGATGACAGCAGATGCTGGCAAGGATGTGGGCAAAAAGGAACCCTCCTCCATTGCTGGTTGAATTACAAACTGGTACAACTATTCTGGAAATCAGTCCGGTAGTTTCTCAGATAATTGGTCCAATATCACTCCTAGGAATATACCCAAAATATGTTCCATAATATAATAAGGATATATGTCCCACTATGTTCATAGCAGCCTTATTTATAATAGTCAAAATCTGGAAAGAACCCAGATGTCCCTCAACGGAGGAGTGGATACACAGAATGTGGTACATTTACACAATGGAGTACTACTCAGGTATTAAAAATAATGACTTCATGGAATTCACAGGCAAATGGATGGAACTAGAAAATATTATCTTGAGTGAGGTCACTCAGACACAAAAGAACACACATAGTATGAACTCACTGATAAGTGAATATTAGACAAAATACTCAGAATACCCACAATAAAAGTAACAGACCATATGAAGCTTAAGAAGAAGTAAGACCAAAGTGTAGATGATTCCTTTCTACTTAGAAGAGGGTACAAAATAATCAAGGGAGATAGAAGGTGGAAGTGAATTGGCAGGAAGAGAGTGGGAATAGGGGAAAGGGGGAAGAATCAGGTATGGGAGGATATGGAGGAGATTTACAGAGTGTCAGGAAAATGAACAGAAGTGTGTAGCAATGAGAGATGGGGAACTGAAGGTAGCCACCATAATGTCCCAGATGCCAGGAAAGCAAGAGGCTCCCAGGACTCAACACAGATAGTTAGTTGAAATATCCAACAAAGGGAAGAGATAACCTTTAGAGACCATATCCCAAGGTTAGGCATGGCCCCCTGGTTGAGGGATGTGGCTACCCACTCATTTCTAAATTTCAACCCAGAATTGCTCCTGTCTAAAGGAAATACAGGTACAAAGAGTGGAGCAGAGACTGAAGGAAAGGGCATCCAGAAACTGCCTCACTTGCTGATCCATACCTTATGCTGCTACCAAATGCAGACACTATTGCTGATGTCAAGAAGTGCTTGCTGACAGGAGCTTGATATATCTGTCTCCTGAGAAGCTCTGCCAGAGCCTGACAAATATAGATATGGATATTTACTGCCAACCACCGTACTGAATAATGGGATCCTAAAGGAGGAGTTAGGGAAGGACTGAAGGAGCTGAAGAGGTTTGCAACCCCATAGGAAGAACAACAATGTCAACCAACCTGACCTCCCCAAGACCTCCCAGGGACTAAACCACCAACCAAAGAATAAACATGAAGGGACCCATGGCTCCAGCTCCATATGAAGAAGAGTATGACCTATCTGTCTTCAGTGGGAGACTAGGCCCTCGGTCCTGTGAAAACTGAATGCCCCAGAGTAGGGAAATGTGAGTGTACTGAGGTAGGAGTGGGTGGGTAGGTGGGGGAGCACCCTCATAGAAGCAAGAGAGAGGGAAGATGAGATAGGGGGTTTGTGGAGGACAAACCAGGAAGTAGGATTACATTTAAAATGTAAATAAATAAAATAACCAACAAAAGATAAATCAATATAAAAGAAGAAAATTGTGTTTATTTTTAAAAGTCTCAAAAATATTTCCAAGCAAGAATCAAACCAGTAAATTCAGTAATATGCAACTATACATAATTAAGAAAATGGGCATTAATAAAGCACAATATCATGTAATAGCACAATCATTTTTCATTACAATAGGTTCTGAACATAAATCTAAGTATGGATTTTATTAGAAATCCATTTACATGTAAATATAGCCAATTCTTGGCAATCCAGAACAAAACATAATATTTTTAACTTATTCACTCTTGGAAATATGAATATTCATTTGCTTGTTTTAAAAAAGCAATTGTATGTTATCAAAGAGAATTGTTTTCCTCTTATAAGACCAACATCTAAGAAGCATAATATTAATTCTAGTACCTAGAATTATCTCTAAATTGCCTGAGATGCCAGAAGAAATGAGATGACTATACCAGGAAGAGGCTATACTCATCTGACCAGCTGAACAGCAGTGTGGAGATTGATGGGATAATTAGTGTTCTTTCAATATAATAACTGAACTGATCACAGCTCTATCACTTTTATTCACTATATTATAGACAAATAATAAATAATCCAGAAAGTGTAAATATACAGTTATTAGGTTCACAGAAGCATAACAGGCACCTTCTATAAGCTGCACTCAGTATCTATTTTTTCCAATTTTGTTGCTTTCAAAATTATTATTATTATTATTATTATTATTATTATTATTATTATTAATTTTTTATTTTGACTTTACATCCCACTCACTGCCTGCCTCTTGGGCATCCCCTGTCACAATCCTTTAACCCATTCTCCGTATTCTTCTTCCCCTATGAGCAGGTGGGGGCCCACTGGATATCCCTCCATCCTGGTATATGAAGTCTCTGAGGCTAGGCACATACTCTCAGACTGAGACCAGACAAGGCAGTCCAGTTAGAAAAGCATATCCCATGAATGAGCAAATGCTTTGGGGATAGCCCCCATTCCAGTTGTTCAGGACCCACATGAAGACCAAACTACACATCTGCTACATATGTTTTGGGAGGTCTAAGTTCAACCAGTGCATGTTCTTCAGTTGATGGTTCAGTTTTTGAGAATCCAAAGGGTCCACATTAGTTAACTCTGTCATTTTTCCTATGAAATTCCTATCCCCTTAGGGACTGCAGTGCTGCCTCCTGTTCTTCCATAAGGCTCCCCACGATCCATCCACCGTTAAGCTATAAGTATCAGTCAGAGTCAGCTGCTGGGTGGAACTTCTCAGAGGTCAGCCATGTTACACTCTTGTCTCAAAGCATAATAGAATATTGTTGCTGGTGCTTTGGAAATCAATTTTGTAGTTTCTCAGAAAACTCAAAATAGTTCTACCTCAAGACCCACCTTTACCAAACTTCTGGACATATACCCAAAAGATGTACTACCATCCCAGAAAGACATTTGCTCACTATATTCATAGCAGCTTTATTTATAATAGTCAGAAAAAGGAAACAACCTAGATGTCCCTCATCTGAAGAATGGATAAGGAAAATGTTTACCATCTATACACAAAAGAATACTATTCAACTATTAAAAACAAAGGCATCACAAATTTTGCAGGCAAATGGATGGATCTTATGAATATCATCCTAAGTGGGGTAATTCAGTTCTAAAATGACATGCATGGTGTGTATTAAATTACATGTGGATATTAGCTTCCATTTTTTAAGTAAGATGAGTTTTGTTGTAAAATAAAATGCATTCTCAAGGGGAAAAAGTATAAAACTAATTAAGCTCCCTTCAGTTTATAAGACATCTTCTACAAAGTTTATAAAATTAGGTTTTATATTTCAGTTTGCTCCAGTTTTAATTACTTTCACTTCTTTATAATAGTATACTTAGCTTTGCTATTTCATTCTTTTCAAGTTAAATTATTTTTGGTGCTTCTTGCTTGGAAGGCAATGCAGATTGTTTGATGGGTACAAACATAGATCACTGAACAGGGAGATAAGTGCATAAAGAACTAATCACCATTCATGTTTGCCTTGAAATATACTTTTTTTTATCTTACACATACACACAACAAACACATACAAACTCCAACACAAACAAATCCATACACAAATACATATAAATAGTCACATTAACATACACCTGTGTATGTTCATGCATACACACTTATATATATATATATATATATACATATATACATATATATATTTATATATATATATCAATAATACAAAGAAATGATTATGAATTATATAAGGAGAAAGGGGACACCTTAGGAGTTGAAGGTAAGGAAGGAAGAGAAGGGAGTTGTACAGATGCAGAAGACTGGTATGACATTCTAAAATAAAATTTATTAAAATTCTAATTTTCTGAGGGACCTCTACATTGATTTCCATAGTGATTGTATCAGTTTGAAATCCTACCAGCAATGGAGGAGTGTTCCTCTTTTTCCACATGCTCACTGGAATCTGCTGTGGCTTGAGATTTTTATCTTAGCCATTCTAATTTCTGTAAGTTGAAATATTATAGCCCTTTGGATTTGAATTTATATGTTCAAAGTTCCTTCCCACTTTGTCTTCTATTAGATTGAGTGTATCTGGTTTTATGTTAAGGTTCTTGATCCACATGAACTTGAGCTTTGTTTAAGGTGAAAAATATGGGCTTCCTTTCATCTTTCTACATGCAGAGAGTTAGACCAGCACCATTTATTGAAGATGCTTTCTTTTATCTATATATTTTTGGCTTCTTTGTCAAAGATCAAGTGTCCATATGTGTGTGGTTTTATTTCTGGGTATTCAGTTCTGTTCAATTGATCAACATGTCTGTCTCTGTATCAATACTATGCATTTTTTCACTATTGCTCTATAGTAAAGCTTGAGATCAAGGATGGTGATTCCCACTAAAGTTCTTTTATTTTTAATAATTGTTTTTGCTCTTCTGGGAGTTTTGCTTTTCCAGATGAATTTGAGAATTGCTCTTTCCATGTCTTTGAAGAAATATGTTGGGATTTTGATGGGGATTACACTGAATCTATAGATTGCCTTTGGTAGGGTAGCCATTTTTGCTATGCTAATTCTGCCATTCTACAAGCATGGGAGATCTCTCCACTTTCTGACATCTCTCTGACACTGGAACACCAACCAGGCAGCATACACCAGCTGATAAGAGGCCCCCAACACACATGCAGTAGAGGACTGCTGGGTTTGTGTTCATTCAGAGATGATCCACCTATTCCTCAAGAGACTGGAGGCCCCAGGGAGTTTAGAGGTTAGGTGGGGTAGGGGGTGGGGACATCCAAGTGGAGACAGGGGTTGGACATGGAATTGCCAGAGATTTGACTGGGTCAGAGGAATTATATGCAGAGAAATAAAATTAAAGAAAAAAATAAAATAGAAAAAGGAAAGAAATATTGGCATAAAGCTCTTATTATCAATTGTCTCAAATTATTGAATTGGCATATTGCAAAGTGTGATTTTATTTATACATAAATCTGACTGGTTAAGTAAACATTAAGAGTCTTATTTCTATGTGGTAATTAGGTGTTGAGATGGCTGACAGTGGGGTGAGTGGGGCTTTGTGTGGTAGTGAGAGGATCTTGCTTCCCCCATGCCCCTCCCCTGCTGGAGAGGTGGCCCAGTGGGAGCCCTGTGGTGCTGTGTGGCCAGAGAGTGGCAGGAGAGTAGTCTGACTTCCTGAGAGATGGAGGGTTCATTTCTATGTCTAAAGATTTTCTTTATTTACATTTCAAAGGTTATCTCCTTTACTGGTTTCCCCTCGGAAAGCACCCTATTCCATCCCCCCTCCACCTATTCACCAACCCACCCATTCCAGCTTCCCTGTTATGGTATTACCCTATACAGGGTCATCAAGTCTTCTCAGGACCAAGGACCTCTCTTTCCTTTGATGTTCATTAAGACCATCCTCTGCTACATATGGCTCATCCTCTTACAGGAGAAGGGTAGCAGAATTGATGTGGAGGGCCTCATGGAGAGGTGACTGACCTGAAAGCGGGATAACATTTATAATGTAAATAAATAAAATAAATTAGTTTTTTTAAAGTCCTTCCAGAATATTTAATACAATGTGCAATCTATATGCTTAAGAAGATCAGCTGGTGAAGTATTAAGCAACAAGGGTACATGGTAACTTCCTGATATTTCCTGCATATTGGATGTACCAAACTGAAATCATTGGTAAAGCTACTATTCTGGGAAAAGTGAGTGTTTGGCATGTTTTGATTATAAGACTTTAAGAATTCTTGAATATATATTCACAAAATATTATTTTCAATGAAGAGAAACTATTTGGTTATTTCATGTTTGATATGTGTTATGTAAATTGAAATATAAACACATAAGATAATAAAAAAGAAAAAGAAAAACACTTCAAGTTAGAAAACCCTATGTGAGTTAAACCTATAAATCTTACCTGTTTGACTTTTATTCTTACTTACAGTATAAGATACAAATGTATAACATTTGTATGAAGCTTAAATATTTCTTATTTCTTCTTATACATCAATATCTAGGTTTCAGAGAGATAACATGTAATCTACACTTTGAGATTTTTCTTTATATCTTTTCACATTTAAATCACTAATTCAGTTTAAATCCATTTATTATAATAATTAAGTTTCTAACATGCATTTATCAATCAATTCCTAGAATTTAATCTGGTCACATACTTTAATAGACTTTCCACTATTTTCAGATTTGAGTTATAAGTTTAACTTATGTTTCTGTCATTTAAAAATTTGTCACCTATCACTTCTTGGCCTTTTGGCAAGATCAAGTGTAAAAGTTTGTCATCTATTCTGAAAAAAGAATTTCCATTTCTTTCTTAAGTCTGAAATTCATTAATTTATTTCACTGTGGTAAAACTTTCAGAACTCCAAGGTACAAGCATTGAACTGGCAAGCCAGTAGTCTCCTTCTATTCCATTCTTCAGAACTCTGTAATTTGATTGTGAAGCAATCTCTTTCTTGTGAGCTATTTAACCTACAGGTGGTATTCTAGAATTGTTTTACCAAGGTGAAATAATAACTACTCCTTTAAAAAGAAATCATAACCAACTCAAATCTTTCATATGAGGTGTGAATACCAGGTTTAACTAATGCCTTCATAAAGGATAAATATATGTATGTGTATGTATATGTATAGATGTAGATATATATAGATATAGATATATAGATATAGATACAGATACAGATACAGATACAGATATAGATACAGATACAGATACAGATATAGATATAGATATAGGTATGTGTGTGCATGTGAATCCTATAAATAATAATTCAAGATTGCATAATGCAAAATAGATGATCTATAAAACTACAAAATTGAGTAGTGCTTTACTTAGTGGTTGCGATAACAATAACTGTCACAATAATTATCATAACTTCATAGCAAAGGTCCTTAAAAATGTAGGATGTGAGCCTTTATTGGGTCACAGAAATGTATCTTATACAAATGTGAGTGACTAAGAAAATTTAGAAAATTTGGTAATAGCAAAATATTTATGCATATTCAGTGACCAAGAAAATTTACAATTAATTGAATCTAATGCTTTTCTGTATATGTACACCTGTTTTAACTGCACATTCTCACTATGATCTTGGTACTGTCAAACACCTTATTATCTCTAAACTGTGCCTGACATCTCTCCATTGAGATCAAATGTTATCTGTGCTCAGATGGAGACCAGTATATGTTGTAAATTGTAGTATTTACATAATTTACATAATTTGCATAATTTCTTCCTATAAAATATAAGGGTATTATTATGGAAAATAAATGTGTATAAAACTTTTGCAATCATCATTTCTTAACATAAATATGTCAAATTAGTATTCTTGGATTGTTTTAAATAATATTTTAGCTTACATTGATAATTTATCTTATACTGAGTTTAATAAAGAATTTTAATGTATTTTCACATTTGATTCAGAGAGTAATGTCTGATATCTCCTTAAATATACCATATATTTATGAGAATGAACATTCTCAACATTGCTCATTATAAGATCAAAATAATAATCAACTCTGAAAAGCTTTGAAGACATTGTATCCTGAGGAATAAATACTAACTGAAGGTTTATTTTTTTCACATGAAAATATATTTAATTCATAAGTTTGAAAAATAATACTTCAATCTTAAAAAATGATAAAAAATCATAAATGTATCAAAGAAGAGGTCTAAAAATTCTTTGAGCCATTTTCCTTAATCAACAAGTGTTTAGATTGTTCATTATATCTAGTTACATTTGGAAATTGTACAAAATTTCCTCGATAAAGGATCAGAGTGGAAATAATTTAAAAAGCCATGTTCTAGAGTAGTTTTCAATCACATCAAATAACACTACTTTGCTAAAAGCAACATTTTCTGCTTTCTTCTGAACTGTGAAGTGAAGATACTCTAAATGATTGGATGCTTACAATTGTTTGTGTCTTTAAGTTCTTATATTACACATGATTTTCTGAAACTTTCTAACTTCTTTCACTATGGCTCTTTGTATTTTCTCGAGAATTATGTTGATGTCAAATATTAAAAGTGACAGTCTATGGTAAAAAAGAGGGTAATTACTTTATCAATAGCATGTGTCAGAGCTATACACTATGACAGACTGTCAGATTGCAGGTTTTCACTGTGTAACTGGCAATACCTGTAGACATTGCAGAGAAACAATGCTAGGGTGTGTTTACACATCAGCAACAGAAAACAACCTACTGCAGAGCGGTTTTTTTTTCTGTTCTATATATAGTTTTTATCTTTGACATCTAAATGTTTCTTTTTCTTTGTATCTCTTGTCTGTAGTGACAATCTATTTCTCTGGGGCATGAATCATCAACACTTAAGTAGAATATACATTTAGATAAAATGTATATGTAAATATGTATATATTTAACTTAATAATAATATATAATATATGTAAAGTCAGTAAAATAATTTAACACCCTCTTATAGAGCTAAAATAATTTATTAAAAAGTTTTGGGAGGCTAGTGAGGGCACTAGATATTTAGGCCATTAAGCCTGACAATGTGTTTCACAGGGAGAACCCCTACTATGAAATGAAAGAACCAATTAGAGCAAGTTGAGTGCAAAATTCTACTTATGCCAATCAGTTTCTGATCATTTGATATTTTGATGACACAGTCTAACTAGGGTATTACAAAGACATGAATAACATTTAAAAACAAAATAGAAATTCATTAATATTATGTTAAAATTCTCTCAAAATAGAAAGTAAAGGCCCAGAAAATATTTTCATCTGGAACATGAGGCAATATTTGATACTATTTTAGCAATCATCACTTCTATTATGGGCACTAATAATACTGTGCATTTATCTTTTCTCTAAATTAACAGAAAACTATGCTTTTTATAATATACCATTAATTTAGAAGAATACATTCAGTTTCAAAACTATTATCTTTAAAGCAACATCTCTTTCAACTTTTTTTTTGAACTGTCAGGTTGCATTTTCTTTTCTTAAAAGTGATTTCTATTGAAGAATGACTTACATATTTATGAATTGAAATGCAATTAGTTCATGTGATCCTTGAGTAATGATCAAATTAACATAATTTTCATAACGATTAAACTTATCATTTATTCATGTGAACACATTGATATTCTTCCACCAAGCTCTTAGATGTGTGATGCATTATTGTTAACTTTGTTCACTTATATGGCATAGAAGATTATAGACTATTCTTTTTTATACTAGCATTTTAAGGCTGACCAATGTCTACCTATCCTCCTAATCCCTCTTCCTAACACTATAATGGTCAATACACTTTTCACTTGTATGAAATCATATTTTAAATTTCATGTGTGAGACCATCCAGTGTTTTCCCTGTGTGCATACATTTCTTCGCTTAATTCTGTGTTCTATTATGTTGTATAAATGACAGGTTTTTATTCTGTTCCATTGCTTCACAGCACAGAAATTTTCATTTTGTTATATTGCATATATCCATCTGTCTCCCGACAAATACTTAAACTGCTTCTATTTCTTAGGTATTGTGGTTAATAGTAAAATAAAATGGGAAAGCAACAGTCTTTTATACATGACAGATTCATTTTTTCCTTGAACTTAAAGCATTATCTGGTAGTTCTGTTCTTAGTTTTGCATGTTTATGTTTTAATAAACAATTTTATTTAAGTGTGTGTGTGTGTGTGTGTGTGTGTGTGTGTATGTGTGTGCCTGAATGAATGTATGTGAATAGCATGCTTCCAAGTGACAGAAAGGTCAAAAGAGGGTGTTGGATCTTGTGCACAAGTATTTGTGAACTGAGTGACAAGGATGCTGGGAACCATACCCAGGACTTTCACAAGAGCAGTAAGTGCTCTTAACTACTAAGCCATTTTTCCAGACATGAATTTTGATTTTTGTTTTGTTTTGTTTTATTTTTAACAGTATCTGTGTATTTCCCACCATAACTTTACCAACTTACATACCTGTATACACATTTTGGTAAGACAGACTTGTGACTGACCAACCTGATGTAATGCTTTACCTAATAACCAGTCCATGTAAACATTAAAATATGTAACTGTCTAAAGTTGCATCCTACTTTCTTAACAATACATTTACTAAAACTACAAATTTTCAGTGTTTGTTGAACAAATATTGACAAATTCTACTTATAGAAATTTTTATTATTAGTTTTATTACTGCGAGAAATTTTGACCTAAAGTAGTTACTTAATTTACTGTGAAATTCAACCATTATTTCACCTTCTTTGCTATTGTTATTTTAGGCTCCAAAAGTGACTGCCTATTTAAACGTATTACATATTTCTAAATACTGTATTAATTTATCTATATACACATCTGTATTTAAAAAGTAATTGATGCATGGCAGGTCATGGTTGCATATGCCTTTTCTCAAAGTAATAGGAAGGCAGAGTCAGGTAGTCTCTGTGAGGTGCAGGCCAGCCTGATCTACATAGTGAGTTTCAGGACAATCAGTACTATATAGAGAGATCCTGTGTAAAAAGCAAGCAAGCGCTGGGTGGTGGTGGCACATGCCTTTAATCCCAGCACTTGGGAGGCAGAGGCAGGAGGATTTCTGAGTTCGAGGCCAGCCTGGTCTACAAAGTGAGTTCCAGGACAGCCAGGGCTACACAGAGAAACCCTGTCTCGAAAAACCAAAAAAAAAAAGCAAGCAAACAAATACAATTAAGAGATACTTAATCTACATCTAGGGAGTCTTTAGAGTAATATATAAGAATAAAAAAAATTAGAATATGTGCTAAATAATAATTATAGATTATAAAAAATAGATTCAATGCTTTCAACAATTTTCAGACCATTATTTAAAGCTATCAAACAAGCTCACAAGTTTTAAGTTTATATACAGGTAGTAAATAGGGTAAGTTGAAAGATTTATTGTCTTTTTATTGCAAATACAAAAAGTGTCAGAAGTTTGGTACTGTGTTCTACAAATATTAGATATTTTTACTTATTGGTTTTTACCTGTGGGACACTTGCTTTTGTGGTTAGTTTACCAGTTAAATTAGCTAATTTTTAAAATTAGGGATATATATATATATATATATATATATATATATATATATATATATATATATATATATGTACTTTTGAAACTAATTTGACATTCTTAATTTCATATGTATGAAAATACAAATAAAATTAAAATGAATTCTTTAAGACAATATCCAAATGTATATAAGAAAACTAGTTCTACTAAAATTTTTATTTTTTTATGATATTTATTTATGCATGAGTGCTTGTATGTCTATCTGGATACCATGTGCATGGCAAGTACTTATGAGGGTCAGAAGAAGATGTCTGATGCCCTGGACCTGGAGTTATGGAATTTTAGATGTTGGTAATTAAACCTGAGTCTTCTGCAAGAACAAGAAATCTTTAAATATAACTACTTCTTTAGCTGACTGAAATAAAATTTGAAGTGCTAGGTTTATTATCAAGTATAAAAATCTAGTTTCCATATTATCTGCCATATCTAAAATTATCAAGATTTATCTCATACAATATATTATTTGGTATGACTTTTATATAAAATATATAGATTACAATTCACTTCATGGACCTATAGAGCAATTGAAATGTATTTTAAGAAAAAAACATTTAGACACTTTTGCATAGGTAATATATTCATATTTTTGACATATGTTTCCTTATTTGATTATATATATATTTTCTTTTAAATATGAATTACTAATAGAGTAATTTTTTTCCACAACAGACAAGGTTCCTCTGCAAGTTTATGAAACCACTAGAGATTACTTAGCTAATGAAAGAAGCAGCATCAAAATTATTTTTCTAGGTCAAAATTGTCAACATAAGCATATTAGACAAGACATAGGAAAAACTTCAATATCAAATGGATTTTACTTTAGTAATATCTTACTAAATTCTTTTCTTCAGCTCTACATAAACTGTTAACTCTATCTTGACCTCCCTTTCTTTCATCTATCATAGCTATCCAGTCAGATCCATTTATTAAAAAAATTCTCTCTGCCACAGTGCGCCATAACCAAGTGGCGAAGGAAAGTAGCTAAGCACTCAGCAGTGCAAAGAAGACAGACAGCACAGGTGAGACCTGCCCTGCTGCTCAGAAGAAGCAGTTGGAATCACTGAGGACACAAGAATCTAAGAGCAGCCTGGGACAGGAGTCTTCTGTTTTCTGCCCACACCCAGAACTGATCAGGGCCACAGAGCTACATAAACAAAACAACCACATGACAGCAGGTCTCACAGGAGTACCTATATACCTGTGTACACAGACAGAAATGGTTTCCCAGGAGCACAGATACAGAGAAATGCTTGACAGACATGCCAACATCAGAGACAGCAATGCCAGCTAACACCAGAGATAACCAGAAGGCAAAAGGCAAATGGAAGAACATTACCAACAAAAACCAAGGTAGCATGGAACCATCTGAATCAAGTTCTCCCACAACACACCAGAAAAGCAAGATCTGAATTTAAAATCACATTCATGATGCTGATGAAGGCTTTCAAGAAGAATATAAATAACTCCCTTAAAGAAATACAGAGAACATGGGTCAAAAGGTAGAAGCACTTAAAGAGGAAGCACAAAAATCCCTTAAAGAATTGCAGGAAAACACAAACAAACAAGTGAAGAAACTGAACAAAACCATCCAGGGTCTAAAAACAGAAGTAGAAATAACCCAGAAATCATAAAGAGAGACAACTTTGGAGATAGAAAACCTTGGAAAGAAAACAGGACTCATGCAAACATCAACAACAGGATACAAGAGATAGAAGAAAGAATCTCAGATGCTGAGGATACCATAGAAAGTATTGACTCAACAGGCAAAGAAAATGCAAAATGCAAAAGCATGTAAGCCAAAACATCCAGGAAATCCAGGAGAAAATGAAAAGACCAAACCTAAGGATTACAGGTATAGAAGAGAGCGAAGATCTACAGCTTATAGGGCCAGAAATATCTTCAAGAAAATATAAGAAAACTTTCCTAACCTAAAGAGAGAGATGCCCATAAACATACAAGAATCCTACAGAACTTGAAACAGACTAGACCAGGAAAGAAATTCCTCCCAGCACACAATAATCAAAGCACCAAACGTACTAAACAAAGAAAGAATATTAAAAGGAGTAAGGGGAAAAGGCCAAGTAACATATAAAGGAAGATCTATTAGAATTACACCACACTTCTCACTAGAAACCAGGAAAGCAAGAAGATCCTGGGTAGATCTCATAAAGAACATAAGAGAACACAAATGCCAGCACAAAATACTGTATCCAGCAAAACTCTCAATCACCATAGATGGAGAAACAAAGGTATTCTATGATAAAACCATATTTACACAATATCTTTCCACAAATCCAGCCCTACAAAGGATAATAGATGGAAAATGACAATATAAGGAGGACAACTACAACCTAGATAAAGCAAGATAGTAAACTTCTTTCAACAAACCCAAAAGAAGATAACCACCAAATATTAAAATAACATTAAAAATAGCAGAAAGCAAGAATCACTATTCCTTAATATCTCTTAACATCAATGGACTCAATTCTCCAATAAAAAGACATAGACTAACAGACTGGATACATAAACAGAACCCAGCATTTTGCTGAATACAGGAAACACACCACAGTGTCAAATACAAACACTACCACAGAATAAAAGGCTGGAAAACAAATTTCCAAGCAAATTGTTCCAGAAAACGAGCTGGAGTAACCATTCTAAGATCAGGAAAAAATTGACTTTCAATCAAAAGTTATCATAAAAGACTTGGAAGTACACTTCATACTCATCAATGGAAAAATATTCTGAGAAAAACTCTCAATTCTGAACATCTATGCTTCAAATGCAAGACTAACCAAAGGGCAAAGAAACAGTATCCAAATCAACAAAATCAGAAATGAAAAGGGAGATATAACAACAGAAATTGAAGAAATTCAAAATATCATCAGATCCTACCACAAAAGCGTATACTCAACAAAACTGGAAAATCTGGATGAAATGGACAATTTTTTGGACAGATATCAAATACCAAGTTAAATCAGGATAATAGACCATTTAAAGATTCATTTGAGTGAGGTAACACAACCACAAAAGGACGCTCATGGTATGTACTCACTGATAAGTGGATATTAGCCCAGGAGCTTGGAATACCCATGACACAATTCACATATCAAATAACTCTCAAGAAGAAGGAAGAACAATGTCTAGATACTCTGGTACTTCTTAGACGGGGGAACAAAATTCCCACAGAAGGAGATACAAAGACAAATTGTGGAGCAGAGTCCGAGGGAAGGATCATCCAGAGATGACCCCACCTAGTGATCCATCTCATATACAGTTACAAAACCCAGACACTGTTATTAATGCTCTCATGTACATGCTGACTGGAGCCGGATATAGCTGTCACCTTGGAGGCTCTGCTTGTGCATGACAAATACAGAGGGGGACACTCTCAACCAGCCATTGAACTGAAGACAGGGTACCTAATGGGGAAGCTAGAGAAAGGATCCAAGGAGCTGAAGGAGTTTGCAGCATCATAGGAGGAACAACAATATGAGCTACCCAGTACTACCAGACCTCCCAGAGATAAAACCATCAACCAGAGAGTGCAGATGGACTTTCCCATGTCTCCAGACACATAGACAGGAGAGGATGGCCTTGTTGGACTTTAAAGGGAGGAGAGGCCCTTAGTTCTGGAAAGGCTCAATGCTGCAGTGTGGGGGAATGCTGTGACAGTGAAGCAGGAGAGGGTTTATTGGGGAACAGGGGGAGGGGAGATGGGTTATGAGACTTTAGGGGGCAGGGGGAACTAGGAAAGGGGACAACATTTGAAATGTAAATGAAGAATTTATCTAATAAGAAAAAGTAAAAAAAAATTATTCAATGCGTTTTCTAAAGTGTTTCCTGATCTTAAATTTCTGAGAAAAAAACATGTGAACATTTGCCAGATTTTCCTTAGTTCAATATACTTAATATGAGAAATATTGTATAATGAAAATAAAATAAATATAATTTATATATTTTCATTTATGTAATTAGAACCTACATTCACATTTTTAATATTTAATAGACATTCTCTTTGACATTTGAGAACCCCAATATTATTCAGGAGGCATTTATAGACGAATGTATTATCAACATAACTATATATTTTTATAATTATGATTAAAAGAATGTGATTTTAATAATGGGTTTGTTACCAAGGCATTTGAATTTATTTGGTCCATGTATGACATTACACAACATAATACCTTGAAGAAGTTATTTATTTATTTTTGTTTTTTGCAAAATTTCATGTTATAATCTTTCTCAAAGACAGCATATAATTTGAAGAAACATGTCAGCAATGACAGGGCTCTGAGAAGATCAGAGTTTTATACATTGATATTCAAAGTGCCAAAGGGGCATCATTCTTTGCTTCATAATTCTTTGAATAACTAAGTTCCCATTTCTCCAGACAACCCCTTGATTTTTTTTGCACTGTTTCATTTTTAATGTCTTATCCTAATAAGTTATATTAATTCATATATGTATTCATATATAATCAGGAAATATAATTTTAAATCATTTCTAAGAAGTTTTACCAGAAATCATCCAGGAATATTCTGTGATATGTTCTTAGTGGTATTAGAACTATTAGAATGCAGGATGGGGAGAAAAATGTGGTAATTAATGGAAGTTTGACAGGACTTAATACACTTGATCTGTTACTTAAATAATAGAACACTTTTTTTGCCTGCCCTTTTCTCGTTACTTCCCTTTTGAACATCTTTTGCATTCAATTACTAGTTGTTGTGAATGTTATCCATCTATCAGTAACTGTATGCCTACCTTTTATTTTGAAGAATAGAAAATCAGTATACAAAGAGTAGGAGGAACCTGGGGTAGCGGGTGTATTTCCACTCTCTCCATTGAGGTGACAATGTTATAATTGCATTCTTATGTCAAAACAGATCAAATGATACATTTCAAGTACGTATTAGTTATTGTGTATCGATTACCCAATAATAAAGTTGTCAATCATGGCTGTTTTTCCAAAAAAAAAAAATAATAATAATAAAGAAAATCAATATACATGAAAACTAGAGATTATGAAGAATAAGCATTGAAATTAAAAGATCCACATCATTCAGAAATATTATACTAGTATTTAATATCCTCTATTTTCTTCAAACTTTATGAGATCCTGCATATTGATGTTTCCTTTTCATAATAGAGGACTTAAGAGTGCTGTTTAGTGTAGTAGTTTCACAATGAAAACATGTTTTGTATTAATATTTCAATTAAGTTAATATTATAGTATATTTGGTATATTCATTTTCTGACTTATCAACATTCTATAGTTGGACAGTAAGTCAAAACACATAATTAAATGTTATGAAGTTCATATTTCAATGAATGTTTTTGCAAAAGTAAAGAAGATATGTTGTTCTGGAGGTTTAGTGATTCTGCCTTGCATGTAGCACTCTCATGAAACATATGTAAGATGTCCACCTTTATTTGTCTCAGTATGTTTTTAGGGTTTATTTGTGGACGTGTAACTGGTGCTTTTTTGTTTTAATGACTGTGGAAATAATAAATGACGCATTTTGGATCACTTAATTAATCCTAAGTAACTGGGGAGATGTTATATATCACTAATGATGCTATGGAAGGTATTTTCAAGTGCTTTTATAGTAGTAATAAAAGATGTAAAAATTCTGTGATGAAAAAATAGATTATATTGATCAATTGTTTCAGAACAAGTTTCAAAACAAAGTTTGCCTTTATCTTGATTAATAGGTTAGTAGGGATATCAAACCTACACCTAATAAATGAATATTGCAAAAGCAGAATATTGGAAGGAAATGAATATAAAATGCATTTTTTTAAAAAATATATAAATTAATAATTCAACTCTAAAATTGATTTCCTTATGGATGATTGTGTTTGAAATTATAGAATTGTACAGAGAGTCACAGGTCTGTCTTAGAGGCCTGGTTTGAAAGACAGCAGTCATGCTTCTGGTACAGAACTGCTCCCAGGATTAGATCATGTGCTCTGACATCCCGCAGCCCACACCCAGAGGCGGCTTGACCACAGAAGTTCTGATACCATCAGGCTCATAGTTCAGTCCCCAAGCACTAATACCTGGCCTAACTGGGAAACCCCTACAATGACCCAGGAAACACAGGACCACCCACACTGCTGGACACAAATCTTCATTCAGATCCTCAACTGTCCCTGGAAGCAGTTCATGTGCTCTGGCAGCCCCCCTCCCCCCAGTGCACCCACACCCAGAATCAGCTTGACTCCCATGAGTCAACTTGATCGTGGTGAATGATCATTTTGATGTGTTCTTGGATTCGGTTGGCAAGAATTTTATTGAGTATTTTTGCATCGGTATTTATAAGAGAGATTGGCCTGAGATTCACTTTCTTTGTTGGATCTTTGTGTGCTTTTGGTATTAGTGTAATTGTGGCTTCATAGAACGAGTTGGGTAGGGTTCCTTCTGTTTCTATTTTGTGGAACAGTTTGAAGAGTATTGGTGTTAGGTCTTCTTTGAAGGCCTGATAGAATTCTGCACTAAAATCATCTGGACCTGTGCTTTTTTTAGTTGGAAGACTTCCAATGACGACTTCTATTTCTTCAGGGCTTATAGGACGGTATAGATGGTCTATTTGATCTTGATTTAATTTTGGTATTTAATATCTGTCATGGAAATTGTCCATTTCCTCGAGATTTTCTAGTTGTGTTGAATACAGGTTTTTGTAGTAGGATCTGATGATTTTTTGAATTTCCTCAATTTCTGTTGTTATCTCTCCCTTTTTGTTTCTGATTTTATTAATTTGGATACTGTCTCTGTGCCCTCTGGTTAGTCTGGCTAAGGGCTTATCTATCTATTTGATTTTCTGAAAGAACCAACTCCTCGTTTTGTTGATTCTTTGTATGGTTTTATTTGTTTCTACTTGATTGATTTCAGCCCTGAGTTTGATGATTTCCTGCCTTCTACTCCTCTTTGGTGTATTTGCTTCTTTTTGTTCCAGGGCTTTCAGGTGTGCCATTAAGCTTTTAGTGTAGGCTGTCTCCCGTTTCTTTTTGGCGGCACTCAGGGCTATGAATTTTCCTCTTAGCACTGCTTTCATTGTGTCCCATAAATTAGGGTATGTTGTGCCTTCATTTTCATTAAATTTCATAAAGTCTTTGATTTCTTTCTTTATTTCCACCTTGACCAAGTTATCATTGAGTAGAGCATTGTTCAGCCTCCATGTGTATGTGGGTTTTCTGTTGTTTTTGTTGCCATTGAAGACCACCCTTATTCAGTGATCTGATAGGAGGCATGGGATTAGTTCTATCTTCTTATATCTGTTGAGGTCTGATTTGTGACCAATTATATGGTCAATTTTGGAGAAGGTACCATGAGGTGCTGAGAGGAAGGTGTATTCTTTAGCTCTAGGATGAAAAGTTATATATATATATATATATATATATATATATATATATATATATATATATATATATATATACATATATCTGTTAGTTCCATTTGGTCCAAGGCTTCAATTAGATTCACTGTGTACCTATTTAGTTTCTGCTTTCCTGAACGATCCATTTCAGAGAGTGGGGTGTTGAAGTCACCCACTATTATTGTGTGAGGTGCGATGTGTGTTTTGAGCTTTAGTGAAGTTTCTTTTACGAAAGAGGGTGCCCTTGCATTTGGAGCATAGATATTCAGAATTGAGAGTTCTTCTTGGTGGATTTTTTCCTTGATCAGTATGTAGTGTCCTTCTGTGTCTTTTTTGATGACTTTAGGTTGAAAGTCAATTTTATCTGATATTAGGATGGTTACTCTGGCTCGTTTCTTGGGGCCATTTGCTTGTAAAATTGTTTTCCAGCCTTTTACTCTGAGGTAGTGTTTGTCTTTGACACTGAGGTGCGTTTCCTGCATGCAGCAAAATGCTGGGTCCTGTTTGCGTATCCAGTCTGCTAGTCTATGTCTTTTAATTGGGGAATTGAGACCATTGATATTAAGAGAGATTAAGGCATAGTGATTATTGCCACCTGCCATTCTTGATGCTATCTTTATGTTTGAGTGGTGATCTACTTTTGGGTTTGAAGCAAGAAGGTTACTATGTCATTTTTTCCAGGATGTTGTTTCTCTCCCTGTATTGGCGGTTTCCACCTATTATCCTTTGCCGGGCTGGGTTTGTGGAAAGATATTGTGAAAATTTGGTTTTATCATGGAATATCTTGGTCTCTCCATCTATGGTGATTGAGAGTTTTGCTGGGTATATTAGTCTAGGCTGGCATTTGTGCTCTCTTAGTGTCTGCATGAGATCTGCCCAGGATCTTCTGGCTTTCATAGTCTCTGGTGAGAAGTACAGATCTCCTAAAAGCAATATGTAAAATTATCTTTAGTTACTATTAAAATGTGATTCGACCTAAAAAAAAACAGATTATTGATATATTTATATTCTTCCTATAAGATACTATGTACTTGGCAAACAGTCACAATAAATGAAAAACTTGTTCAAATTTCAAAATACTTTTGGTTTTAAACTTTTCACATGAAGGCAATGCAAGTTGTATTTGAAGAGTCAAGTTGAAAAGGCTGATCATGTCCTTTTCTCACTTGCTATTTCTAAATATAAATACCTTTCTAAATTATATTTTTCTTTATGTTCATTGCATATTTACTCACTATTTAGTGATTTTTAAGAAGTGATCTTTCAGCATAAAATATGATGAACAAAGGATTTTATAACGATAGTACTCTACAATCAATGAGTGAAATTAAGTGTGAGATCTGAAAACTTCTAATGGAAGGCATTTTATGTCAATAATGCATGCTTACTTCCTATTACATTAGAATATCTTCCTAATTTGCAATATTAATTTAAACTCATAACATGGCTATTTTGTGATATAATCATTATTAATATTACTAATATTATATAATTATTTTATATGCTAAATTACATATAATATTCATGTCAAAATATTCCAGTGTATTGAGTACAATAAATAATAAATTTCAAAAGCATAAATTATTCGATCTAGCTTGAAGATTCTCAGTCCTGCTTCTTAGTTTTAAAATCCTCTTTGATCCTAGTTTCAAATTTATTTTTTCTATTTCTATTATTACTACAGCTAATACTCATTCTACTATATCTTTATCCTGTTGCCAGGGTAATGTTTTCAAAACCATTTTTAGATGAAATGATGTAAATGATAAAAGGGCTTTGCAAAATGTTTCTATCTCTTTGGAATGTGTCTATTGTATCTCTGTCAAATGGTTTAACTAATGATGTGTCATTTTTATATCTATTCATTTATCTAGAGGGAACTATAGATTTTCCATGTAATACCATCATGATACTAGAAGTGTTTATATGACAGTTGTCACAATGAATCTATTGTGTCTTAGAGAAGAACACACTTTTGAGCCTTCACACACACACAAATACTCACAAAATGATTTAGGTTTCAACCAATGACCACATACATTAGTTTGCTATTGAATAAAATACTTTAGTTATTTTCCTTCAGTTTCTAATTCTCTAAAACTCTGAAAAGAATCAATGATAATAGTCCCTTTTATAATTTTGATAGCATTTAGATGAAAAGTATACAAAAATATTTTACATGCAAAATGCTTTCAGCAAGCACAGCAGTGATTTTTTTTTCCTGTCATCAAAAATACAATCATCTTTTTCTATTATGTTCTTAAAAGAACAGCTTGGAATTTAGCCTAATATTAACCTCTTATGTTGTCATCCAAGAATGATGGCTAGCCTCCCTGTGATTTGTTTTATTGTAATGTAATTAATAATAGACTACTAGTCTAGTACAGATTTTAAAAATTTTTACCTAAGTTTGTTCATGGGCATACTTGACACAGTGTTGTGTCAATTTTAACATCATTACTAATAGGATTCTAAATCAACTTCACGACATCTATCACTTGAAACATTCCCTATCATTTTCCCTTTCAGTTAGATCTTATGTCTGAAATAAATTTAGTCATGTCACATTGCTTCATAAAAACCATTAGGGTAAAAATTTGAAAAGAATATAAATAACAAGGTACACTGACTTCCTTTAATAGGTAGTACATGTGTCATTATACACTTTCCTAAATTTAGTCTGTGTCACAGTTTTTTTTTCCAGTAGAGTTAATGGTTTTCTCTGTTTAACTGCTGTAGAATCTGAGAGAAGATTCATGATGTTCTTGTAGCAGCATCATCCCTCTCTTGTTTACTGAGAACAAGAAGAAACCTTCAGTTTTTTGCTGTTCTTTAAAGCTCATCACTCATAAGTATTAAGCACTAAAAATAAATGTATAGATATAGAAACAGCAAGAGTTTCATAAGGAGTTAGAACAACAACGAAACAATAGCAACAACAACTACATCAACATCAACAACAGAAAAAAAGTATTCACCAAAAGCCTGACTTAAAATGGTCAATTGCATTTAGTGACTATAGCAGTATAACACAATAATACATTTTTGTCTATTGAAAGTCTTTTCCAGCTACCTGAGATGATACCTAAGCATTTTGAGATGTGGGTATATCCTCAAGTGTCCAGATCATGGGGTTTTTAAAGGCAGAAACTATATCAGGCATCTCACTTGGCAGCCTTGGGAAGCTCTGCTGAAATAAGCAGTTTCAGGCAATCAGTTTAACAGAAGTGAAGATAACTTAGCTAGGACATCCTGACCTTTGCTTCCTAGAATAGGGTTGGGTAATTTTCCAGGGGATTTTCAATCAAGGATATTAATTTCTACCTAAGCCTGAAATGGCCTCAGGAATAATACAAGAGGGATAAATCTGCACTATCTTACCATGGCACATTTCTTCACAGATTTTCTGGTTAAGTTTTCCCTGGTGCTCTTGGATCTTGATGCAACTGGTTAGAAATCATGTCATGAGAGTACTGTAAAATAAGAAAATATAATAGGTGAGAGATATATACCTTTATGGAAATATGTAATTCTGTGGCACTACCATTTGAAGTAAAACATAACATCTGAATATATCAAATTATAACATAATGTTTACTAGTTAGTATAAAAAGATATTAAGTAGCTTTAAATTTGTATCTTGTGAAGTTTTAATAGGCATGTAAAACATTTAACTTTTAATATTTTCATATTGTACATCATATTGTATATTCACTGCCCTATCATTTGTACACATTCACTCTGCCATTATCCATTATCATTCTTTTGCCCTTCCAACTAATGCCTCATCCTCTGAAAGAGCCCTTCTTTTTAATCTTTTTATATATGCAGCACTTTTAAATTAATTAAATTAGGCACATAGTAGGATCCTCACATCTGTCCCTAGTAAATTTAACACTGTACTGTTACTACATTTGCAAAAATTTAATATTATTGTTTCTTTACTGAAAGAACTAAGTACATTTCAAGAGAGTAAGTGGTTTTTCCTGTTTAAGAGCTGCAGAATCTAAAAGAAGATGCATCATATTCTTCTAGCAAAACAATCTCTGTCTTGCTTACTGAGACCAGGGAGGATCCTTCAGTTGTTTGTTGTTAAACAACTCATAACTTACTAATTCAAAATAAAAATTGAGAATGAAAGGGAGAGTGCAGGAGGCTGTTTTCATGTCAATAAATGCATTTATAAAAGCTTTTGTTGCAGATATAACTCACTTGATATAAGTAAGGATGAAACATGTTTACTTTTTTCAAAAAATAAACTTTGAAACAAGTAATTCTATACTTTTGTTTGCTACCATTTAATTTTCAGCTATGAATCTATGTGATGGCTAAGTTTCTACTTCTGCTAGTTAACCATTGAGTTGATGAGCTCCTTATGTTCTAGACAGAGTTCTTCTGAGTATGTCTGTGCATTTCCCATACTTTATGAGTCACATATACCTGGTAACATTGGATGACTTATTCCAGACACATCTTCCCTCAGCATACACATATGGTAAGAGGACCTGCACAGGACATTGATAGCTTGCTATCTCCATAATGGTTCAGAATGCCAGATGCCATATGAGGGCTAAAATGTCAATGAATGTGACTCTGAAGCATCTTTCATCCCCCACTTTTTTTTTCTTGAAACAGAGCCTCATTCAGTAACACAAGGAAGTCTGAAAGTTACTACGGTTTGCACAGGCTAGTTCATGACTCTCAGAAATGCCAGTGTTGGTTTCCCAATTAATGTCATCTTTTACTTGTGGTACCTTGTTTGAGTGCCTTAAATCTTTAAAGATAACTTTTGCCCAGTTTCTATTCTTGTTTTACTAGTTACAATTCCACTTGGACTTTTGTCCTGAATGGTCATAATTTGTACACAGTTTGAGGATTTTGAACTGACCATGTAGGAAGTCACTGGTTATTTCTTTGATGAGGCCTATCTTTCCATTCTCTTTCCTGCTTGTCTTTTTTTTCCTGGTTTATACTCTTGTATATGTTAGTCAGCCAGATGGTGCTTTATAAATATGTGGGGTTTTGTTTTCTTTTATTTCATAATTTATATAAGGACTTTTTCTTAAATTCCATGGTTTATTCTATAGGACAAAATCTGGTTTCAACTTCACCTAGTGAAGTTTTTATTTTACTAATAGTATTTTTAACAATAATAAAATCTCTGACTATTTTTAAAGCTATTATACGTTAGTTTGATTTTTATATTGTAAATGCATAATTTTTCTGCCCATATTTAGTTGCAGTTTGAATTCTCTTATTGTATACTTAGTTTCTGCAATTGATACTTTTCTGTTATTCTGATAAAATACTGTGACCAAAAACACATTATAGAAGAAAGCATTTATTTTGGTCTATGATTTCTGAGGGAGGCATGGCACCAAGAGTCTGTAAAGGCAACCTGAAAGGTCATATCTCTAAACACAAAGAAAATGAAAGAGAGTGACCTGGAAGTGGTTCAGTAACATAAACTTTAAAAACCCACCCCAACTGATATACTTGCTCAGAAAGACCCTCCTAAAAGTTCCATAATTACCCAAACAGTGCCATTCAACTTTATGCTTAATATGCTCAAATCCATGATAGGATTATGTGCCCAGTTATGCAAGCCTAAGGGAGATATCCCTCCTTCAAACCTTCAGAGACTCTTAATGATTATTATTCTGTTTCATATATTATATAAATATTAATCTTTTATAATAATGTTTGGAATTGATTTTGTTCTTATTATTTCTTTTATTGACTGGAATATCTCCATTTTCTATTTATTCGTTTGTTTGTTTGTTTTATAATTTTGGATTTGAAAAGGGAGCCTTTCCCCACAGACCTTATCTACCAGTTTCATACAATAAAAAAAGTGTAAATCAGTCAAGTAGAAATCTATGAGCCTGAGAGCCCTACCTTGAAAATACCATATCTCTGGTCCCATAAGGCAATACCTTATTTGTCAGTCTCATCCCACCTCTAGTGCCTGATTATAGTACTATGGACAAGTTCCCAAAATGGCTACTCAGAATTGTTTTTTATTCTTAACTGACAGAAAAATCCAGGAAATGTCATAGTGCCATCATTTCTCTAAGAAAAACAAAATAGCTGTATTTCATATTATATATAAACACCTTAGCCCCACCGTCTGAACAAGAAGATTAGATGTGTGTTTCACTGTTCCTTTTTCTTCAGAAGGAAACTGCCATGAATTCTTCTTTGCCTTCTGATTAAAACCATTGGCTTTGATAGAAGTATAGACACAGCTGAGATGAAATGATTGTTTTGCCAATATAATCTGAGACTTTGTACTTATCTAGACTATGGTAAATTCACAAGTACTTTTGTGGGATTTATTATTTTTATTAGATTTTTGCTTTATTTACAATTCAAATGTTATCCCTCATCCTCATTACCCCTCCAAAAACCACCTATTCCATCCCCCCTTCACCTGCTTACCAACCCCCCTACCACTTTCCTGACCAGCATTCCTCTACACTGGAGCATCAAGCCTTCACAGGACCAATGGCCTGTCGTCTCATTGATGTCTGAAAAGGCTATCCTCTGCTACATATTTAGCTGAGCCATGGGTCTCTCCATGTGTACTCTTTGGTTGGTGGTTTAGTCCCTGGGAGCTCTGGGGTTACTGATTGGTACATATTATTGTTCCTCCTATAGGGCTGAAAACCTCTTCAGCTCCTTGGATCCTTTCTCTAGCTCTTCCATTGGGGACACGATGCTCAGCCCATTGGTTGGCTGCGAGTCATGGGTATTTTGGTTGCTCCTCTAAGAAGGACCAAAGTATCCAGACTTTGATCTTCCTTCTATTTGAGCTTCATGTGGTCTGTGAATTGTATCTTGGATATTCTGAACCTTTTGGCTAATATCCACTTATTAGCAAGTTCATACCATGTATGTTCTTTTGTGATTTGATTACCTCACTCAGGATGATATTTTCTAGTTCCATCCATTTGCCTAAGAGTTTCATTAATTCATTGTTTTTAATAGTTGAGTAGTACTCCATTGTCTAAATGTACTACATTTTTTGCATCCATTCCTCTGTTGAAGAACACCTGGGTTCTTTCCAGCTTCTGGCTATTATAAATAAGGCTGGTATGGTCATAATGAAGCATGTGTCCTTATTACATGTTGGAACATCTTCTGGGTATATTCCCAGGAGTGATATACCTGGGTTCTCAGGTAGAACTATGTCCAATTTTCTGAGGAACTGACAAACTAATTTCCAGAGTGGTTTTACCAGCTTGCAATTCCACCAGCAATGGAGGAGTATTCCTCTTTCTCTGCATCCTCTCCAGCAAATGCTGTCCCCTGAGTTTTTGATCTTAGCCATTCTGTTTTCTTAAGGATTTGTTGTTTATAGATTTTTTTAATTATATGTTTTCTTTATTTACATTTCCAATGTTATCCCCTTTCTTTGTTTCCCCTCTGAAAATCCCCTAACCCATCCTCCCTCCCCATTCTGTGAGGAAGTGAAGTCTAAAGCTTCTATTCTAACTATTTTCAGACATTACTCAGAAAAATCTTAAATTCAAAATTTAATCCAAAGAAACAATACTAGGTTATCTATTCATATAATGACATTTCCATTTTTTTAATTCAAAGACAGCACATGCTGTCAAGGATGTGGAGAAAGAGGAACACTCCTCCATAGCTGTGGGGATTGCAAACTGGTAAACCACTCTGGAAATCAATCTGGTGGTTTCCCACAAAATTAGAAATAGTTTTACTTGAAGACCCAGCTACACTGTTCCTGGATATATACCCAAAAGATACTCTATAACATCACAACGACACATTCTCTATAGAGGCCTATTCCTAATAACCAGAAACTGGAAGCAAGTCAGATTTCCCTCAACCAAAGGATGGATTCAGAAAATGTGATTCATTTACACAATGGAATACTATTGAGCTATTAAAAGTAAGGGCATCATGAATTTTGCAGGCAAATGAATGGAAATATAAAATATTATTCTGAGTGAGATAATGCACACCAAAAAAGTATGCATGACAAGGCCCTAGACTTCTGAGAGTTTCTACTAGCAACTGACTGGGAAGGATGAAGATACTCCCACAAACATTGGGCTGAGCTGACATCAGGGACCCTTATTAAAGAGTTATGGGAAGAATTGAAGGAACTGAAGGAAATGCAACACCATAGGAAAACCAATATTGTCAACTAACCTATAGTCCTGAGAGTTCCCAGAAGCTAAGTCATCAACCAAAGAGCATACATGGGCTGTTCTGAAGTACCCAGCACATATTTGTCAGAGGACTGCATTGTCGGGCCTCAGTGGGAGAGGATATGACTAATCATGTAGAGACTTGATGCCCCAGGGAAGGGGGATGGCTGGGGGGATCACCCTCTCGTAGGAGAAGGGAAGGAGGAATGAGAGGAGGAACTCTGCAAGAGGGCACTGAAAGAGGGGGCAACATTTGATATGTAAATTTGAAAATGATTAATCAATTTAAAAAGACATAATTTTAAATAATGAGACTTCTTGTGTATAACACACTTTCTCAATTTATCTTATTTATTAATTATTGAGAATTTCATACGTCTATTGACTATTGTACCACCATAGCCATATTCTTCCTAAATCAACTTCAGTTATCTAATATGAACAATTATACCATTTTTTAACCCACCAAGCCCATTTTATCTTACTCATATACTCTTAGATATATATACTTGACAGGAGCGTGATTAATTCAAATTGGACTCTACATGAAAACTCCCCTTCTCCTAGCACCATCTATTGACTGTCAGATTCTTAGCTGAGGGTGATGCTATATGCTCACCCCAACTCTCCATACTGGAATATCATTTGGATTAAGACTGCACATTTCTTCTTCATCTAGTCTCTCTCTCTTTCTCTCTCTCTCTCTTTCTCTCTCTCTCTCTAATATATATATATATATACATATATATGTATATATATGTATATATACATATATATACATACATACATATTATCTTTCTCTTACTGAAAATAGATTATTCTTTCATATAATTCATCCTGACCAAACTTTCCCTTCCATCTACTTGTCTGAATTCTCCCATATCTTCTGTCTCCTGATCCACTTTCCCTCTAATTGCTCTTCAGAAAAGAGCAGGACTCCAAAACACAAGGCTAAACCTTGTCTCATTTACTGTGAAGTTATATGTCCAGTTGCGCTACAATGTCCAGAAAACACTTTTTCTTTCATCTATCACTTCTGACTTGTGGCATCTTTTTATTCCATCTTTGAAATCTTATCAAAAATTGTAAACATGATTGGTATTGTGAATTGTGATCACAGCTGTGATTGTGATCAGAGAGTAAATATAAATGATAACACAGGCATTAACTATTTTTGATGGTGATTAAACTCTTGAAACTTATTCATTTTCAAATTCTAGTATGCTCACTGAGTTTGAATGGTTTAAATTATTTTTTTAGTGATGAACAGATGAAAATTCCCATTGAAAAATTATTATCAGCATTCAAATGAGTAATCATATTTTCTCAAAATAAATTAGTTTAGTCAAATGGTATTTGTTTTTAGCTATGGGCTTTAGTGATATGATGAGCACACTAAAATTTTACATATTTTACTCTATTGTATTATAAACCAAAGTAAATCTCCAATTAATAGAGTTATAGACAGTTTAAAGAGATAAATGATGATATTTCACATGAGATGAGGAGTGTCTTTTAAAGACTCTTAGAATATAACTTCAAAATGATTCTTCCCATAGGTGCTCCAACTACTTTTCTTTGCCTGTAGCTGTTCCCTGATGATATTACTATCTCATATATACTCTAAATTCTTTATAAATTATGTTTGCCACTTTCAATTTCTTACTAGCCCAAAGATATCACTTAAGTTCATACATAAATTATGTTTTTTTTGAAAAACACCATTATAGTACCATGTTATGGCTATTCTTTAAATTTACATAAATATTATATTTAAAGTTTTTAAATTCATTATGCATATTATATATTATATTTTATTATATTGCATATAGATGACATGTCTTAAAATTCTTTGTGAGAAAAAAGATATTGACTCTTCTTTTCTTAGTAGTAGGCATGTTCATATTAACTGGTTTAATACAATTCCTTACTACATTCAACACAGTGCCATTGAAAAATAAATTTTCTTATCTGACACATGCTGTGGTGATAATAGATTTCAGACTGAAGAAATTTAAAATTATTGTCACATAGCTTTGAATATAATTTTTACCATACAATCCATGCATGAGTGCTAAAGTCATACCCATATATAAGAACTTTCCTAATATAGCTGTGAGGTGTGATATTTACTTCTGAGTACAGACTTTGACCAGATGTTGATTTTTAAAATAATTTTAAGTTTATAAACCACTTTATATTCAGAAGCCTTATTTAAATATATTTTTCGTAATGGAAGGGGACATAAAATAATTATAAGATATTATTCCTAGCCTTATAAAAAGAACAACAGTAAACAAATTAAGAATCAGCAACTCTTTTTAGACAATTTAGAGTCTATGATAAATTGAACTTCCTAAGAGTGGAGAGTTTGACAACCAAGAGATTTGCAGTTTTCCAGGAACAGATGATGGTAAGAAAGAATGTCAGGATGCTTCATGAACTTATTGTAACTTTGAGTTCAGTAGCAAAGTGAATAACTCTCTCAAGGGACTCTCCAAATTCCAAGCACATAGTTCTGAGAAATTGTCTTATTCTCCTAGCAAGAAGCAGAGATGTTTACCATTATGACTAATGGGCAAGTCACTATTGAAAAATGTGTGAAGATTATGTTGTTTTGTGCTTCTCTACCAAAGGAAATTATTCTGTCATATTACTAAAAGAATTTCTTATGTAATTTAATCCAAACAAATGGTAAATAACATAATTTTCCTCTTATCACCATAAATTCTCACCATAGTTACTGTTACAAGATAATAACTTACTTTCAAAAGAAATTTCAAGGTGGATTACAACAACAACTAAATTTACACCCTGATGAAAAGCCCAAATAGATATACATGTAACATAACTCTTGTGCCTAAGGTTCAGAGAGAATTGCAGAAATTGTATGTTATGGGGAGATTGTTTGAGTCAGAGAACAAGAAAGTTGTCATGAAACTGTTTCTCCAAGAAATGACAAGGAAGATATACTCATGATACTTTAACAATACGCATTCATAGCCAAAGCCCAAACACTTGAGCCCTGATCTAAAAAGGAAGAAAGCCAAATACATTTTACTTGCAAATAAGAAGATAGTATAAATAAATTTCACTAAGAAACTACTACACCTGATAAACATTTTGCTCCAAAGTAGTTGAATATAAAAGTATCAAAAATAAGCAGCCCTCCTATAAGTAAATTACAAATGAACTAAGAATGAAACCAAGAATATTGACTTCATAAAAGCCTCAAGGAATAAATTTCCTTCAAGTAACTCTAACCAAGCAATGAAAAGACAGTGATTAAAGAAGTTATCAGAAGATGCAAAGATGCCTCTTCTTTATGGATTAATAGGAATAACAGTAAAATGACAATCTTACCAAAAGCAATCTACAGATTCAATACAATTCTCATCAAAATTCCAATACATTTCTTTACAAAACTTGTAAGGAAAACTTTTTTCCTTTATAAGGATACCTTCAAAATACACACACCCACACCCACCCACCCCCCACAGACACACACAAATACACTCATGAGAAAAACAATTAAAACAATAAAAAGGATAGCTAAAACAATATTAAAATGTTAAGTGTCGCTGTATTTGTGGAGTTTCACTGTGCCCAATTTCAAGTTATATCTCCATACTGAAGAATTGCATAAAAAACAAAAACAACCAACAAACAATTTAAATAAAGAAAAACCTGCTTGGTTTTGATACAAATGCAGACATGTTGATCATTGGACTCTAATTCAAGAGCAAGGCTTAAAACTCACATACATAGACACCCAATTTTCAATAAATAATCCAGGAATAGACATAAGACTAAAGAAGGTATCTTTGACAAATGGTAGTGTCCAAACTTGATATCAGCATGTAGAAGAATGCAAATAGATCCATATATAACAACTTGCACAAAACACTAATCAATATGCATCATCAATATCTACATAACTCCAGATACACTAAACACAAAGTAGGGAGTAATCTTGAACTCAAAGCACAGAAGTCTTTCTAAACAGGACATCAATAGCACAGGCACTATAATGAACAATCGATAAATGGAACGTCATGAAATTAAAAAAGATTCTGTAAAATGAATGTCGCCATTTTCAGGACAAACCTGCAGACCTCAGGATGGAAAAAGATTTTCACCAACTCCAAATCAAATATAGGGCTCACATCCATAATATCTAAAGAATAAAATATATAGAAACTAAAAATCAATCATTCTAATTCAAAAATGGTATACAGAGCTAAGCAGAAAATTCTAACTATAGGAATATCAAATGAATGAGGAAAACTTAAAGAAATGTTTAATATTCTTGGACATCAGGGAAATGAAAATCAAAACTACTTTGAGATTCCAACTAACATGGTCACAAAGGCTTATATTAATAACACAAGTGACAACTCATTTTTGTAAGGAAGTGGAGCATAGGGAACACTCCTCTATTGCTGGTGGAATTGCAAGCTTGTCCAGACAGTATGGAAATCAATATGAACATCCTCAAACTATTCATTAGACCTACCTCAAGACTCAGCTATATCACTCTTAGGTATATACCAAAAGGATCCTACCAAAAGAACAATTTCACACCCCTTTTCACTGGAGCTTTACTAATAAGCGCCAGAAGGTGTAAAAACCTAGATGTCACTCGGTAGATGGGCACATTTATACAATGGAGCATTTCTCAGCTGTTAAAACAGTGACATCATGAAATTAAAAGGCAAATGGATGAAAGTAAATGATGTAAGGTAATATATATGCATATCGTATATAGTTTTATATACAAATGTGATGCATATTGATTTATTAGTAATTAGACTATTGATAACCAAATTAAAAATCTGTAGACCAAGATGCTAGATAAAGATGGTGGGTCTAGAATGGAATTATAGATCTCCATAGAAAGAATAGATTTTTAATATTAACCTGGTGTTAATTGGAGATGGTAGCAAGAGGAATCACCCTTAAGTTCTAGTATCTTTAGTGTGGAAAGGTATTCTGCAGACTACTGAAAGATAAATGTGGGCACCAACAAAGCCCCAAACCCTTTGCTAGAAAAAGAGTGGCATAGAACTTCTGGGAATAGCAACAAATGTCTGATTAGACCTAAGGCCCACTTGATGAGAAGAAACCCATACCTGTCATTGCTTTGGTAACCAAGGACCAGAGACTAGATAGCTGAATAGATTAAAGCCATACAGGACTAGCCAAAGGCAAGCAAACAAACAAAACAATAACAGTAACAAAATACAACATTCCTAATAGTATTATGCTATAATCATAGACCAGTGTCTTAACCAGTCATTGTCAGAGATTCTTCCTCTGACATCAGATGGAAATAGATGCAGAGACGTACAAATCCACACATTAAGGCTGAGTGAGGCAATAGAGAAGCAGGAAGAGGGTCCCAAATCTAGTACAAAGAATCAGAGACATCAACACTCTCACTACTATGAGTCCCACAAGACCACCAGCTGTACTATCATAATGTAAATCTAGAGGAACTAACTTGGTCTCATATATATTCCGTAACTGTAATTTCAGTCTCCATGAGACTCTATAAGTTCTAAATTGTTGATATTTGTTGTCTTTGTTTCCTGGTGTTCTCATCCCCTCTGACTCCTACAGTTGTCTTTTCTGCACAATTCACCTAGTTCCATGGGAAGACCCCATGGGGATGTCCATTTTTGTTCTCTCTTCTCTCCTCTTCTCTTCTCTTTTCTCTTCTCTTCTCTCTCTCTCTCTCTCTCTCTCTCTCTCTCTCTCTCTCTCTCTCTCTCTCTCTCTCTCTCTCTCCCTCTCCCTGTCTGTCTGTCTTGTTCTGCCTAATGTTTTGCATTATTCTCTGTATCTGCTCTTATAAGCTTCAGGACAAAGTGTCCCTGCTGACAATTATATTAGACACCAATCTATGAGTATATAAGAATATAATTAGGAATCACTTTAACAAGTTAGATGTCTCTCAATTGAATAGTAAGTAAAGAAAAAAAGAGATGTGGTATCTTTATATAATGAAGTGTTACTCAACTGTTAAAAATAAATGACATCATGAAATTGCAGGTGAATGGATGGAACTAGTAAAAAAATCATCCTGAAGGAGTTAACCTGGTCATAGAAAGACAAAGACAAACATGGCTTGCTCTCAGTTATAAGTGGATATCATCTATTACACAAAAGATAAGTATGCTACAATATACAGACTTAGGAAAGGTAAGTAAAAAGAAGGGCCTAAGAAGGATGCATTTATCCCTTTGGAAAAAGAAAATAGAATAATATTGTGAGTGGATTTGAGGTTAGTAGAAATGGAAAGAGGGAGAATCAGGTGAAGGAATAGAGGAAGAAAATATGAGGAGATATAACTGGAACTAGAGGGTATTCGGGGTGTGGAAACCTATTAAAGTAGAAACTACCAGGTCTTTATAACAGTGATCCTAGCAACGACTCCTAGTAATGGAGGATTTGGAATTTGATTGAGCAATCCTCTATAACCAGACATGGCTTCTAGTGATGGGTCTTGGACACAAATCCAGCTACAAAATCTTGCACCTATTATATGTCTTACCTTCAAGATGTGCTGGGGCTATGGAGGCCAATAACTATTCTAATTTGTGGCCTACCTCAGGAGAGGCAGCCTTTGCCTGACAGTGCCTGCATGATCAAGGACAAGAGACAGTCCAGAAATCTATGATAGAACAATAAATCAGTAAAATGATCCCTAATAGTGAAAAGAATCTATTTCTAATAAAATAAATTTGAGTTCTTATATTAGTCTGTAGTTTTAGGATGATAATAAGCATAATAGGAGCCAAAAACAGCATGTTTAAGATTTATTTGCTAGCAATTTAATGTGTTCTCAATAGAGAATAAAGAATATCTTAATGAATATAATATTATTTAATGTTCATCAATAGTTTTATGTGTATAGAGTACATGTCATAATCTGTTTTGGTTTTTTTTTCATTAACTTCTGTGGCATCTATTATTTCATATAATATTAGAATACTGTGGACTGTATCAGAAAGTATAAATAACACATAACAGAATATATTTCCATGATTTGGTGTTCTATTTACTGCTTTTGCAATACACAGAAGTCACTGTGTGGGAAAGAAATTACAGTTACATATTTGACTAATTCTCTATAATGTCAGAGAAGAACTCATTCATTATGCAAGATTTCTCAATACAATATTAGTTTGAGAGACCAACCCAATCAGATCACAGAATTGGGTGTGCTCTCAGTCTCTCTCTTTCACAGGGTTTCTCTATGCAACCCTGGCTGTCCTGGAATTCTCTCTGTAGACCAGGCTAGCTTTGAACTCAGATACATGTCTGCTTTTGCCTCCTGAGTGCGATCATTCCTTACTATCTACTAGAGCATACATTGAATAAAATTAACATTATAAATTCTAATTACTGTGATTACAAAATGCTGTCTTTCTAAACATTTTCAAAACCCTTTCATTGTTCTGTACACTGGTCTATGCACATTTATCTGTATCTATTTCTTCCATTGGTCAACTGTTTACTACTATAGAGTAAAAGGCCGATTTGAAACTTGTATATAAGCATTTGTAATTCTTGTAATGGTATTGTAAATTCTTTAACCTTTATTCTTTTAAAATAGAAGATATATCTAATAATATTTTCTTTTTATTTTTATATGTGTAGGGATGAGGCCGTGGGTGTGTGTTCCAGCCACTGTAGTTAATGATGAAGTCAGGCAAGTTGTACCCTAAGTGATGTGAAGAAGTAAACTAATTTCCTCTTCAACAGATCTTAGCACTCTTAAACACATAGGCATCTCCATGGCCCTGTTAAATATAAATTCTTTTAAGCTGGTAGTTAGGTTTATGTAATCTGACAATATAGATAGAAACCAGAGTATGCTAATAATATACAAACAGCATGTAAGCTAAGAATCCAAAAACTATATCATATTTTGTGTTTATAAATTAAGTTGATTCATGTGAAAAAGTACCATTTTCATATAGGAAAAGAAAAATAGTACATTTCAAAGAGGATGACTGAGTTTGGTAAGAGCCCACACACTAACAGAGACTTTTGGATAATAATAAATATCATTATTTTTTATTGTGTAAATCTTGTCAAATTTTGAAATCAATTTTCTCTGTCTCTTTATACATGAAGGAAAAATAATGACTCCCATCGAGATTATTTTACATATACCATGTAAACTGCTCCAAATCTAGAGAGAAATGTATGTATAAATAGATTCTACGTAGTTATTCATTTATTCTTTTCACTCTATTATTTCTTGTAGTACAAACTATATCTCATTGTTGGTAGAATATCCTAAGAGGCCTCTGTTTACTATCCTTTTTCATTACTACAGCATGTAGAAGACTGTAAATAAATTCTTCCATGTCCAAAGGGAGCAAAACACAAGCATAAGGCTTAATCTATACTAACTCAAGTTGAAGAAATCGCATGTTTTAGTGACCACTATTTGATGTATTTTAATTTTATTTCATTAAGAGTATAATAAATGAGCTGGACATATGACTGCAAGGAAGAACACTGGCTGTTCTTTCAAAGGACCCTTGTTTAATTCTCAGCACTCATGTAGCAGCTCACAACTGTCTATAATGCCTGTTTCAGGAGATCTGTCATCTTAACAAAGACATGCATCCAGGCAGAAAACCAATGCATATAAAATAAAAAATAAGTAAATAAGTATAATATCTTCAAAAATTATTATGACTACATAATATCCCCCTTTCTGTTATCACTTCCAAAATTTTCAATACAACAAATACTTGCTGTCTTTCAAATTCATTTGGTATTAGATAGCCAATTTGTATGTCCTTCCTGGAGGAAGACTATTTCTCTCTATCTCTATATTTCTTTGTTTTCTTTAGATATTTATGTATGTTTCAGCTTTTTTGGCTCCTCTTTACCACAAACTATGTTAATGTGTTTATTTTTATTGTTCTTGTTTAGCTCACATTTAAGTAGCTATGTTAGTAAGACTTTATAAGTGTAGCTTCTGACATTTCTGGAGAGACTATTTTTATGGGAGCATGGACATAATCTGAGAGTCTTCCTATAACTAAAATCTCTCCCTAGGAGAAGAAATAAAACAATATCTACTCTTTCCACAAGGGCTTGAAGACAAACTGAGACACAAATCAACCAACGTTCATTCTAAAAATCAACAAATATATTGAGTTCCTTGTAAAGTTTAAATACGGTTTACATGCATGGATGTGGGCACTCCTTTCAACCCAAATGCACCTGAAAAGCCTTACAAAAGTGGTTGAAGGATATTTCAGTAATCATATACTTGGATCCACTTTCTATGGATACTTAAGCAAGAATCAAAAGAATATGGTACAATACAATAAAGCCTCTATTAGTGATTGCAAACCCAACAACAATGCCAGATGAGATAATCTTTTACATAAATAACGGTCACAAATATCCTCTAAGCCAACCATGTCTTAATAATCTATTGTCTCTAAAAACTGCGACATTAAAGACTAAATCTCTAACATATTACTGCTTATGGGATTCACTAAAAATAAATAAATAAAAGAAAAGTACAGAATATACTTGGGATGTTAGTATTTGGGTATATGATAGCCCTGATATGCCTTTGTTATAGTCATCTCTATAATACAATGTTCAAAGAATGGGCACTTGGGTAATGACTGGATCATGGGAAATATGGTTTCAAAAATAGAATTTTTTGACATTATTGGTATTGGGTAGAGAGTGAAAAAAAAAAGAGAGCTGCTAGCGAAATTGGTACTTATGTGACACTGTAAATGTATCCCTCCCTACCCCTTCTCCTTCTTGACTTCTACTTGTCCTTGTTCCTCTTCCATGATGAGGCTATTCCTTGGTACAAACTAAAGACTATCTAGTCATGGACTTGAAGCCCCTGAAACTGTGAGACAAACTGAATCTTTCCTCCTTTGGGTTAATATTACCAGTGGTTTTGTCTCAACAATGAAAATTAACATATTTTAACACTTGTATATAAGTACTCTATTTTAGAATCCCTTGTAAGATTGTCTTAACATAACTTCCTATGTGCTTCACATTGCTCTATGATTTATGAATGTGAATTTTAACTGAGTATTAAGACTTTTGATGCAATGTTATTAATTTTAACCAAAAAGTTTTTTCTTGTGTTCATGGTGGAACATGCTGGACATTGAATCACCTTGAGGAAAGAGAGAGTCTTCATAGTAACATGAGAAAGTTGAGAGCAGCTACAATATGTAAGACTCCGTATCCAAAGTAAATCTAGGAAATTTTTATTATAATACTAGAAAAGTCACTTTATTACCCAGCTGTATAGTCTATTGAAAGTAGATAACACTAAATCTAATTTTCAAGATTATAAAAAAAGTTGCATATAGGATCTTACCTTTTATACATTGCACTGGTATATGATATTTCTCTGTATTTGGTAAATTGTACTTATCAATGAAATGAAAGTAGAAGATTAGTGTAAAGTCTTCTGGGGGAGTTGCTAGCATTAATATTATGATTATGTTTTAGTCACAGTAAAACATCATATGGAACCACATCTGCAAGTCTGTACATGCTCAGATTTTATGATGACCTCACCAAACAACTGCTAATTTTCTCTTCTCTTCTCTTCTCTTCTCTTCTCTTCTCTTCTCTTCTCTTCTCTTCTCTTCTCTTCTCTTCTCTTCTCTTCTCTCTCTCTCTCTCTCTCTCTCTCTCTCTCTCTCTCTCTCTCTCTCTCTCTTTCTCTCTCTCTCTCTCCTTTTTCTTTTACAGTTTCAGCTGTTTTGTGGACATGTTATTAACAAAAGCAGTTTAGTCAAAAATACCAGAGCCCAAGACATTCTCTGACTCCTCAGAATCATCTTTCTTTGCTTCCACTTTCTTCTTGTGGGGAAGCAGCAGTGGATGGGGCAGGACCACCCACAGGTGTCACTAGAGCTGCTGGAGCAGACCCACCAACCCCTACATTGCAGATGACATGGTGGCCTTTGCAAACTAGCCAGGACAGAAATGTTCAACAATGATACCATCTGCTTTAAGGAGAGAATTGATTTTATCCCCTGTAACCATCAGCTAGTGGTCGTTTTTGTTCAGAATGAGAACAGAGTAGATTCAAGCATGCTTGGAGACAGAGGCCATATTGCCAGCTACCAGCACAGTGCTAGTCTCCAAATGAAGCAAGGGCCTCATCCAAATGCATCCTTAGCTTTCTTGGAAGGACCAATCACCTTGGTGGTAGCTGAATAAAAGGATAATTTAGTTTTCTTTTTTTTTAACATAATTTTTTTTTATTTTCTAAGTTTTTTTTTTATTTACATTCCAAATCATTTCCCCTTTCCCGTTTCCTCCCTCCCAGAAAGTCCCAAAAGCCTCCTTCCCTCCTTCTTTTCTCAATTCAACCCCCTCTCCTTTCTCTGTCCTGGCGTTCCCCTACATCCAGTCTTTCCAGGACCAGGGGTCTCTCCTTCCATCTTCTTAGAATTCTATTGATATGCGAATTGTGTCTAGGGTATTCCGAGATTCTGGGTTAATATCCCCTTATCAGTGACTGCATGCCGTGTGTGTTCTTTTGTGATTGGGTTACCTCAATAAGGATGATATTTTCAAGTTCTGACCATTTGCCTAGGAATTTCGTGAATTCATTGTTTTTAATTGCAGAGTAGTATTCCATTGTGTAGATATACCACATCTTCTGAATCCATTCCTCCGTTGAGGGACATCTGGGTTCTTTCCAGCTTCTGGCTATTATAAATAAGGCTGCTGTGAACATAGTGGAGCATGTGTCCTTATTGCATGCAGGTAAAGCCTCTGGGTATATGCCCAGGAGTAGTATAGCTGGATCCTCCGGGAGTGCCATGCCCAGTTTTCTGAGGAACCGCCAGACTGCTTTCCAGAGTGGTTGTACCAGCTTGCAATTCCACCAGCAGTGGAGGAGTGTTCCTCTTTCTCCACATCCTCGCCAACACCTGCTGTCTCCTGTTTTTGATCTTAGCCATTCTGACTGGTGTGAGATGGAATCGCAGGGTTGTTTTGATTTGCATTTCCCTAATGACTAAGGATGATGAACTTCTCTTTAGGTGCTTCTCAGCCATTAGATATTCTTCAGGTGAGAACTCTTTGTTTAGCTCTGTACCCCATTTTTTAATAGGGTTACTTGCCTCTCTGGAGTTTAACTTCTTGAGTTCTTTGTATATATTGGATATTAGCCCTCTGTCGGATGTAGGGTTGGTAAAGATCGTTTCCCAGTTACTTGGTTGCCACTTTGTCTTTTTGAGAGTGTCTTTTGCCTTGCAAAATCTTTGTAATTTAATGAGGTCCCATTTGTCTATTCTTGATCTTAGAGCATAAGCTATTGGAGTTCTGTTCAGGAAATTCTCCCCTGTGCCCATATGTTATGGTATTGGTACAGTGACAGGCATGTAGATCAATGGAACAGAATTGAAGACCCAGAAATGAATCCACACTCCTATGGTCACTTGATCTTTGACAAAGGAGCTAAAACCATCCAGTGGAAAAAAGATAGCCTTTTCAACAAATGGTGCTGGCTCAACTGGAGGTAAACATGCAGAAGAATGCAAATTGACCCATTCTTATCTCCTTGCACTAAGCTCAATTCCAAGTGGATCAAGGACCTCCACATAAAACCAGACACACTGAAACTAATAGAAAGGAAATTTTGTTTTCTTATCTAAATTAAATAGCATTAGTTGATTTATGTTTTAGATAATTTTGAAATAATTTTACAAAATACTTTTGTCTGAATACTTGATATAGAAATGATGTTTTTTATTAATTATCACAGAATTATTCCTAAAAATCAGATTCTTCAATCTTATGCTTACTCTTATGCTCTTGTGGAGATTGGTACTAACAATTATGAGAGTGTATTTGACATAAGTGATCATTCTATACAGCAGTGGATTTCAAAGAAGGCAGTAGATCTTTCCTAACACTCATTCTCAAGGGAAATTAGTCTGCACTGATATTTTTCCCAGCCTAACAAACTCTAAGGTCATTAACATCCATGAATCTCTACTACTAAACTATCACACAAAATCCAAATACACTCTACAGGGGTACAAATTTCCAGCATTCACACATTTGGGGAATGTACTCCAATCACATTCAAATTCTGGCAAATACATCTAAAGAGTCTTTATAATAATAAAATTATTATAATAATAAAAGCTTTATTTCTTTTGTTTTACCAAAATAAGTTTTGGAATGAAGATGAATTTCACAATATACTTTCTTAAGTTTCCAATGTAAATGCAAGTTCAGTCTTCATGACATCAATATAAAGTATGAGATACATTTACATGTTATTATAAAAATGGGTCTCCAAAATCAAAGTGAATATGTTAAACTAATATGTGACCCAGACAATTCCCTATTTTCAAATGATTGCAGGGTCTAAACTCTAAAGACTTAGTGTGCTTGGACTTGGTTTTTAAATCTTCCAGTTTTAATCTATTTTACTTGGAGAATTTTATTAGATTTTTTTTCTGAATCAACATTTTGTTCTACTTTACAACAGTAATAGCAATAAGCATCTGTCACATTTCTGAGCATTGATTGATATACTCTGTCTAAAATGACTAATGCAATGGTTGGAATATATGTAGGAATGGCTATTAGTATTGACTCTTACGGGTGTCTTCTACATTAAACAGAAATATTTTGCTTTCCTTTTTGACATTGCTGAATATTTTTATATTATTTATGGAGTATCATGTGTTCACTGATAACACTGGAATAATTAACATTGCCTTTGTTTGTTCTTTTACTTAGATTTTTTTTGTCACTTTTGAATTCCTATCTTCTATATACCCATAAAATATAAAATAGTTACACTAAATTATATTCAACACACTGGCTGTCCTATGTTGGTAGTTAGTTTATCAAATTATGTTTAGTGATCATTATTACTTTGGTATTAGTGACTGTTATTCTACCATTCCATATTAAACTTACATATGTTTTTCTAACGTACAGTTTGTATGTAAATTACATTAGCACAAACTAACAAATAACACACATTTTATGTAATGTTATTCATTGCCTTTATATGAGTATATGTTCTTGTAATAATTTATATATTCAATATATTAATACTACAGTAATATTTTATATTATTTACTAATCAATTCATATATTACACACATGTAAGAAATAATAATTTTATTATTTTTTGCAACATTTTATTATTTTATTTTGGTATTTCTTTTGGATGTTTTCATTATTTACATTTCAAATGTTATCCTCTTTCCTGGTTTGTCCTGAAAAAACACCCTATCCCATGCCCCCTCCCAATGTTCACCAACCCAACAACTCCCAATTACCTGTCCTGGTATTCCCATATACTGGGGAATCGAGTCTTCTCAGGATCAAGGGCATCTCCTCCCTTTGATGTCCGACAAGGCCATCCTCTGCTACATATGGAGCTAGAGCCATGGGTCCCTCCATGTGTACTCTTCAGTTGGTGGTTAAGTTTCTGGGAGATCTAGAGGTACTGGTTGGTTCATATTGTTGTTCCTCCTATGGGGCTGTAAGCCCCTTCAGCTCCTTGGGTCCTTTCTCTAGCTCCTCCATCGGAGACCATGTGCTCAGTCCAATTGTTGGCTGAGAACACCTACCTCTGTATTTGTCAGGAACTGGCAGAGCCTCTCAGAAGACAGCTATATCAGGCTCCTGTTAGCAAACACTTGTTGGTATCCAAAATAGTGTCTGGGTTTGGTAAGTATATATGGTGGGACAGTCTCTGAATGGTCTTTCCTTCAGTCTTTGCTCCGCACTTTGTCTTTGTATCTCCTACCATGGGAATTTTGTTCCCCCTTCTAAGAAGGACCAATGTATCCGTCCTTTGATCTTCCTTCTTCTTGAGCTTATTTTGGTCTGTGAATTGTATCTTGGATATTCCAAGCTTCTAGGATAATATCCATTTATCAGTGAGTGCATACTATGTGTGTTCTTTTGTGATTGGGTTACCTCACTCAGAGTGATATTTTCTAGTTCCATCCATTTGCCTAGGAATTTCATGAACCCATAGTTTTTAATAGCTGAAATGTATTCCATTGTGTAAATGTAGCACATTTTCTGTATCCATTCCTCTTTTGAGGGACATGTGGGTTCTTTCCAGCTTCTGACTTATACATAAGGCTGCTATGAATAGAGTGGAGCATGTGTAATTATCGCAAGTTGGAGAATCTTCTGGGTATATGTCCAGAAGTGGTATACCCAGTACTATGTCTAATATTCTGTTGTGCTGCCAAACTGATTTCCAGAGTGGTTTTACCAGCTTGCAGTCCCACCAGAAATGGAAGACTGTTGTTCTTTCTCCACATCCTCAGCAGCATCTGTTGTCACCTGAGGTTTTGATCTTAAACATTTTGACTGGTGTGATGTGGAAACTGAAGTTTATTTTGATTTTCATTTCCCTGATGACTAAGGATGTTGAACATTTCTTTAAGTGTTTCTCAGCCATGTAGTATACCTTAGTTGAGAATTCTTTACTTAGTTTTGTACCCCATTTTTAATAGGGTTACTTCATTCTCTGGAGTCTAACTTCTTGCGTTCTTTGTATATATTGGATATTCGTCCTCTATCATATGTAGGATGGGTAAATATCTTTTCCCAGTGTGTTAGTTCCCATTTTGTCCTATTGACGGTGTCCTTTGCCTTACAGAAGCTTTATAATTTTATGAGGTCTCATTTATCAATTCTTGATCTTAGAGCATAAGCTCTTGGTGCTCTGTTCAGGAACGTTTACCCTGTGCCCATGTACTCAAGGGTCTTCCCCCCTTCTTTTTCTATTAGTTTCAGTGTATCTTGTTTTATGTGGAGGTCCTTGATCCACTTGGACTTAAGCTTTGTACAAGGGGATAAGAATAAATTAATTTGTGTTCTTCTACATGCTAACTGCCAGTAGAACCACCACCATTTGTTGAAAGTGTTGTCTTTTTGACACTGGATGGTTTTAGCTCCTTTGTCAGATATCAAGTGACAAAAAGAGTGTGGGTTCATTTCTAGGGCTTCAATTCCATTCCATTGATCTACTTGCATGTCACCAAACCAATACCATGCCGTTTCCATCACCATTGATATATAGTACAGCTTGAGGTCAGGGATGGTGATTCAGCCAGAAATTCTTTTATTGCTCAGAATATTTTTTGCTATACTAGGATTTTTGTTATTTCAAATGAATTTGAAAATTGCTCTTTCTAGCTCTATGAAGAATTGAGTTGGAATTTTGATGGGGATTGCATTGAATCTGTAGATTTCTTCTGTCACGATGGCCATTTTTACTATATTAATTCTGCCTATACATTAGCAAGGGAGATCTTTCCATCTTCTGAGGTCTTCTTTGATTTCTTTTTTCAGAAACTTGAAGTTCTTGTCATACAGATCTTTCACTTATTTAGAGTCACACTAAGGTATTTTATATTATTCATGACTATTGTGAAGGGAGTTGTTTCTTTAATTTCTTTCTCAGCTTGTTTATCCTTTGAGTAGAAGAAAGACATTTATTTGTTTGAGCTAATTTTATATGGGGCCACTTTGCTGAAGCTGTTTATCAGCTGTAGGATTTCTCTGGTGGAGTTTTTTGGGTTGCTTAAGTTTACTATCATATAATCTGCAAATAGTAATAGTTAGACTTCTTCCTTTCTTATTTGAATCCCTTTGACCTCCTTTTGTTGTCAAATTGCTCTGACTAGGACCTCAAGCATTATATTGAATATGTATGGAGAGAGTAGACGGACTTGTCTAGTCCCTGATTTCAGTGGGATTGTTTCGAGTTTCTCTCCATTTAGTTTGATGTTGGCTACTGGTTTGCTGTATATTGCTTTTACTGTGTTTAGGTATGGGCCCTGAATTGCTGATCTTTCCAAGACTGTTATCACGAAGAGGCTTTGGATTTTGACAAATGTTTTTTCAGCATTTAATGAAGAGTTCATGTGCTTTTTTTCTTTGAGTTTGTTTATGTAGTGGATTACACTGATGGGTTGCCTTATATTGAACCATGCCTGCATCATTGGAATGAAGCCTACTTGATCATGATGAATGATCATTTTGATGTGTTCTTGGATTCGGTTTGCAAGAATTTTATTGAGTATTTTTGTATCGATATTTATCAGGGAAATTGGTCTGAAGTTCTCCTTCTTTGTAGGGTCTTTGTGTGGTTTAGGTATGAGAGTATTTGTGGTTTAATAGAATGAATTGGGTAGAGTTTCTTTTGTTTCCATTTTGTGGAATAGTTTGGAGATTATTGGTATTAGGTCTTCTTCAAAGGTCTGATAGAACTCTGCACTAAACCCATCTGGTCCAAGCTTTTTTTTGTTGGGAGACATTTGATGACTGCTTCTATTTCATTAGGGAATATGGGGCTGTTTAGATCATTTATCTGATCCGGATTTTACTTTGGTACCTCGTATCTGCCTAGGAAATTATCCATTTCATCCACATTTTCCAGTTTTATTGAATAAAGACTTTTGTATTAGGATCTGATATTTTGGATTTCCTCTTCTGTTGTTATGTCTCCCTTTTCATTTCTGATTTTATTAAATTGGATATTGTATCTGTGTCCCCTGGGAAGTCCGGCCAAAGGGATACCTATTTTGTTGGTTTTCACAAAGTACTAGCTCCTAGTTTGGTTGATTCTATGTATAGTTATTTTTGTTTCTACTTCATCATTTTCAGTCTTGAGTTTATTTGCTGCTGTCTACTCTTCTTTGGTGTATTTGCTTCTTTTTGTTATAGAGCTTTCAGATGTACTATTAAGCTACTAGTGTATGTTCTCTCCAGTTACTTTTTGCAGGCACTCAGAGCTATGAGTTTATTTCTTAGGACTCTTGGGCATATATCCAGAAGATTCCCCAGCATGTATTAAAGACATATGCTCCACTATGTTCATAGCAGCCCTATTTATAATAGCCAGAATCTGAAAAGAACCCAGATGTCCCTCAGTGGAGCAATGGATACAGAAAATGTGATATATATATATATACACCATGGAACACTACTCAGCTATTAAACAAAATGAATTCATGAAATTCTTAGGCAAATAGTTGGAACTGGAAAATATCATCCTAAGTGAGGTAACCCAGTCACAAAAGAACGCACATGATATGCACTCACTGATAAGTGTATATTAATCCAGAAGCTTAGAATACCCAAGACAAAATTCACATATCAAATGATGCCCAAGAGGAAGGAAGGAGAACCCCTTAGTCCTGGAAAGACTCGATGCAGCAGCGTAGGGGAATACCAGGACAGGAAAGCAGGAGGTTGTTGATTGGGGAACAGGGGGAGCAAAGAGAGCTTATGGGACTTTCATGGAGGAGGGAACCAGGAAAGGGGAAATCATTTGAAATGTAAATAAAGAATATTTCTAATAAATAAAAGAAAAAATAAATCCAACTCTTGCTTTTCTGGTATTTTTGGGTATCCGGAAATTGCTGTGGTGGGAGAACTGGGTTTTGATGTTCCCAATTAGCCTCAGTTTCTGTTAGTAGGTTTTTGGTGTTTGACTTTTGCCATCTGGTTATCTCTGGTGATAGTTGGTCTTGCTGTCTCTCGACGGATCGTTTCCATCCTATGGGCCTGTAAACCTGTATCTGTACTTCTGGAAAATCAACTCTTTTCTGTGCACTGAAGGTAGTGATGTGGCCTGGTTCTCTGGTGCAAACTGAGACTGGAAGGCTCCTGTCCTACCTGCTCCACTGATCATATGCCCTGTGTGCTCCTAGCTGTTCCCCTCCAGAGAGATATTGGAGAGATAGTAGAAATCTCACCTCCATGCTCAGAAGTGAAGGCACTGATGAGAGATCACTCTCTTCTTGTGGGCCATGCACAGAAGGCTGTGGAGCTGCCTGGTGCCCTGGTGCCTAATAATGTTATTTTTGTCATTAAATTTTAATTTATTCCTGTATGAGAATTTGAAAATACACACACATATGCTTAGTTTTTAAGGTTTTGTATTCACAGACTTATCAAATGGAATGATGCTTATCAACAACTAAGAATGTTAAAAAAAAACCTAAGGACACGTTGTTACTAGATATAACATTTCATTCATATTAAAAATAATATTAAGGAAAATTTTATACAATATAATGAAATATTAAAACTACCTTAATATTATGTATAACTTTAAGATCAAAAATTTATTCACTATCATAGATTAAAAAAAAGCACTCTATAATGTTGAGCACATATCAAGATCAAGATGAGAATAATGAACATCTCCATAATGTATACTAGTATGTGATTTATTTAAAAATTAAGCCAAGAAGAGCTTACTGACAGGTGCCTAGTATGTTTGAGCCCTGAGAGACTTTGCTAGAGCCTGACCAATGCAAAAGCAAATACTTAGAGCTAACCATTGGACTGAGTCAAGAACACCAATAGAAGACTTAGAGGTACTGAAGTGTATTGCCATCCCATAGTTAGAAGAAAAATATCAACCACCAATACCCCCAAAAGCTCTAGGGACTAAATCACCAACCAAAGTACATACATGGAAAGATACATGGCTCCAGAAATCTGTGAGTCAAAAATAAAATAAAATAAAATAAAATAAAATGAAATAAAATAAAAAAGTAAAATTAAACTAAAAACAAAAACTAAAACAAAATTAATTTTTGCTCTGTGTTTTAGTATTCTTATTCTAGCATGTATTCTTGTTGCTTCCTTGTTTGTGATGCTACACCTCCCCATAAATTACATTCTTCTTTGATACTTTCCTTATTTTCCATACATGTTCATTTAAACTATGTTTCCTTTAAATAACCTTCAAAATGAAAAAAAAATATTTAACAACTAATTTTAATAAAAAATTGAGAGGATTTTAGATGACAACTCTATCTCCATTACTCCCTTTCCTGCTTTCAATTCTTTGTGGTTACACTTTAGAATTTATTAATTTCTACTCTGCTTATTAATGTTTAATATACACAAAAATCTAAGCACAAATGTACATGTGCAAACAATAAACTGAGTCCATTTATTGTTATTCATATGTGTATGTCCAGGGCTTGGGATTTGATATTATATACAGAAGTTCATTTCTAGGAGCATCCATTGATAATCTGTGGCTGGCTCTTCATCTAGAGCTGGGTCCATGTAAAACTTGAAATGTTCACACTGCCATATGTTAAATGTAAAAGAGAATGGCAATTAGTAAAAATGAATTTAATTTTTAGACATTGAAAATTCAACAAAGAATGCTTCTGTTTGCAAATCACAGAGATTACATATTGCTTAAAGCCATGGGTCACACAACTTAAAAGTATATAATTTTTCCTTTTTCAAAATTTTAAAAATTATGTTTATGAAAACATCATTTGTGTGTATGAAATATATATAAAATACACAAGTAATATTTTATAGATGGAGAAGGCTATTCATAGGAATGTATATGCGTATGCAAATATCTTCATAGATAATAGCAATTAATAAAATATGTTATGAATTTGAAAGAAGACAAGGAATGATATATTTGAGAATTTGGAAAGAAGAAAAGGAAGGGAGAAATGATGTAATTATAATCTGATATTTTTGAGGAATTTATAACATGATCACACCTCAATTCCAAAACAAAATTGGTTGGCTACTTAGAAGATACTTAATATTTTCTATTTGTTTAGTTTTTACTTATTATATTTTTATTGCTTATTTTATTTATTTATATTTCAAATGTTATCCCCCCTTTCCAGTTTCACCTCCACAAACTTCCTATCCCATCTCCCCTTCCCCATGCTTCTATGAAGGTACTCCCCCACCCACTAACCCACTCCTGTCTCACTGCCCTGGCATTCCCCTATGCTGGTGCATCAAGCCTTCACAGAATCAAGGACCTCCCCTCCCACTCATGCCAGATAAGGCAGTCCTCTGCTATATATGCAGTTGGAGCCATGGGTCGGGTCACTCCATATGTACTCATTGGTTGGTAGTTTACTTCCTGGGAGCTCTGGGGATGGTGGTGGATCTGGTTGGTTGATATTGTTGTTCTTCCTATGGGGTTTCAAATCTCTTAATCTCCTTCAGTCCTTCTTCTGACTCCTCCATTGATGTCCCCATGCTGTGATTGATGGTTGGCTGCAAGCATCTGTATTGGTAAGGCTCTGGCACTAGATCTTTCCTAACACTCATTCTCTAGGGATTTAATCTGCACTGATATTTTTCCCAGCCTATCAAGCTCTAATGTCATTAACCTCCATGAACTACTACTGAACTATCACACACTATCCAAGTACACTCCACAGGGAGCAAACTTCCAGCTGTAGAGAACAGCAGCACCAGGTATACATCAGCAAGTGCTTCTTGGTATCAGCAATAGAGTCTGGGTTTGCTGTCTGGAGATGGGATGGATCTCTAGGTGGGGCAGTCTAAGGATGTCATTTTCGTCAGTCTCTACTCCAATCTTTGTTCCTACATTTACATTAGATAAGAGCAATTCTGAGTTAATACTTTTGAGATGGGTAGGTGAGTGCCTCCCTCAATTGGGGCAATGCCTAACTTCTGGATATGGTCTTTACAGGTTCTACCTCCCCTTTATTGTGTATTTCAGCTAATGTCATCACTATTGGATCCGGCCAGCCTTTTGCTTTCCTGGTATCTGGGACTTTGTAGTGGCTATGCCCTGTTATCCATCCCCCACTGCTACACATTTCTGTTCAATTTCCTGACCCTCTGTACATTTCCCCCATCTCCTCCCACACCTAATCCTGCCCCCTTATGAATGCCCCCTTGAATGAATTCATACATAACAATATTTTTCTTTAGACTGTCTTTTAGCAGAAGGTGTCTACTCAGTCTAACTATTATGAGCAATCCTTCAGTAAATAGCTAAATAGTGATGGATGATTCATAAATAGGGATGTCCTTCTCAGATGACAGCTTTGCCAGGCTCCTGTCTACAAGTACAACATAGCATCAGTTATAGTGTCTGTCCTTGTTGCCCGTCCACAGGATAGATCCCAAGTTGGGTTGGCCACTATTCAGCCTTTCATTCAGTCCCTGCTACATTTTTGTCCCTGTATTTCTTTAGGAAAAAATGCTTTTGGGTTGAAAATTTGAAGGTAAGCTGGTGTCCCAATCCCTTCGCTGGGGGCCCTGTTTAACTACTGGAAGTTGTCTCTTCAGGTTCCATATCCCCACTGTTGGGTATTTAGGTTAAGTTCTCATTTTTAAGCATGGGAGCTTCCAAAATTCCAGGTGTCTGAGATTTTCTAGAGGGTCCCCCAAGCCCCCCACTCCTGGCTACCTCATATTCCATTCATTCTCCTGGTTCTCTGGACTTATCTCCTGTCTCTTCACATAAATGATCAGGTTCCCCTTTCCTCTTACCCTCTTCTTTCCCACTCAGATTGGCACCCTTCCTCTGCCTCCCATAATCACTTTGTTCCCCCTTCTAAATGGGATTGGATCATCCTCACATAGGTCTTCCTTCTTGTTTAACATTTTAGGGTCTGTAGGTTGTATCATGAGTATTCTGTACTTTTGGCTAATATCAATTTATCAGTCAGTACATACCATTGATACCCTTTTGGGTCTGGATTACCTCATTCAGGTTGATATTTTCTAATTTCATCCATTGGCCTGCAAGATTCATGATGTAGATATACACAGCCTGGCATTAGTCTGAGGTCAAGACTGCTATGGAAAAGTTAGGGGAAGCATTGAAGGGACTGAAGTGGATGGCAACCCCATAGGAAGAACAACAGTGTCTACTAACCTGGAAACCAGGTAGCTTCAAGAAACTAAGATACCAACCAAAGAGAAAATGTGTGCTGGTTGGAGGTCGGAGACACACACACACACACACACATATATATATATCAGAGAACTGTATTACCTGGGCTCAGTGGGAGAGTATGTGCCTAATCATATAGAGACCTAACTCCAGAGAGAGGACATGCAGAGGGAGGTGGTGGAGAAGAGTGCACCCTATCAGAGGCAAAGGGGAGTAGGTGTGGGGAAGAACTCTGTGAAAGGAGGCCCTCACTTGTATTTGAGGACATAAAAATTTAGATCCACAAGTTGTGTGTTCTATTGTCTATTTTATATAGGAGTGTGAAGTTGTCAAATTAATTAATGATACATTTTTAACATTTTACTTTGTAAAAAATTCTTATCATCTATAGTAGCTTAAATTATTTGAAATTCATGTAAATTAAGTGAAATTGTATTTCATCTTCTTTTTTTTAACAGCAGTGTTATCAATAATATTTTCAGGCAAGTAGAGCTATGGAATAGAATTGAAGACCCAGAAATGAACTCACACACGTATGGTCACTTGATCTTTGACAAGTAGATAAAATCATTCGAAGGAAAAAAAGATAGCATTTTTAACAAATGGTGTTGGTTCAACTGGAGGTCTCCATGTAGTAGAATGAAAATTTATCCATTCTTATCTCCTTGTACAAAGCTCAAATTCAAATGGATCAAGGACTTCCACATTAAACCAAATATGCTAAATCTAATAGAAGAGAAAGTGGGGAAGAGCCTTGAATACTTGGGCACAGGGGAAATTTTCCTGAAAAGAAACACCAATGACTCGTGATTTAAGATCAACAATCGACAAATGGAACCTCATAACATTGAAAAGCTTTTGTAAAAGAAAGGGCATTGTAAATAGGACAAAACAACAACCCACATTTTGGGAAAGATATTTACCAACCCTACATTCAATAGAGGGCTAATATTCCAAAATACCCAAAAAACTCAAGAAGTTAGACTCCAGAGAACCACACAACCCAATTAAAAACTGTAGTGGATATTAGTCCAGAAGCTCGGAAAATCCAAAATATAATTCATAGACCACATGAAGCTAAAGAAGAAGGAAGGCCAAAGAGTGGATACTTTGTTCCTACTTAGAAGGGGTACAAAATATCCATGGGAAGAAATACAGAGACAAAGTATGGAGCAGAGACTGAAGGAAAGACCATTCAGAGACTGTTCCACCTGGGGATTCATCCCATATACAGTTATCAACCCAGACACTATTGTGGATGCCAACAAGAGCTAACTGACAGGAGCCTGATATAGCTGTCTCCTGAGAGGCCCTGACAGTGCCTGACAAATATAGAGGGGGGATGCTCTCAGCCAACCATGGGGCTAGAGAAAAAGACCCAAGGTGTTGAATGGGTTTGCAACCCCATAGAAAGAACAATATGAACTAACCAGTACCCTCAGAGCTCCCATGGACTTAACCATCAACCAAAGAGTACACATGGAGGGACTTATGGCTCCAGTCACAAGGGTAGCAGAGGGTGACCTGGTTGGACATCAATATGAGGAGAGGCCCATAGACCCATGAAGTCTCATTGTTCCAGGGTAGGGTAATGCCAGGTCAGGGAAGTAGGAGTGGGTAGGTTAGTGAGCAGCGGTATGAGGTGGGGAGATGGGATAGGGGGTTTGCAGAAGGGAAATGTGGAAAGGGGATAATATTTGAAATGTAAATAAAAAATATCTAATAAAAAATATGGAGTGTAGAGCTAAATATAGAATTCTCAACCTAAGAATCTCAGATGGCTGAGAAGTTCACAAAGTAATGTTCAGCATCCATAGTAATTGGGGAAATGCAAACCAAAATGACCCTGAGAGTCCACCTCACACCAAACAGAATGGCTAAGATCAAAAATGCAGGTAACACCAGATATTGGGGAGGATGTGGAGAAAGAGGAGCATTCCTCCAGTACTGGTGTGACTTCTAGCTGGTAAAACCACTTTGGAAAACAGTCTCACATTTCTTGAGAAAATTGGAAATAGTTTTACCTGAGGACCCAGTTATACCACTGCTGTGTGTCAGGAGCCATTTTGGGACAAGCTAATATACTAGAAGTTGATCTTCCTGAAATGGCCTGCTTAGGAGTATTATATAATCTGCAACAGGTGAGCCCTTATTAAGCAAGGCTGTAAGGGATTCATTTTAGGAAAGATTTCTGCTATTAATATGCTTTTCCTGTTATTATTAAATATGTATAATAATCAATAAGTAGTAGCACAACCCTTTGGAGCAGATCTCTGCAGATCCACGAAGACGTACTGTCTTACAGTGTTGCTATGTAGAAAAATAGATGAATTAAGATTTTATGATGATCTTATAAGAATTTCTAAAATCATATCTGTGATTATTAAGCTCTTTTATAGTGGGACTTCTATTAGGTCCTTTTCTGATAGTCAAAACTGCAATGAGAATTCTGCCAATCTCCCAAGTGTCACGAGTTAATTGATCTTAGATGATAACCAGACATTTTCCTACTCAGAGCACATTCCATGAGGTTGTAAATCTATTAATCAAATGTCATTAAAAGGGAACTAGCAATTTATTATAAGTGCTAGGACAGAAGATAAAATATTGACTGGGTTTATGTGTATAACATTTCACTAATAACTTAGTTATATTTTTTAAACCTTCAGTGAAACTGTGGAGTTCAGACAAGTGATGGATGTTTAGCTAGATAATTACTCCTTTTTTTATTAGATATTTTCATGATTTACATTTCAAATGTTATCTCCTTTCCTCTTTTCACCTGGGAAAATATCTTAGGCCATCCCACCACCTACTTGCTCAACAACCAACCAATCCTGCTTCCCTGTCCTGGTATTCCCCTATACTGGGGCATCAAGCCTTTCAGGGACAATGGCCTCTCCTCCCTTTGATGTCCAACAAGGCCATCCTCTGCTACATATGCAGCTGGAGCCATGGGTCCCTCCATGTGTACTCTTTGGAGAGTAGTTTAGTCCCTGGGAACTCTGGGGGGGGGGGGCGGTACTAGTTGATTTTCATTGTTGTTCCTTCTACAGGGCTAAAAGCTTATTCAGTTCCCTGGGTCCTCTCTCTAGCCCCTCCATTCAGGACCTTGCACTCAGTTCAATGGTTGGCTGAGAGCACCCACCTCTGTATTTGTCAGGTACTGGCAGAGCATCTCAGGGGACAGCTATATCAGGCTCTGTCAGCAAGCACTTATGAGCATCCACAGTAGTGTCTGGGTTTGGTGACAGTATATGGGACAGATCCCCAGGTGGGACAGTCTCTAGATGGCTTTTCCTTCCGTCTCTGACCATACTTTGTCTCTGTATCTCTTCCCATGTGTATTTTATTCCCCCCTTCTTTAAAGGACCAAAGTACACTTTGGTCTCCCATTTTCTTGAGCTTCATTTGGTCTGGGAATTATATCTTGGATATTCTAAGTTTCTGGGCTAATATGCACTTATCAGTGAGTGCATACCATGTATGTTCTTTTGTGATTGGATTATCTCACTCAGGATGATATTTTCTAGTTCCATTGATTTGCATAGGAATTTCATGAGCCTTTTTTTAATAGCTGAGTAGTATTCTATTGTGTAAATTTAGCACAATTTCTGTATCCATTCCTCTGTTCAGGGAGATTTGGGTGTGGATTCTTCAGTCCTGAATTGAGGGGGGAATAGGACCATCCTGGGAGGTGGATGGAGAAGGAGACCTGAGAGAAAGACAGTGTCAGAAAATAGAGGAAATGTAAGAGAGGTACAGAGGATCAGGAAATCGGACAAATATATGTAGTGGGGGAGATTAGGAACTAGGGATAGCCATTGGAAGGTCCCAAACACCAGGGAAATGTGAGACTCCCAGGACCCAAAAGGGATTACTTTAGTTGAAATTCACTGAGAAGGGAGAGATAGAACCTGTTGAGACTACCTCCAGTAAATAGACATGGCAGTAAGAGACTACCCACCCATCTTAAAGTTTTTAACTGAGAAATGTTCCTGACCAAAGGAAGAACAGGGATAAAAAATGGAACAGACACTGAAGGAAGGGCCAACCTGGGACTGCACCACCTGGTGAGTCATAATGTCTGCCATGGTCAAAAGGCACTTGCTGACAGGAACCTTGTGTAGCAATTCCTCAGGAAGTCTGGTCAGCAACTGAAAAATTCAGATGTGGATGATTGGAGCCAACCATCAGTCTCAGCTCAGAAAACCTGGTAGGGGAGTCATCAGAAGGACTAGAAGAGCATAGGGGGATTGCAACCCCATTGGGAGAACAACATATACTGGCCTGTCCACCCAGTTCTCCCAGAGTCTGGTCCACCAACCAAGGAATATACATGGAGTGATCCATAGCTCTAGATAGATATGTAGCAGAGGATTGCCTTACCTAACAGTAATGGGAGGAGAGGCCTTTGGTCCCATGGAGGTTTGATGCCCCAGAATAGGGGATGCTGGAGCAGTGGAGCGAGATAGTGTGTGTGGGTGAGGGACTACCCTCATATAGGCAAAGGGGAGAGGGGAGAGCAGGTGTAGAATGGGGTTTGATGGAAGGGTAACCATGAAGTGGGATATCATTTGAGATGCAAACAAATGGAATGATAAATTTTGAAAAAGAAAAAAAAAGATTTTACATAACCTGCTTTAAGGCATTTCTGAACAATTGGGTTCAACTCTATTAGTAAATGTTCCAATATTATATGCTTACCCTCAAGAGAAGAGAGGCCCCAAGGAATGGGGAGGTCTGGTGGAGTTGGGGGGATTGGGGACATCCTCATGGAGACGGGGGAGGGAATGGAGGTATGGGATGTGGAACAGTTAGAGAGTGGACAAGGAAAGGGATAAAGTCTGGAATGTGAAAGAAAGATTAAATAATTTTTTTTTAAAAATTGGAAAGAAAGGGGGAAAAAGATAATCATGTTAAGCAAATTAACCCAGTCTCAGGAATGATGGAAGAAGGAAGAGGAGGAGCAGGAGGGGGAGAAGGAACAGGAGGAGAAGAAGAAGAGTAAGAGAAGAAGAAAAGTAAACATCAATAAAATTTAAAACACAAAAACATTTTATAGCATTTCAAGATGACACAAATTTCTCTAATGTCCTTTAGACTTCAATCTAATATTTAAATATAAAGCTAGACTTGGCTCACTTTTTTGCCTCAAGGTGAGGAGGGAGTTGCTATATTAAAACATTATCTTTTCATGGGATTCCCATATAGCTTATTATATTATGATCAGGATTTAATGTTATTTATCTGACCTTTTTCCTTTTACCATTCAGGCATTTCGTTATTACACGTTACAAAGGATACATCTTATAATGTTTATGGAACATGTTCTTCAGTGCCTCAATTAATTAAAATTTAATATGATAAAGTAAATTGAAAATACCACATCTTTGCCTTTTGTATATTTAAATGCGGGGGATATTCTTTGCTATCACATTTTTAGTGGCCATGAAATGTTTAAATTGATTATTATTATTTCATTGGCATACACCATAAGCAATTTAGAGTACTGATAATACTTTCTTTCATGATATTAATTAAAACTTTAAAATTTCAGGCTTATATCAAGTCTATAAACTGTCATTCTTCTTCCTGAGGACATTCATAGTTGGTTTAACATTCCTTTCCAATTGTATAAGATATTTTGTTTCCATTAGAGGTTTATTTTTTCTTGCATTCAAATGCAGTACAGTCTAAAGAATCAGAAATACTCATGCAAAAAGTTGAGGTAGCTACAAGAAGAAACCTGACATTTCTTTTTTGTTGTTGTTGGGTATTTTTTTCTTTTTTTTAAAGATACTTGCTTTATTTACATATCAAATGGTATCCCCTTTCCTCCTTTCCCCTCCAAAAACACCTTCTCTCATCCCCCCACATCCTGCTTACCAACCCCCCTCCCACTTTCCTGAACTGGCATTTTCCTACACTGGGACATCAAGCCTTCACAGGAGCAATGGGCTCTCCTCTCATTGATGTCTGATGAAAAGGCCATCCATTGCTACATATGTAGCTGGAGCCCATATGTACGTGGGTCTCTCCATGTGTACTCTTTGGTTGGTGGTTTAGTCCCTGGGAGCTCTGAGAGTACTGGTTGGTACACATTATTGTTCCTCCTATGGGGCTACAAACCTCTTTAGCTCCTTGGATCCTTTCTCTAGCTTCTCCATTGGGAACCCAATGCTCAGTCTGTTGGTTGGTTGGGAGCCATGGGTATTTTGATTGCCCTTCTAAGATGGATCACAGTATCCACACTTTGGTTTTCCTTATTCTTTTGCTTCATGTGGTTTGTGAATTATATCTTGGGTATTCCAAGCTTGTGGGCAAATATCCACTTATCAGTGAGTTCATACCATGTGTGCTCTTTTGTTATTGGGTTACCTCACCCAGGATGATATTTTTTTAGTTCCATTCATTTGCCAATGAATTTCACGAATTCATTGATTTTAATAGTTGAATAGTATTCCATTGTGTAAATGTACAACATTTTCTGTATCCATTCCTTTGTTGAGGGACATCTGGATTCTTTCCAGCTTCTGGCTATTATAAATAAGGCTGCCATGAACATAGTGGAGCATGTGTCCTTATTACATGTTGGAGCATATTCTGGGTATATGCCCAGGAGTGGTATGGGTGTGTCAGTAGCCTTCCTATAGTCAAAGGATAAAAAGAATCAGAAAAAAATATAGGAAAATGACAGCCTTCTAATAGTCACAAATAATATAAAATACCTTGGTGTGCCTCTAACCAAGCAAGTGAAAGATCTGTATAATAAGAAATTCAACTCTCTGAACAAAGAAATTAAAGATCTCAGAAGATGGAAAGATCTCCCATGCTTATGGTTTGGCAGGGTTAATACAGTAAAATTTGCCATCATCCCTAAAACAATCTACAGACTCAATACAATTCCCTTCAAATTTCCAACTCAATTCTTCATTGAGTTACAAAGAGCAATTCGAAACTTATCTGAAATAACAAAAAACCCAGGATAGCGAAAATTATTCTCAACAATAAAAGAACCTCTGGCAGAATCACCATCCCTGACGTCAATCTATACTTACTACAGAGCAAGAGTGATAAAAACTGCATGATATTGGTACAATGACAGACACGTAGATCAATGAAATAGAATTGAAGTCCCAGAAACGAACCCATACACCTATGGTCACTTGATCTTTGTCAAAGAAGCTAAAAATATCCAATGGAAAAAAGACATGCTTTTCAACAAATGGCGCTGGTTCAGCTGGCAGTAAACATGTAGAAGAATGAAATCTATAGATTTTTATATCCCTGTACTAAGCACAAGTCTAAGTGAATCAAGAACCTCCACATGAAACCAGATATACTAAATATAATAGAAGAGAAAGTGGTTAAGAGCCTGGAACACATGGGCACAGGGGAAATTTTCCTAAGCAGAACACCAATAGTTTTTGTTCTATGATCAAGATTTGACAAATGGTACCTCATATAATTGGAAATCTTCTGCAAAGCAAAGGACACTGTCAATAGGACAAAACGGAAATAAACACATGGAGAAAAGATCTTTATCAATCTTACATCCAATAGAGGCCTAATATCCAATATGTACAAAGGATTCTGATATTTCTAGACAACCCATTTTTTCATTTTAATTAAGACCCTGACTTTCCTAAGTGGTTAACTGTCTTTAATTCCCATAATTTTTACAAGATAATAAAAATGCTGTGTCTCTTCTAAACTTACAAAGAATTGATCATCAAACAATGCAAAATAAAACAGTGCAAATATTTTATTTATTTGACCTCAGAATCCTTTAATCCTATACCCATTTATCAAATTATAAGAAATTATAATTCTACTATTCTCCTTACAAACAAATATGACAACAAAGATTATTTTCTTTGCTAGCTGTTTAAATTTAATTTAACTTCAGACTAACAAATATCCATGTTATCAGAATGTTGAATGATGTGATGCTATTGCTTTTGCTTCCTAAACCAAAAAAAATCATTTTTTATTGATTGGCAAATAGATCTATCATTTTTATGGGAATACAAGAATATTGGCACAAAGTCACTGAAAAGAAAAAAATTAGATGGCCATAGTGTGTCACAGGTAGAAATAAGGAGCTTCTATTTTGACATGCGGTCATAAATATCTGATCTTAATTACAATTTAACAATAAAATTGAAAACAAGTTGTAAGTCAATTGGGTTACCTAAGATTTTAATATCAAGCCAACAATAAAAAATGGTGGGAGGAAAGGGGAGAGAAAAACTTAAGAAAAACTTAAGGAAGAGAGAAAGGAAGAAATGAAAGAAGGAAGAAAAAAGGAAAGAAAGAAACCCAGTGGCTTATACCACACAAAAATATTTGTCTCAAAGATTTGTCACAAAATCTTTGAGAAAAAAGTGTCCACAAGTTTTGTTCTTTATGAAATCTGCAAGAAAAGATATATTTGTAACTTTTATCCTTGTCTATAGACAGTTATGATTCTTATATGCATACTATCTTCCTCCATTTTTGTCTCTGTCCATAATTTTCATTTTTATTATAAGAACATGTGTTGTAATAAGAATGACTCTGAAGACATATTAATATAATTTTCTGTGTCAATAACCTCTACATTCATACAATGTCATTTTCTTAATAGTTGGGATTGAGCATTCCGAAAAAGCATTTGGTATTATAAAATATATGAAAACATTTTATGTATTATGTTTACATTATAAACATAATTTTAAAGATCTCTTTTTACTGAATTCAATATTTATTTAATGGATCTTCCCGGGAATTTCTCACGAGCAGGTTCTACGTGGAGGGAGAGCTGAAGAGTGAAACTACAGGGGTCAAGAGAAAAGAACACACAGAGACATTAGTGCATGGTTGCACAAAATCTTTCTATATTTCTTTGGGGACAAGAGCAACAATATACGTGCTGTGGTTGTGACCCTCCCTCCCAAAGCTGCAGAGTCTTCTCAGCAGGTCTCAGGCAGGCTGAGAGATGTTGCCATAACAGATCTCAGAAAGATCACAGGGTCTGCTACTCAGCAGGAGATGGCGACTTGACTTTCGCAGGAAACTATAGTGCCAGAGGGGCTCTGACATCTGTCAGGTGGGAGGAGGTGTGGCTGGAATTCCTCAGCTTCGTGTAGGTGAAATGCAGGCAGCTGAATTCTGCCTAGAGGCTTACAATGGCTCTCTACATCTCCTCCTTCCTTATTAGTTTAAACAAGTGGATAGTAAATCCGTCCATGACAGCGGGCTATTGAGCAGGGGTCTAATTCCCCTCATGGAGAACAAATAATTTTTTCCACCTTTTAGAAGGCTCTTGGTGTCTTTTGGAGGGGGGGGCAGAGCCCTAGGTTAGTGGGACATCCCCACAGAGTGCATGGTGGTCAGAACACCGACACCAACCCCTTTACAAATTAGACTTGCTCCCCAGATACTCAGAACCAGATACTTAGATCCTCTCTGTGCAATGCTTCGCTGTACATCCCCTGATGCCCATGTCAGCTCGTAAGCAGACACACATAGATCTGAGTTCTATGTGGCTCCATGAATGAGATCCACTTATATACTTTGATGCCAGAGTCATGTAATTGCCAAATGCCTTACTAGTCTTTAACAGACAGCCTGTTTTTAATTCAGGTGAGCCTGGATGGAGTCAATCTGCTTAAAATACAAGACAAAGAGTTAAGAAAGACACAATATTCAGTGGCAAATTAGCTTATCTTTGGAAGGTCCCAGGTATTCAATTGTAAATGAGTAGCTCTTAAAACACAACTTGACTTAAAAGAGCTTAACTTCCCAGTGTTAAGGGAAATGGCTTTGAGAGTTAACAGAGACCTGTTACTTCTCAGAAAGAATGGAGACTCTATTTGAAATTAACTCAGTTGGCTGATTATTATTAGCCATCTTCATAATTGGAATCTCTAATATTGGACTTATTACTAGACCACTTCATAATTGAGTAAACTGATCACATTAAAGGAAAGAGAAGAGTCATTATAACTCTTCTTTTAGATTAAATTTTTTTAAGGCAGTTTAACAGTCTCTACTGTTCTCTGTCCCACAAGATCTAAAGCTTACAGCAAGACAGTGTGTTTAATCTGGGACATAAGCAAGTAAAGTCACCATTGTCAGGGCACTCAGAAAAATTCACAGGTCAGCATTATTTTTGGCATGTCACACTCATCACTATAGCAGCTAGAATGCTTCTGTAGCGTTCTGTGGAAAAACATAAACATGCCTTCTTCTCCATATTAAATAACTGAACAGGATCATGCCATATGGCAATAAGTTGATCTTTTCATCTCACCTAGGCATGAGTATGCCTAGTTGTTGGATGCTATACACTCAGCAAGGAGTTCCTTGGCATCCAAATTTTTAAGATTTCCTAAAAAATATAAAGTATAATTTAAACAACATGCACAGGAATAAAATTTCCCTCCTTTTTTGTTTTTTATTTAGAATATATTGTTTAAAAGTTACACAATATCTAGTCCTTGAGAATTATATCACATTAAATTGTTAAAATCATCTCAAATATTTGATGACTGTAACAAAAATCTAGTTCCATTATTTGTTTTAATCTTAATTGGAACACTAAGAATAGACAATAATATAGGCAATGACTATGTAAGCATAGAAAATAAACGTAGCATTTTTAGTTGCTTTTCCAGTTAGAGCAGTTGCAACTAGAAAGCCTGAAAATGTATCATTAGTCATATACACATATTTTAATTTTCTAAAATCAGAAATATGAGTACCATTTATTTGTAATAATTGATTAATTCCTCTAGAAGTAACACCATTATGTGGAACAGGAGAAGTTGAGGACACCAAGAACAAGCCTCTACAATTTGATGTGCACAGTTTCTAAAAATACAAAATTATTTTTAAGTCATTACTATTTTGATGATGTAAAGAATATGATTGTATGGCCAATTGTTCCTATGCAAGGCCTATAGTCTGCCTGGGATACAAATCCCTCCTGCCCTGGGATGAGCTCTTAAATGTCCAGAGGACAGTCATTTGAAGGAAAAGTATCTTCTCTTGACTTGAGTTGGATTTGCATAAATAATTGCAAAATTTAAGAATTAGCAGTATCTAAAAAAGGAACAATTTCAAGCAATTATAAGCCATGAGCTATATATATTTATTGGCTATCAGTATATAAATTAAAGCCTTGATTGTTAACATTTAAAAAATAGTGGCTACAACACCCAAGTCAATTATCTGTGTTGAAGCAGGGGAAACTCAAAAAGAATAAGCATGTAATCTAATTGCATGAGCTTCACTCTCACAGTAGATGAATTCTTTATAGGATGCATGTTAACAACTTGTCTTTTGGATAACAATTATCAATTTTGCCTAAAAGACTTGCCATGTAGTAGACCAACTATCAATACTCTGCAATGACCAATTTGATTGCTGTTTGAAACAAGAAACAAATGTTTCATCAGGTTCTTAAGACATTTCTTTTAAAACATTTAACACACCAATATCTTTATCAGAGAATGTTAAAACTTTACTTGGAGACGAAAAAAGGTGATTCTACATTAATGTTCTCTTTGCCAAGGAATGGCAGTGAATACATAATATAAAACCTTCTGTAAATGCTTCAATTAACCTAGGATACAATTAATACATTACCTTTGAATCTTTTTAGGGGCAACAACTACTTAAAAAAATTTTAAAACCCGTTGTTAAGAGAAAAGGCCTATAATAAAATTCTATGAATATACACTGAAAGATTTAAAATCCTAACTTCTTGTACTGAAGCAGAGACGAAACATTTTTTCTCACATAAGGTAAGATTATCAGCCATTTCTTGAGGTAAAAACCTTCTGCAAATGCTTTTGCAATTATCAGGATCCCCAAAGCAAAAAAAAAAGAAAAAAGAAAGAAAAGAAAAAAACCTTTTAAATCTATAATAATTTTGTAGACCAAATTTTAATGTCTTCATAATTTCTACATAGCCTCATTGATCTTTCATAGATCTTAAATTTGAACTATATTTTAAACCACATCTGGATAAATCTCTAGTGTAAATACCTTCTAATCTGAGCCTATTGTCTAAAGCTAGGCCCACACCTGCCTGTGTAGGACCTTAGCCTGCAGCCAGCCAATATGGTAATATGAGGGCTCCCGTAAAGACTTTACTAAAATCGCACTGAAATCTCCTTTTTAATCTTGAGGAAAAAAATTTACTTTTACAACTGTATCTAATAAACTTGTGAAAAAGTAGCAACAGGCCTATACTGGCCACAGCTGTTTTTAAACTTTATCACTCTAGAAGTTATCTTTGAGAATCATGAGCCTTTAATTAGACTGAAAACTGCTGTTTTTAAACATGATTTTTAACTTTCTTTGTAATATTAGAAAATACCTACAACTTTGAAAAGTAAAGCCCAATTTTAAACCATCTATTCCTTTTAAAATCAATGGTAAACTCATTACTTGTACACAGTTTGTCTGCCAGCTCTCATGTTTGAATGCATGACAGTGTAACTTATAATATCTCATTAAGAAAACATTATTTTAAATCTTATCTCTTATAAGACTAATCTCTTAGCATCAGATCCACATAAAACATTACGCCAATCTGGACGTATCTTAGAGGCCTGTATTTCCTGGGTTGGGTTATGCCACGTGTTGCTTAAGATGGCTCCAACCCTGAATTACCAGTTTTAAACTAATTTTTTGTTGCCGACATTACATCCTTTAAAAAACTTATGAGCCAATATTCTATAGTCAAAACATTTAAACATACTTATATCTTTAACATCAATTAGAAACAAGAATAAAGCAACTACACAAGTCTTATAGATTTAAATCAAACACATTTTTTTCTTTTCTCTAGCTGTAATTTTAAGAGAAAAAGCACTTTGGACCTAATAACTACAATTATATAGCTTTTTCTAGAATAAATAACCATAAACTGAGACTGCATTACAAGATGGACCACCAGCAGATGAAGTTTTTACCATTTTTTCTTTTCAACATGAAACATAGAACAGCCATTCAAACAACAAGAAACAAATTGACACGTGGACATATTGGTGCACCAAGGACGAACAAAGGACATACACCAAGGACATGTAAATCAAGGGAAGCACGCTTTCTATTTCTCCTTGTGCCTAGGAGACTTTTAAAATCCATTTTCTTTCTGTCTTTCTCATGTTTCTAAAATCTGCTTTTCTCTTTTTTTGTTTTTGTTTTTTTGTTTTTTATACTTTTTATTTTATTTTATTTTATGGACTAATTTTCTCTCGCCTGGAGTTCGGTTCTAAACCACGGCCAACTAGCCTGACAAAATTCCTGGTTTCACATCACTGTCACCCCTAGTTGATCTCAGCATTGGGCTACGCTGATTCACCTAGTATTGCCGTATCCCTTTCTGCCCCTTGCAACCATAGCCTTTACTCTATGTTGCTTACCGGGCCCTGGATACTTAAACTTTATTTCTTCTTTTCCGTGGAGCTCCACCAACAGACAGTGTTCCTCAGTAGTTCTCTCCTTTTCCATGTCACACGTTCGAGGTGCCATCTGGATCTTCCCGGGAATTTCTCATGAGCAGGTTCTATGTGGAGGGAGAGCTGAAGAGTGAAACTACGGGGGTTGAGAGAAAAGAACACACAGAGACATTAGTGCATGGCTGTACAAAATCTTTCTATATTTCTTTGGGGACAAGAGCGACAATATATGTGCTGTGGGCGTGACCCTCCCTCCCAAAGCTGCAGAGTCTTCTCAGCAGGTCTCAGGCAGGCTGAGAGATGTTGCCATAACAGATCTCAGAATGATCACAGGGTCTGCTACTCAGCAGGAGATGGCGACTTGACTTTCACAGGAAACTGTAGTGCCAGAGGGGCTCTGACATCTGTCAGGTGGGAGGAGGTGTGGCTGGAATTCCTCAGCTCCATGTAGGTGAAATGCAGGCAGCTTAATTCTGCCTAGAGGCTTACAATGGCTCTCTACAATTTAAAAACGTTATCAGATATGCAGTTCAATTTTGCATTCATCATTATCACTAGAAATTTTACTTTTTAAAACGTATTCTTTCATATGAAACACACTGAAAGCAGTTTCTACTTCTTCTCCTCCCAGTCCCACCTTCCACCTACACCCTTCATTTGCTCCTCCTCCTTTTCCTTTCAGCAAAAGACAGGTCTTTTGGGATGTCGACCAAAAAGGTCATATCAAAGTGCAAAAAGAGTAGTTTCCTCCCCTTCTATTAAGGCTGAAGAATGCAATCCAATGGGAGAGAATGGATCCAAAAGGAGGAAAAACAGTCAGAGACAGTTCCAGACTCCACTGTTAGTCTCACAGAAAGATATATGCATAACATACAGGTCAAACTCATGCAGGCTCCCAGATTTTCAGTTCAGTCTTTGTGAGATTCCATGAGTCCTGTTTTGTTGACTCTGTGGGCCATGTTCTCCTAGTTTCTTCAGCCCTTCTGACTCCAAATCTTTTTCCCCTTCTGCTTGTTTCCTTGGAGCTCTGGGGGTAGAGAATGTACAGAGATCTCCAGTTTGGGCTTTCTACATCTAATGCTTGATGGCAAGTCTCTTCATCTGCTCCCAACAACTTCCACAGGAAAATTCGATGATGGTATTTGTGCTAGATATCCATGAGTATAGTAGGATATCAATAAGAATGAGTCCATTGATAGTTTTTGCCAATTATTTTTGGTTTTTTACTAGGTCTTTGGGCAATACATTCTGATTCCCAGCTGTCTAGGTAGTGTCAGGTTTGGGTTCCCTCATATGGCATAGATATCAAATTGGGTCAGTCACTTGTGGGCCCTAATCCCATAATTTCTGTGCCTCCTTTACCTACCCTAGCATATCTTGCAGGTAATAGAAAATGTAGATTGAAGGTTTTTTTTGTTTTGTTTTGTTTAAGCTGGGTTGTTGTCCAAATCCCTCTTGGGGAAACTTTGTAAGAGATGGCCAATTCATGCTTTGTATCTGCCATTACTAAAATTCTTAGGGTCATTCTTGTCAATTCCTGGGAGTTACCATTACTCTAGTTTTCTACTTTGTCCCCCCAAATGCCCTTAAATTCCAATTTTCTCTTCCTACATCTTCCCTCTACTTGATTCCTCCTGTTCCTCTCTCCACCTTTTCCCACATCACCTTAGATAGCTATTCTATTTCCCATTCCCAGGAAGATTTATGAATCCTCCTAGTGAGCCATCCTTGTTACTTAACCTACTGGATCTGTGAATTGTAACATCAAATTTGCAGCAACTGGAGCATCATTATTTGAACTAACATAATACCAGAATCAGTTTAAAATCAAAAGAAGAGTCAAGTCTGATAAATAATTAAAGAATAAAAGAAATATTAATTTCCTTGTTTATGGAGTTGATTTTAAGACAAGTAATTTTTTTTAATTTGAAAGATAATTAAAAATAAATAAAGTTAAAAGTAAGATAATCAAAAATACATAGTTTAATAAAGGTTAAATTTTATAATTTGAATGGACTGTGACTTTGTCAGCTTGAGCTGATATTCACAAAAACAGTAGCAGATGAGCAAAGAACAAAAGAGGAAGAATAGGTGACTTTCTTAAAAAATATGGTGAAGTGGATGGGGCAAGGTCCACAAGGCTTCAACTAAACGCAAAGAACTACCAGCAACTAAAAAATGCCAAAAGCAGGAGATATAGTGGTCAGCATGGGAGCACACAAATTGATTATTAACATTAAATCACCAACCCTAAATATATGCATATAAGTACATTATATAAATCAAGCTGACTACATATATATACATATATATATATATATATATATATGTATATATATGTATATATCCCTATAATAAAAACTCAGGAAAAAAAAGGCATAATCTTGAAACAATAAGGAATGGTTGATGAGAGTATTTGAGCATGAGGAATGATGAGGGGGAAATCATGTAATTATAGTTTCAAAACATAAATGAGTAAAACCAAAACAACCCCACAAGACTATTGCTGCCAAAGAATACTGAAAGAATTCAGAGACTATAGACTTTGAACACACTACACTAGTTTAGGAAATATTTTCTATGGAATAACAGGATGTTTTTAATGTTATTTTATAGAATATGCTTGATGATATGAAAAAGAAATGATTAAAAAAAAAAGGTAAGCCAACAGGTTAAAGGGAGGCAAGGATAGGTGTAAACCAAAGCAGTTTGGAGCTGAATGGCATCATTAAGGCAAAAGATAGCAGTAGACATTACAGAATCATCCTGGAAATATCCAGAAGTTCTTGAGTTAGGAAACATTTTAGACTATTACAACATTATACTATTTTCACCTAGGTTAAAATATGTAATAAAGGAAAGACTCAGCTTGGCTGCAGGTTGTGTATATGTTCAAGGGAGAAGGAGATTGGAATGGCATCATAATCAGAAAGAAAAATATTAATAATTTTTCTCTCATACATTATTAAAACTAATGTATGTTTTAGAAGCCAAAGTACATAAAAGAATACATGAACACAAGCATACATACATAAAATGCCTTTTTTTTGGAAAAAAAAAGAGTAAATTGATAATGTCAACTTGAAATCATCAGCTGAGGACTAATAATGAGTATGAGCAAGTTTAAAGGAGGCTGAGAGATTAAGTCTAGATACCACTGCACTCACAATTTTGAAAAAGGAGAGTCATAGATAAAGGAATAAAATTGACATGGCAGGAGAAAGCAAATCACAAAGACCTGTAGTAGAAGGAAATTGTATAAAATATTTGAAAAGGAGAATAAGACCAATTTAGATCACATTTTATGACATGCAATCATGAAAGAAATTTGTGACTTGGAAAAAATACATACACATTTATATTCAATATATATTGAAATGTATATTTTCAAAAGATTAAAAAACAAAAACAAATGAATTTTAAAAATATAATAAAACAAAAATGCACATAAAACCAGAGTATCCAACTTCCTTTGTCCAACTATTTCTTTGAATTGGTCCTGGCTTGAGTGTGATAAACAGAGAAACCAAAAGGAAGAAAATGAAGTTGGGTGGGCAGGGAGATGCGAGGGTCTTCAACAAGTATGGGGGGGTAGAAAGAATATTATCAAATATATTGTATATCTTGCTTTTATCATTGAAATTTTTGTCTTATTATATCATAACACCATTCCTTTTTCTTTCTGCAAACTCTTCCCTATACATATCCTTGCTCACTTGGCAATTCACATTCTATTTTCTGATTAATTGTTGCTACATACATATATGTAATACACACAAATATATGAAGAAAGATTGATAATTATAGTTCTACAGACAGAATTATAACGTTAAATCAGAACACCGATGTAGGTGGTAAACTTATTTCACCTTTCCATTAATTATTTATTTATTCTTTTACATCCCTATTACAGCTCCCCTTCCTGGTCTCCTCCCAGTCCAACCTTCTCCCATTCCCCACCCACTCTGATTGACAGAAGGAAGTCCCCTATGCCCATAACAACCATCCCTAGCACATTAAGTCTCATCTGATAAGTAAGTGAAGCCAGGGAAAATGAAACCAAAGACAGTCGACAGAGTACAAGTTAGAGACAGCTCCTGCTCTAACTGTTGGAGGACCCATATGAACACCAAGCTGCACATCTGCTACATATGTGTAGGAGAGCTAGGAACTAGCTCTAGCATATGAATGCTTTTTAGTTGGTGGTTCAGTTTCTGTGAGCCCCAATGGGCTCAGGTTACTTGACTCTGTAGGTCTTCTTGCAATGTACTTAACCCCTCCTGCTCCCTCAATCCTTCCCCCTCAATCTTCCACAATACTCCTTGAGCTCTGTCTAATGTTTGGCTGTTGGCTTCTGTATCTGTTTCCATCTGCTGCTGCTGATGTTGTGCTGCTAGTGTTGTTGTGGTGATGGTTGAGGTCGTTCATTCACTATACTTGAGTTTTATGCAGAGTGAGAAATATGAATCTATTTTTATTCTTCTACATGTAGACATCCAGTTATACCAGCATAATTTGTTGAACATGCTTTCTTTTAAACAAAATGATAATGTTGAATTTATATATTATGATTAATAAGGATGTCCCCAGTAAATGAGGGACATGACAGTATATGGGGGAAGAGATTAATAAGAGCAGTAAAATATTTTCATGTGTAAAATGATGCAATCTAATGAATGAGTGAATTTGGGCTTGGGTATAAAGGGATTGACTAATTTTCTATAACAATGCAAGGCAATGAATCTGAGAAAGGCAGAGGAGCTCTTATAAATGTGTGACAGATGTGGAATAGTTTACAATCAAATAGGGTTACCATAAAAGTAGAAGTAAGAAACATTTCTTGTGAGTTGGTATACTAATTTTTCACATTCTAAAATATGACAAAGTATTGAAACAGTCTATATGGAAATGGTTTATAGAGCAATAAATAAATAACATGATTTTGTATTTATTTCTACTTACATCTTTGGAATTGTATTAATAGTGGAAGGATTTTGGAAGCACAGAACAAGTGAGCATATAATATATATGTACAAAAATGATTCTAGTGAGAGCAGATGGAAGTAAAATTAGTAAAGAATGAAGTAGGATATTTTCCTAAAAGGAGACAAGTCCATTGTGTTAGTACATGACAGGATTATGTGGGGAAAATGTATTGAATGTTCAGAACTCAAATATTCATGTTTGATATTCTATAGTAAATATAGTTGATATATTCTAAGTCAATATAATGGGAACAATGGCTAAGTTAGGATAAAATAACAAACTTCTGAGATGACTCGCTGGCACAATTGGAAACTAGAATGAAAAATGATTTGTCCAATTAGATATATTAATAAAAATATTACCTAGTGTTTATTGTGAGAATAACAGACAAAAATGTATCAGATTATTTTCTCTAATCACAGTGACCCAAAATATCTATGAAAATAATTTTAAAATATATTTATAAACTCTTGACTGCTTTCAAAAGCAGTGCAAGTTAGCAGGGCAAGACAAATGAGTATGAAGAGTCCTATGACATTGTTTCCTGTTATAAAATAATATTTTCATTTTATTTAAATAGAATAAAAGCCACATAAAACTTTAATTAGATGCTGAAAAAGCACTTGAAAAAATTCAACACCCCTTAATGGTAAAAATCTTGGAAAAATCAGGAACTGACAGCCCAAACCTAAATATAGTGAAAGCAATATTCAGTAAACCAGTAGCTAACTTGAAAATAAATTGAGTGAAACTTGAAGCAATCCAACTAAAATCAATGAATAGACAAGGCTAACCACTCTCTCCCTACCTATTCAATATAGTACTTGACGTTCTAGCTAAAGCAATTAGACAATAAAAGGAGGTCGAAGGGATACACATTGGAAAGGAAAAATTCAAAATATCACTCTTTACAGATGGTATGATAGTACACTTAAGTAATCCCAAAATTTCCACCAGAGAACTCCTAAACCTAATAAATAACTTAAGCAGAGTGACTGGATATAAAATTAACTCAAATAAATTAGTAGCCTTCCTATACAAAAGGGATAAACAAGCTGAGAAAGAAATTAGGGAAGAAACACCCTTCAAAATAGTAACAAATTATATAAAATACATTGGTGTGACTCTAACCAAGAGAGTGAAAGATTTTTATGACAAGAACTTCAAGTCTCTGAAGACAGAAATTGAAGAAGGTCTAAGAGGACAGAAAGACCTCCCATGGTCATGGATTGGCAGGATTAATATAGTAAAAATGGTCATCTTGCCGAAAGCAATCTACAGATTTAATGCAATTCCCATAAAAATTCCAACTCAATTCTTCATAGAGTTAGGAAGAGCAATTTGCAAATTAATCTGGAAGGACAAAAAATAGGATAACAGAAATGATTCTCAACAATAAAAGAACTTCTGGTGGAATAACCATCCTTGACCTCACATAGCAACAGTGAGAAAAACTGCATTCTATTGGTACAAAGACAGGCAGGTAAATCAATGGAACAGAATTGAAGACCTAGATGAACACACACACCTATTGTCACTTGATCTTTAACAAAGAAGCTAAAACCATCCAGTGTAAAAAAGACAGCATTTTGAACAAATGGTGCTGGTTCAACTGGAGGTTAGCATGTGGAAGAATGCAAATCAATCCATTTGTATCTCCTTGTACAAAGCTCAAGTTCAAGTGGATCAAAGAGCGCCACATAAAACCAGACACACTGAAACGAATAGAAGAGAAAGTGGATAAGATCCTTGAAAATATGAGCACACAGGAAAACTTCCTGAACAAAATAACAATGGCCTATGTTCTAAGATCAACAATTGACAAATGGGACCTCATAAAATTGCAAAACATCTGTAAGGCAAAGCATACTGTCAATAGGACAAAACAACAACCAACAGATTGGGAAAAGATCTTTAACAGCCCTACATCTTATAGAGAGCTAATATCCAATATCCACAAAGAACCTAAGAAGTTAGACATGAGAGAACCAAATAACCATATTAAAACATGGGATACAGAACTAAGCAAAGAATTTTCACCTGAGAAATATTGAATGACTGAGAAGCACTTGAAGAAGTGTTCAACATCTTTACTCATTGGGAAAATAAAAATCAAAACAACCCTGAGATTCCACCTCACACCAATCAGAATGACTAAGATCAAAAACTCATATGCCAACAGATGCTTGATAGGATGTGGAGAAAGAGTGGCACTCCTCCATTGTTGGTGGGATTGCAAGCTAGTACCAACACTCTGGAAATTAGTATGGTCATTCCTCAGAAAATTGGACATAGTACTGGCAGACAACTAGCAGGGAAGCAACACCCTTCAAAATAGTCACAAATAATATAAAATTTATTATTTTATATAATAAATGGACAGAAAATTGGACATAGTATTAGCAGAGAATCCAGCTATACCATTCCTGGGCATATACCTAAAAGATACTCCAAAATATAACAAGGAAACTTGCTCTACTAAGTTCACAGCAGATTTATTTATAGTAGCCATTAGATTGAAAGGACCCAGATGTCCTTTAAACAGAGGAATGGATACAGAAAATGTGGTACATTTACACAATGGTGTGCTACTCAGCTATTAAAAACAATGAATTCATGAAATTCTTAGGTAAATGGATGGAATTAGAAAATATCATCCTGAGTGAGGTAATCCAGTCACAAAAGAACACACAGGGTACGCACTCACTGATAAGTGGATATAATCCCCAAAGCTCAGAATACCCAAGATAATATTCACAGACTACATGAAGCTGAAGAAGACCAAAATATGGCTGCTTCAGTCCTTAGAAGGGGGAACAATATACTCAAGGGGTGGGGGAAATATGGAGACAAAGTGTACAGCGGAGACTGAAGGAAAGGCCGTCTAGAGACGGTTTCACCAGGGATCCATCCCATATACAGACCCAAACCCATACGCTATTGCGGATGCCAAGAAATGCTTGCTGACATGAGCCTGATATGGCTGTTTCCTGAGAGGCTTTGCCAGAGCCTGACAAATACAGAGGTAGATGCTCACAGTCAACCATGGACTGAGCACAGGGTCACTCATGAAGTCTTTAGAGAAAGAACTGAAGGAGCCAAAGGGGTTTGCCACCCACAGGAAGAACAACAATATCAACCAACCAGATAGTCACCCATCCCAAAACTCTACCAGGGACTAAACTACCAACCAAAGTGTTCACATGGTGGGACCTTTGGCTCCAGCTGCATATGTTGCTTAGGCTGGCCGTTTTGGACATCAATGGAAGGTGAGGCCCTGGGTCCTGTGAAAGCTTGATGCCCCAGTGTAGGAGAATGCCAGTGCGTGGAAGTGGGAGTGGGTAGGTAGGTTGGGCCACACTGTCATAGAGCAGGGAGAGGAAGAATGGGTTAGGGGGTTTCCAAAAGGGAAGCTGGGAAAGGGAATAACACTTGAAGTGTAAATAAATAAAATATCTAATAAAAAAAGAGATACAAAAAATAGGGTGCAGGCATTTTCAATGTGAGTTACTATTAACATTGCAATCCCAAGCAAATTTTAACCCTCACACTTAAATAAAAATGGCAGCTAGAAATCAATATAGTACATTACTACTATTGAACACCCCTGTGGAAAAGTTAGGGGAAGTATTGAAGGTCTTCAAGCAGATGGCAACCCCACAGAAGACCAACATTGTCAACTAACCTGGACCCCTGGGAGCTCCTAGAGACTGAGCCACAAATCAAAGATCATACACAGGCAGGATGGTGATCTGACACTTATATAGCAGAGGGCTTCCTTCTCTGGCCTCTGTAGGAGAGAGAGTGCCTAACTCTGCAGAGACGTGATGCACCAGGGTCTGGAGAAATTGGAAAGTCACTTTTCAGAAGCAAATGGAAGAGGGAACTGTGCAATATGGGCCCGGGAGGGGGTCAATATTTGAGATGTAAATAAATAAATAAATAAATAAATAAATAAACAAATAAATAAATAAACAAATAACTTTTTAAAAGGGGGATTGTAGAAATCTAAGTACATCTATATTTCATATAGATGATTAATAGCCTCCAAATTCATATCATATGAAATTCATTTCATGATCATTTTATCTATCCATTTTCTGGGTAGTTTTTGCTCATTTTTTTTTATATTGGGATTAAGATATCTGTTGTTGTTTATGTTTAAATATTTGTTTTTAATTTAATTTTAATATCTTTGTTTTGATTTTTGCTTTTCTTTAAAATATTTTAATAGTTATAAGAAAATGCATACATGAAATTTTGATAAATCTCAACCCCTCACAGACCTACCTGCTGCAATTCCAGACACTGAGAAATCTGTACATTGATTTTTGATAATATTCACTTCCAACCCTACTTCCCCATTCCAGACATGTGTTTTGGTTTGTTAAGTTTATAACAGTGCAAAAGCCGACTCACATTATCATTCTCTCGGGATTCCACCACTTCATATACCATCTACCAATGTGGTGATAACTTTGTTTTTAGTCTTCAACAGCATGAGCAATATTCTTTGTTTTACTTTGTTTGTTTTGAAATAATAGCCATAGAACTTGGGAGAATGTAGCACAGTGCTTGCACAGCATGCACAAGACCATGGGCTCAAAACCCAAGAAAACAAAGCAAAAATCAATCAAACAATAAAACAATGTCTAGCACTGTTGGTGAAGTTTAGGACTATGGGGATCTATTAATGCATAAAAGATTGATGAAAATATTATTTGAACAGAGTCCAAATCATATTTTGAGACATAAAATGAGAAAAATAACAAATCTAATTCCAAATTTTAAAAAATATGATATACCCCAAGTCACTTCCAGGTATCTTAATCCTTAAAATTTGTTAATGTTCTTTGTTTATTTTTAATTTTATTTTTATAATTAATCTATTTTTACTTTTTACCTCCAGATTTTATTCTGCTTCCAGTCCACACTCTTGACTATTGTACTTCCCATATCTCCTCCTCACTCCCCTGTCTCCATGAAGATATCCCCACCGCTCAACCCCACCCTACTCACCAACCCCCTCCCCTCCAGACCACTAAACTCACTGGGTCCTCCGGTCTCTTGAGGGTTAAGTGCATCTGCTCTGACTGAATACAGACCCAGAGGTCCTCTGCTGTATATGTGTTGGGGTGTCATATCAGTTGGTGTATGCTGCCTGGTTGTTAGTACAGTATATGAGAGATCTCAGAGGTCCAGGTTAATTGAGACTGCTGGTCGTCATCCTAACCTTCTTCTAACTTTTCACTAGTTCAACCACAGGTGTCAGCAGCTACTGTCCATTGGTTGGGTGCAAATATCTGCATCTGACTCTTTCAGCTGCTTATTGAGTCTTGGGTCTTTCAGAGGGCAGTCATGATTGGTCCCATTTTCTGAGTGTTCCATACCACAGTAATAGTGTCAGGCCTTGTGGATTTCCTTCGATATGGATCCTACTTCGGGCCTGCTGTTGGACCTCCTTTTCCTCAAGCTCCTCACTGTTTTCATCCCCGCAGTTCTTTCAGACAGGAGTAATTATGGGTCAGACTTTTGACTGTGGAATGGCAACCCCATCCCTGACTTGATGCCCTGTCTTTCTGATGGAGGTGGGCTCTATAAGCACCCTCTCTCCACTGTAGGGAATTTCCTCTAAAGTCGACCCTTTGAGTCCTGAGAGTCTCTCACCTCCCAGGTCTGTGGTACATTCTGGAGAGTCCCCCTTCCTCCTAACTCCCAAGGTTAGTGTTTCCACTCTTTCTGCTGGCCTTCAGGGCTTCAGTCCTATTACCCCACCCAATACCAGATCATGTTCCCTGCTTCTGCCACCTATCCCATTACCCACCCATAACCCTCCTTCACTTCCCCCTTGTGATTGCTTTCTTCTCCCTCCCTAGTGAGATTGAGGTGTCCTCACTTGAGCCTTTCAGCTTGTTTACCTTTTTCAGTTCTCTGGACTGAATATTGGGTATCCTGCACTATTTTTTGGCTAATACCCACCTATTAGTGAGTACATACCATGCATTTCCTTTTGGGTTTGAGTCACCTCACTCAGGATGATATTTTCTAGTTCCATTCATTTGCCTGCAAAACTAAGGATGTCCTTATTCTTAATAGCTGGGTAGTATTCCATTGTGTAAATGAACCACATTTTCTGTACTCATTCTTCTGTCATGGGACATCTGGGTTGTTTCCAACTTCTGGCTATCACAAACAAGGCTACTATGAACATAGTGGAACCCATGCCCCTGTGGTCTGGTGGGGTATATTTTGGTATATTCCTAATTATACTATTGTTGGGTCTTCAGGTAGATCTATTTCCAATTTTCTGAGAAACCTCCAGATTGATTTCCAGACTGGTGTCCCCATTTGCAATACCACCAGCAAAGGAGTAGTCTTCCTCTTTCTCCACATCCTCATCAACTTATTCTGTCACATGAAGATTTGATCTTAGACATTCTGATTGATATAAGGTAGAATCTCAGGGTTTGTTTTGATTTGCATTTCTCTGATCACTAAGGACTTTGAACATTGCTTTAGGTGCTTCACAGCCATTCAAGATTCCTCTGTTGTGAATTCTCTGTTCAGTTCTATAGCTCGTTTTTTTATTGTATTGATTGGGGTTTTGGTGGTTAGCTATTTGAGTTTTTATATATTTTGGATATTAGCCCTCTATCAGATGTGGGGTTAATGAAGATATTTTTCCCAATCTGTAGGTTGCCAATTTGTATTGTTGACCATGTTCTTTGCCTTACAGAATCTTTCCAGGTTCATGAGGTCCCATTTATCAATTCTTTATCTTGGAGCTTAAGTCACTAGAGTTCTGTTTAAGAAATGTACCCCCATGTCAATGAGCTCAAGGCTCTTTCCCAGCTTCTCTTATATTAGATGCAGTGTATTTGGTTTTATGTTGAGGTTCTTGATACATTTGGACTTGAGCTTTGTAAAAGGTGACAAATATTGGTCTATTTTCATTTTTCTACATACAGACAGCCAGTTAAATCAGCATTTATTGAAGACACATTCTTTTTTCCATTGTATATTTTTGCCTTCTTTGTCAAAGAACAATATCGTTAAGTGTGTGATTTTATTTCTGGGTCTTCAATTCTACTCCATTGATCATCATGTCTGTCTCTGTATCAGTGTCATGCAGTTTTTATCACCATTGCTCTTGAGTAGAGCTTGAGATCAGGGATGGTGATTCCCCCAGCTATTATTTTATTGTTAAGATTTTTTTTAGCTATTCTAGGGTTTTGTCTTTCCAGATGAACTTGTGGGTTGTTCTTTCCATGTATTTGAACAATTGTGTTGAAATTTTGGTGGGAATTGTGTTGAATCTGTAGATTGCCTTTGGTAGGATGGCCATTTTTACTATGTTAATTGTTCCAATCCCAAGAAGATGTGATATCTCTCCATTTTCTTACATCTTCTTCAATTTCATTCTTGAGAGACTTGAAGTTATTGTCACACAGATCTTTCACTTCTTTGGTTACCCAAAGATATATCATATTATTTGTGTCTATTTTGAAGGCAGTTGTTTCCCTAATTTCTTTCTCAGCCTTTTTGTCATTTCTATAAAGGAAGGCTACTGATTTGTTTGGATTAATTTCATATCCAGCCACTTTGCTGAAGTTGTTTATCAGCTGAAGTTGTTCTCTGGTAGAACTTTAGGGGTTGCCTATGAATACTATCATATCATCTGCAAATAGTGATACCTTTATTCCTTCTTTGCCAATTTGTATCCCTTTGATATCTTTTTGTTGTCTTATTGTTTTAGCTAGCAGTTTGAGTACTATATTGAATATATGTGTGGAGAGTAGGCATCCTTTTCCTATTCCAGGTTTTAGTGGGATTGCTTCAAGTATCTCTCCATTTACTTTGATATTAGTTTTTGGTTTGCTGTAAATTGCCTTTATTATTTTTAGGTATGGTCCTTGAGTTCATCTCCTTTCCAACACTTTTAACATGAAGAGGTGTTGTATTTTGTCCAATGTTTTTTCTGCATCTAAGGAGATGATCATGTGATTTTTTCCTTTGAGTTTGCTTATATAGTGGATTAAGTTAATGGATTTTTGTATATCAAGCAAACCTTGCATCCTGGGATGAATCCTACTTGATCATAGTGAATGATGGTTTTGATGTCCTCTTGGATTCGATTTTGTTTTGCCCAGTGTGCAGTGGATCTCTTGGGATGCCTCAGGCTGTGACATTAGTTACCCTGAGTGCAGCAGATCTCCTGGGGTACCTTATGATGTGGTGTCTTCAGGGTAGTAGACTAGCTAGAAGACTATCCTGGCATGAAGGGCCAACCAGAAGGGGAGTGGAATATGTTGGGTGGGGTTTGAGGGGTGATGGATCCCAAGTCCACTGGGTTCCCAGCAGCAGCTGTGGGACATTGGTAGGGTCCTTACCTGATGTTCTAAGTTTAGAGGACCTCCTGGGATAGCTCAGGATATGGTGTCTTCAGGGGAGCAGACTAACTAGCAGTCTGTCCCAGCAGAAAGGACCTGCAAGAAGACAAGCATCTGTTAATGTTCTTGCAAAGCCAAGGTGCAATTCTAATCCCCAGTTATGATTAAAGGTTACATAATTGTCTGGGTACTTCAGAAAGCACCATTTCTGTTTTAATTTACCATCAATCATTCCTCTTAAATTTTTTTCTGCAGAATAAAATTTATATTAATATATAAATTACATGTCAGTTATGGTTATAATCTTTATAGTAACTTCTTGATTTTTACCTAAATACTTTTCAAAATGTATGTTAAAAAATGGAGCTGACTATATTAATCTTTGGGTAAATCATTCTCAGAGATTAAACTTACGTAAGTTACAAACCTTTGACAGGCTAGCAGTTTTAAGTGAGCAGAATCTATGCTAGAAATGTGTTGGTAATCCAGGATGAAGATATTTTCATATTATAACTCTCAAAAACATGTCTCTAGAACAAGGTGAGAAAATATTTAATCAATCACTGATTTATAGAAGCAGATCATTTCGTTTAGAAATTTTACTATATTTTTGATTCAGTTTATTTGTGTAGAATTTGCCTACTTCAAAAAATATAGTATTTTATTTATGAACTTCTGACACGTGAAGGGAAAAAAGATAGATTGTCCCCGTTTAGTATGAGTTATGCAATAATAGCTCCTTGTCACTAGTGAGATCTTTGAATAAACTCTCAGCAAAATTGAAGATGATATATTTGTTTTTAAAATGGTATGGTAAATGGGAAAATGGTATGAGATAAGTACATTACATTATAGTGATTTCATTTCTTTTATAAAAATATTTACCAACAAGGATATTCCTGTGTTGTTTGATCTATGCTGCTACAATATATGAAAATTTGCCATTGTGCTTTACCTTACAAATTGAACTGTTATTGATTTGAAGACAATATCAAACACAGAAACACTAAATGCAAATTCAGGACACAGTATAGCAGTTTGTATTTGATTTCTGATCATGTGATTTTACTTATTTTGTCCCATTTGATATACACCATTTTAATATGTATTTGCTGTTATGCACCATTACTTTTTAAATTATGCTATTTTTCTTGGTGCTTCAACTGCTGTTTATTGACATTAAGGTGGGCACTATAGCAACAAGCCTGGAGAGTCTGCAGAATACAAGGTGGAGAGTGGAGTGTCTGCAGTGACAGCAGTGGATGCACAAGGTGTAGGGAGGCCAAAGTTGTTGGGAAAGCAAGTCAGGACCAGGGCCAAAAGTCGTCTACACTGGGACCCTTGGGCCCCATGCCCTCAGACCCTACTCTTGCCCTTCTTCTGACTCCAGGCTAGGTCTGGGAATTCTCTGGACAACTTTATACAGGAGCAAAGTACACTGGGATGATGGGGCCTATCTGTGATAAAGTCAGAGGGTTTCCAACCCTGCATTCCTCCTTCAACCCTGGCTCAAGCAGGGCCATGAAAAATAGCTGGACTCTAGAGAATGTTTCAGAGGCATTAATTTTCCCTGGTGACCCAGCCCACCAGTGACACAATATGGCCCAGAGTGCACACTACAAGCATTGCTGGCATAATAGAAAGAATAGGGGAGGAGAAGGAACAGTGGCTAGAAAAGGGGTTCAAAGTACTATATTGAAAAGATATGGAGAGAGAGGGCAGCCTTGTCTAGTCCCTGATTTTAGTGGGATTGCTTCAAGTTTCTCTTCATTTAGATTGGTGCTGGCTACCAGTTTGCTGTAAATTGCTTTTACTATGTTTAGATATGGGCCTCGAATTCCTGATCTTTCCAAGACCTTTAGCATGAAAAGATGCTGAATTTTGTCAAATGCTTTCTCAGCATCTAATGAGATGACCATGTGGTTTTTTTCTTTGAGATTATTTATGTAGTGGATTACATTGATGGATTTCCTTATATTGAACGATCCCAGCATCCCTGGGATGAAGCCTACTTGATCTTAGTGAATGATCGTTTTGATGTGTTCTTGGATTCGGTTGGCAAGAATTTTATTGAGTATTTTTGCATCGATATTCATAAGAGAGATTGGCCTGAGATTCTCTTTCTTTGTCAGATCTTTGTGTGCTTTTGGTATTAGTGTAATTGTGGCTTCATAGAATGAGTTGGGAAGTGTTCCTTCTGTTAATATTTTGTGGAACAGTTTGAAGAGTATTGGTGTTAGGTCTTCTTTGAAGGTCTGGTAGAATTCTGCACTAAAACCATCTGGACCTGTGCTTTTTTTGGTTGGAAGACTTCCAATGACGACTTCTATTTCTTCAGGGGTTATAGGATGGTTTAGATGGTCTATTTGATCGTGATTTAACTTTGGTATTTGATATCTGTCAAGGAAATTGTCCATTTGCTTGAGAATTTCTAGTTGTGTTGAATACAGGTTTTTGTAGTAGGATGCGATGATTTTTTGAATTTCCACAGTTTCTGTTGTTATCTCTCCCTTTTCGTTTCTGATTTTATTAATTTAGATACTGACTCTGTGCCCTTGAAGTTCTAACTAGAGCAATTAGACAACAAAAAGAGGTCAAAGGGATACAAATTGGAAAGGAAGAAATCAAACTATCACTATTTGCAGACGATATGATAGTATACTTAAGCGACCCAAAGAACTCCACCAGAGAACTCCTACAGCTGATAAACAACTTCAGCAAAGTGGCCGGATATAAAATCAACTCAAGCAAGTCAGTAGCCTTCCTATACTCAAAGGATAAGCAGGCTGAGAAAGAAGTAAGAGAAATAGCCACAAACAATATAAAGTATCTTGGCGTGACTCTAATCAAACAAGTGAAAGATCTGTATGACAAGAACTTCAAGTCTCTGAAGAAAGAAATTGAAGAAGACCTCAGAAGATGGAAAAATCTGCCATGCTCATGGATTGGCAGGATTAATATAGTAAAAATGACCATCTTACCAAAAGTAAGACACAGATTCAATGCAATCCCCATCAAAATCCCAACTCAATTCTTCATAGAGTTAGAAAGAGCAATTCAAAAATTCATCTGGAATAATAGAAAACCCAGGATAGCTAAAACTATTCTCAAAAGTAAAAGAACCTCTGGCGGAATCAGTATCCTGGACCTCAAGCTGTACTACAGAGCAATAGTGTTAAAAACCGCATGGTATTGGTACAGTGACAGGCATGTAGATCAATGGAACACAATTGAAAACCCAGAAATGTATCCACACTCCTATGGTCACTTGAACTTTGACAAAGGAGCTAAAACAATCCAGTGGATAAAAGATAGCCTTTTCACCACATGGTGCTGGCTCAACTGGAAGTCAACATGCAGAAGAATGCAAATTGACCCATTCTTATCTCCTTGCACTAAGCTCAATTCCAAGTGGATCAAGGACCTCCACATAAAACCAGACACACTGAAACTAATAGAAAGGAAACTAGGGAAGAACCTTGAAGATATGGGCACAGGGGAGAATTTCCTGAACAGAACTCCAATAGCTTATGCTCTAAGATCAAGAATTGACAAATGGGACCTCATTGAATTACAAAGTTTTTGTAAGGCAAAAGACACTGTCAAAAAGACAAAGCAGCAACCAACTAACTGGGAAATGATCTTTACCAACCCTACATCTGACAGAGGGCTAATATCCAATATATACAAAGAACTCAAGAAGTTAAACTCCAGAGAGGCAACTAACCCTATTAAAAAATGGGGTACAGAGCTAAACAAAGAGTTCTCACCTGAAGAATATCTAATGGCTGAGAAGCACCTAAAGAGATGTTCATCATCCTTAGTCATTAGGGAAACACAAATCAAAACAACCCTGAGATTCCATCTCACACCAGTCAGAATGGCTAAGATCAAAAACACAAGAGACAGCAGTTGTGGCCAGGATGTGGAGAAAGAGGAACACTCCTCCCCTGCTGGTGGGATTGCAAGCTGGTACAACCACTCTGAAAAGCAGTCTGGAGGTTCCTCAGAAAACTGGGCATGACACTCCCGGAGGATCCGGCTATACCACTCCTGGGCATATACCCAGAGGCTTTACCTGCATGCAATAAGGACACATGCTCCACTATGTTCATAGCAGCCTTATTTATAATAGCCAGAAGCTGGAAAGAACTCAGATGTCCCTCAACGGAGGAATGGATTCAGAAGATGTGTTACACACAATAGAATACTACTCTGCAATTAAAAACAATGAATTCACGAAATTCCTAGGCAAATGGTCAGAACTTGAAAATATCATCCTTAGTGAGGTAACCCAATCACAAAAGAACACACATGGTATGCAGTCACTGATAAGGGGATATTAACCCAGAATCTCGGAATACCCTAGACACAATTCGCATATCAATAGATTTCTAAGAAGATGGAAGGAGAGACCACTGGTTCTGGAAAGACTGGATGTAGGGGAATGTTAGGACAGAGAAGCGAGAGGGGGTTGAATGGGGAAAAGAGGGAGGGAAGGGGGCTTATGGGACTTTCGGGGAGGGAGGAAATGGGACAGGGGAAATGATTTTGAATGTAAATAAAAAAAACTTAGAAAATAAATTAAAATAAAATAAAATAAAATAAAATAAAATAAAATAAAAAGAAAAGGGGCTCCAGAGGGCCATCAAAGTACAGGTACTACATGCATGGTATTAGTGAAGCCAGAGTCACGGTGCCACCCTGTCAGCACAATGACCTCATCTCCTTTCTTGAAGAAGCCTCGGGCCTTGCCAACATCCATGGCCAAGTTTACAGGAAGGTCAAGATCCTCAGCCCAGTCAGTCCAGTATAGCACTCTTACACAGCACAAGGGATATACCATGGTACAAATGGGCCTGGCGAGACGTGTACCTGGCTACTTGGTGAACACTCCTGCCAGACTCTATCAGAGCTATCAAAGCTGCTGCTTAACATTTACAAGAGGCCTCCAGCTGCTCATAGCCATGTCCTTCATGCGGTCTGTGGATTGACTGGAGGCTTGCACAAGCTCTTCAAATAGCAGAAAGTGGAACATGGATGCCTCAGCTTCCTCAACTGTCAGGTGCTGCATTCAAATAGCCTCCAGAGGTTAGTTCCCCTTGGCTGTTTCTCTGGACAGCATGATGAAGTTTGCTTGATCTAGGACTGCATTGACCACATCACTGCCTTCAGCACGGGTGGGGCATGGCTTCTTGATCATGCTCTCCAGCATCTATGTAGCACAGATGACAGGCTTCCCAGCTCGGTTGCATTGTTCAATCATCCTCTTCTGAGCCAGGAAGACCTTCTCTGCAGGAATATCTATGCCCAGGTCACCACAAGCCACCATGATCCCATCACTGGCCACCAAGATCTCATCAACCCTGTGGATATCTTCATGTTTCTCGATATTTCTGATGATCTTGATATTCTTGTTCTTTTCTCCCAGGACCTTCCTAACCTCATGCACATCACTGCCTTGCAGATGGATGATGCAAACAGTATGTCTACATCCTGCTCCACCCCAAACTTCAGGTCCTGGATGTCCTTTTCCCACACAGCAGGGAGGTCCACAGAAGTACCAGGCAGGTTCACGCCCTTCTTGCTACCCAAGGACAAGGAGCCGCTGTTCTCCACCTCTGTCACCAGGTAGTCAACACTTTTCTCTTTCACCTCTAGTGTGATGAGGCCATTATCCACGTAGATCTTGCTGTTCACCTCCACCACCTTGCAGATGTTCTTATAACAGTCACAGGATGTTCTCATCACACTTCTCCATGTAGTGTTGTCCAGGGTGGTCTACAGGGTGGCTCCCTTCCTCAGATCCACTTCTGCAGTGCCACTACCCTTGATGAGTCCAGTCCGGATCTTAGGTTCCTGTATCCAGAGCCACCGTAATGGGACAGTAGAAAATGGGATGAGATGCAAAGTTTTCTGTGGCTTCACAGACAATCTTGATGGTCTCTCATGATACTTTTGGGTTCTATGAGAGAAATTCAGCCAAGGCACATTCATTCCAGACTTAATCATTAGCATCTCCACAGATCGGGAAGCAGAGCCAATGGTAAAATGATGCCAGTGTTGTGGGTCGTGATGGGTGCAAAGTCAATGTCCAGGCAGCACATGTGCTCCAGGAAAGGTGTCAGCCATGGCTACATGGAGCTGCTGGATCTGAATGAAGGCAGTTTTTGCTTCCCTGTGTGACTTCAGCATGGTGACATGGTTCCTGAAGTCCTCAGGAGTACTTAGGATCCTGCTGCAATACCAAAAGTGGACATCTGTCAAGTCAGAAAACATTGCTGCTGTGCAAAGTATGCTATTTCATACTAGAAGAAAAACTCTATTCCCAGAAATATAACTATATCCAAGAAAACACAGGAAATACCAGCAAAAAACAAGGAAAGTACACACACACACACACACACACACACACACACACACACAGATGCAAACGAACACTACCAACATGAAAATCCAGCCGAGGCACATTCATTCCAGACTTAATCATTAGTATCTCCACAGATCAGGAAGCAGGGCTAATGGTACAAATGATGCCAGTGTTGTGGGTCGTGATGGATGCAAAGTCAATGTCCAGGTGGCACATGTGCTCCAGGAAGGTCTCAGCCATGGCTACATGGAACTGCTGGATCCAGGAAATAATAATCACTGATCACTAATATATCTGAATATCAATAGACTCACTTCCCCAATGAAATGACACAGGCTAAGAGAATAGATGTGAAGAAAGAATTCATCATTCTGTTGAATACAAGAAACACACCTGGCAAAGAGAGATAGACATTATCTCAGAGTAAAGAGATGAACTAAAGTTTTCCAAGCAATTGGACAGAATAAGCAAGCTGGAGTATCCATTTTAATATCTAATAAAATAGACTTTCAACCAAACTTAATCAAAAGAGACAGGGAAGGAAACATCAAACACGTCAAAGGCAATATCTGGCAAGATAATATTTCAATTCTCATCACCTAAGGCCCAAATACAAAGACACCCACATTTGTAAAATAAATATTGCTAAAGGTTAAATCACATATTGAACCCCACCATTAATAGTGGGAGACTTCAATACCCCTCTCTGACCAATTGCTGTGTCATCCAGACAAAAAGTAAACAGAAATAATGAACCTAACAGACATTATGAATCAAATGGACCTAATAAACATCTATAGAATAATTCACCCAAACACAAAAGAATATACCTTCTTCTTTGCACCTCAGAGATTCGTCTACAAAATTGACCATATAGTCAGTCACAAAGCGAGCCTCATCAGATACTTGAATATCTAAACAATGCCTTGTGTATCTTCAGACCACCATGAATAACTCTAAACTTCAATGACAGAAACACCAGAAAGCCTATACTTTTGTGGAAATTGAACAATTCTGAACTCAATAATCTCTGGCAACTTTCAAAAATTCAATGAAAATGAAGGCACAGCATACTCAAATTTACAGGACACAATGAAAGCATTGCTAAGAGAAAAGTTCATAACACTAAGTGACTCTATAAAAATATTAGAAAGTTCTCACATTAGCAATTTAAAAGGGGGAGGGAACAGGGCCTATGGGACTTTCAGGGAGGGAGGAACTGGGAAAGGGGAAATCATTGGGAATGTAAATAAAAAATATAGAAAATAAATTTAAAAATAAAAGTACCTATTTCAATATGCTTAAGAACATGTACGGGTTACAGGTGGGCCATCTTGAGTTCAGGTGATTGATAACTTCAATTTTGTTCCATGCAATAGTTTACTGGGATGTTATATATTAAAATCACCTCTCTCATTATGTAAGTTCCAGGAAGAAACATCTGTCTTGATAGTTTCCAAGCTCTCATACAGTACAGCAAATCATCCAATGAATCAAAAAACAAAAAACAAAAAATAAAAAAATAAAAAAAAACCAAAACAGTATCCCTAAATGTTTTAGAAGGAAAGCAAGCACACCAAATAGGAGTAGAAGGCAGGAAATGATCAAAATCATGGTTGAAATTAATCAGAAAGAAATAAAACAATACAAATCTTCAACTATACTAAGACCTGGTTCTCTAAGAAAATTAAAAAGCTAGACAAAACCTTAGCCAAACTAACCAAAAGAGAGAGACAGTATCCAATTAAATAAAATCAGTAATGAAAAAGAAGACATAACAGATACTAAGGAAATTTAAGGAATCATTAAGTCTAACATCAAACTATTGTACTCCAGAAAATTGGAAAATCTCAATGAAATAGATGATTTTCTAAAAATATACCACTTACCAAATTTATATCAAGATCAGATAAACTATTTAAACAGTCTTCAAACCCTTAAAGGGATTATAAGCAGTCATTAAAAGTCTCCCAACCAAAAAAAGGCCAGGACCAGATGGTTTTAATGCAGAATTCTACCAGACTTTCAAAGAACTAATACCAACACTTCTCAACTGTTTCAGAATATAGAAACAGAAGGAACACTGCCAAACTCAATCCATGATACCTAAACCACCCAAAGGTTTAACAAATAAAGATAAGTTCAGACTGATTCTCTTATGAACATTGACACAAAAATACTGAATAAAATGCTTGCAATGCGAATCCATGAATACATGCAAGGCATCTTCCATCAAAATCCAGTAGGCATCATTCGAGGAATGTTGGGATGGTTCAAACTATGCTATATATAACATCATTTTATCTTCATCAAGTTAATTATTGTTTCCTTTCATTGTTGTCCTGGAAGAAAATGCCTGTAAATGTCCACCATAAAACCTGAAAACAAGAAGAAAAAAGTCAGCATAGGCTTCTACTTTCCCTTTAGTAGATTGTTTGCCTTTGAGTTTTGAAAAAAAAATTGTTTTAATTGGTATAGTATTGTTCTTATTTATGGAGTACAATGGAATAATTTAATGTATTTACAAAATAGATATTGATTAAATCTCTTTCCACAACCACTGCTAATATATTTGTGTAAAGACATTTGACCTTAAGTCTTTAAGTTGCTAATAAAATATGTAGGAAATCATTTTGAATTATGATGTTCCCAGTGTGACACGAAGACTAGGCCTTAATACTTATACCTAATTTAAAGCCATCTTTCCACTTTCCTCTAATTCTCATGTTCTCTAACCTTCCAAAAATCTTTCTCTGTCACATATTTTAAGGTTAAGGAAGATATTTGATCCAGTTTGATAATTTTCACCCCATATATTCATTCAGTAAACACAGAAAACATGTAAAAGTGGGTAAGATATAATATTTCCTAACTGGGATTGGGATTTGTACCTACTTTTCTCTGTCCAAAATGGAATTTTCTTTGATTTAGGAATGCCTTGTTCATGCTGTTATGAATATGGTAAGTTTCTGTGTTTATCTTTGCCATTGTTTCCATAAGGCACTCTTTGGTTGATATTATCTGAAAGCTCTAGCCCTTACCACCTCTTACAAGAATATCCTTGAGCCTGTGGGGAGGGGGTATAATATTAAGGGTTGAGCATTATTAATAATTTGAGGGTCTCTGAAATACTTTGAAGAAAAATAACAGAATACTAGTGTTGGGTCCTACTATACATTCTATGACCTTAATTGCAACAAATTCTAGGCCCTATTAACCATGCCAATTAAGGATTCTATATGAAACAGTAGAATTCAGATCAATTAGAAAGTAATTGATCTTAAAACATTCATGACCCCATTGAACCAGAGGCATATATTGTCTTACAGGATTCAGAGGTGGATGGTGAATTTGATTGTATTTTCCTTTGTTGTTTGTTACACTTTTTTTCTTTACTTTATTTGAGAATTTTGTGCATGAATACTGTATAGCATCCAACATCTTCCCCCTCCACTCTCTCATGTCTCACTCCCCTTCAACATTAAGATTTCTTTAGTTAGTGTTTTAATACACATATGTATGCCCACACATGTATATATCCATTGTATATATAGTAATATATTCTAAGACCATTTAGTGATATATTTGTGTGTGTGTGTGTGTGTGTGTGTGTGTGTGCAGGTGTGTATGAGCTTCACATTTAGTACTGGATATTATTCCAACTGTCTGAAAGTTTACATATAAAGTTCCTAGGTAAGTACCAGGTTTATTACTCCATGTTCTGTGATTAAATATGTAATATATTCAGAGCTAGGTTTTGGGAATCAAATTTTAGATGGTAGCTGAAATTACTGGCAAGATCCTGTAATGCTGAGTTTATGGGATCCTATTGTCCAAAGTCAAAATGATTTAACCCTTTAATGATACTGAGGGTTTTGTGTGTGTGCCCGTGTGTGTGCCCGTGTATGTGTGTGTGTGTGTGTGATGAATTTGCATGTATAAACATGCATTCATGTTTTAATATTGGAATATTTAGCGTGTGCTAGGAGTCTTTCCCCCTCTACTCCTAGTATGTATTAGGAGTAAATGAAAAGATATCTAAACATAAAGAAATGAAAGTAAGCATGTGGGATATGAATCAGAATGAAATGAAAAATGAATGATTACTTTTAGAGAAAACTCCATACTTGAAAGTAAAACATGATCTAAACATGTTATTTATTTATTTATTTATTTTTGATTTTTGAGACAGAGTTTCTCTGTGTAGGACTGTCCTTGAACTCACTCTGTAGACCAGGCTGGCCTCAAACTCAAAAATCAGCCTGCCTCTTCCTCCCAAGTGCTGGGATTAAAGGCATGTGCCAACACTGCCCAGCCTAAACATGTTTTTAAATCACTAGTAAATCATCGTGGTTTTTCCTAAGAAAACAGGAAATAGACCTACTACTTTACTATCCACACCATTTGGGGGCAAATATTGAAAGAATTATAATCTACTACAGAGACAGTTGTTATTCCTTGTCCATTGCTCTCTTTAAAGAAAGAAAGAAATGGAAACAGTTTAGATATTTTTAGCTGAAGAATGAATACAAATTTTAAAAACTGTAGCACATTGATGTAATAGAATATTATACAACTGTTGAGGATAAAAAATTATAACTCAGAGGTAAGCAAATGAAGGTATGAATAATATTATGAGTGAAGTAATCCTGAGAATACACAGAAAGACAAATATCTTATGTTTCCTCTCATCTGTGGATATTAGATTTGAATCTTCAGATAAAGTGTGTTTCATTTGGAATATGGATAAAAACAGGGATTTAGTAAGAGGTTATTTGAGTGAAGGTCTTTTATGGGAGGAGAAAGAACACAATTATATAAAGGAATAAAAAAAGAATAATAGTACATCAGGAAGGTTAAATTGAGGCAGTGAATAGAAATACAAGGTAGAGGAAAAAATAGTAAAGAAAAATAACCAACATTGAAGAACTATTATTTTTACCAGCATATTAAAATTTTATTTCTTAAAATTTTTTGTTGGTTATTTTATTTATTCACATTCTGAATGTTATCCCCTTTCCTGTTTCGCCTCCACAAACCACCTATCCCATCCCCCTTCCTTCTGCTTCTATGAGGGTGCTCCCCTACCCACCTACCCACTCCTGCCTCACCATCCTAGCATTCCCCAACACTGGAGCATCAAGCCTTCACAGGACCAAGGGCCTCTCCTGGCACTGATGCCAGATAATGCCATCCTCTGCTACATATGCAGCTGGAGCCATGGATTCCTCTATATGTACTCTTTGGTGGTTTAGTCCCTGGGAGCTCTGGAGGGGTCTGGTGGGTTGATACAGTAGTTCTTCCTGTGTGGTTGCAAACCCCTTCAGCTCCTTCAGTCCTATCCCTAACTCCACCATTGTGTATTCTGTGCTCAGTCCTGTGGTTGGTTGCAAGTATCCACATCCCTTCTGGTAAGGCTCCTGTCAGAAATTGTGTCTTGGTTTGGGCACTGCAGTTGGAATGGTGGGGCAGTCTCTGGATGGCCTTTCCTTCAATCCCTGTTCTACTCTGTCCCTGTATTTTCTTTAGACAGGAGCAATTCTGGGTTAAAAGTTTTGAGGTAGGTGGGTGGCCTCATTCTTCAACCAGGGGCTGTGCATGGATATGGTCTCTATAGATTCTTTCTCCTCTTTGTCGGGTATTTCAGCTAATGTATTCCTGTTGTGTCCTGGGAGTCTCTTACATTCCTGGCATCTGGAAGTTTCTTGTGTCTATCCTAAGTTGCCCATCCCCTACTGCTACCCATCTCCATTCTATTCCCTGACATTCTGTACATCTTCTGTCACCACTTATACCTGGTCCTGCCCCCTTTTTCCCCTTCAATCCTCTTTTCCTCTCATGTATCTCACACCCTCTACCTCCCATGATTATTTTGTTCCCCATTCTAAGTAGAACTGAAGTATCATCACTTTGTCTTCCTTCTTCTTGAGCTTCATATGTTCTGTGAGTTGTAGGTATTCCAAGCTTTTTGCCAAATATCCACTTATCAGTGACTACATACCATGTGTCTTTTTTTTTTTTTTTGTTACTGGGTTATCTCACTCAGGATGATATTTTTAGTTCCATCCGTTTGCCTGTGATATGGAAGTACTATCATGTTTCCTAAAGTGTGTGTATCTGTGTGTGTTTATATATGTATGTATGCACCTTTTTTTCCTTTGTATGTATGTATACAGGTATATGTATATGAATAAATATATGTGTATACACATATGTGCATATATAAGCAATATTTAAGGTGATTGATTTTACTTTGTTATCATTTTTGTTTCTCTCCCAAAAGTAGAGTCTCAGTGTTACTGAGATGTATCACTTTAATCTGTCTTGATGTTACTTGCAAACTCCAAATAGAAAACTGAAAAACAACAAATACATAGTTTTTGCATATAGATTACTATTTTTCATAGTGTCTTATTTTTTAAATTATACATTTTCCATCATTGTATTACCCCTGCCTGCATATGGCATCGGGATTTTAGGAATATTATATTTTTTTGAATATCCACAAATTTCTGTGCTTAAGATTATTGATATAGTGAAACACTAGACTTCAATAGTTATCAATACAATTCATAATTCATTCAGTAAAATAGACATCAACAAAATGTGTCTATAAATGATCATTTTAATCTGGTAATAATTGCTTATTTCCCACTGATAAATAGTTGTGTGATACACTCACATTGAATTTCTGCAAGGACATTCTAATTTAATTATCCATAATATGAGAATAGTCACGTAAAGGATAATGCGGTTGAAAGAGAATTTTATATAACTTGCTAACTTTAAGTCTTGTCATCCAAATGATTTATAGTTATCTTTTTCTAATTGATTAATTGGACAAAATAACATTCATCTAATCTAAATTTTCCTTTTCATAACTTTGTCTTCCCAATTTATCATGTATTGCTGTGTTTTGCATTATATGAAACAGTCTCTAGTTAATATACTATTAAACATTCATTTTTAAGTAAACTAAATGAGCTGACAAAATCTATCTAGGGTTGAATACTAGGTATGGTATCTTTCTTAAACACAGCCTAAAACATAAACTTAAATTATATTTAAAAAACAAATATCATTACTATAAATATTCCTGTTTAAATTTTTATTTATGCCAGGTGGTGTTGGCACACGCCTTTAATCCCAGCACTTGGGAGGCAGAGGCAGGAGGATTTCTCATTTCAAGGCCAGCCTGGTCTACAGAGTGAGTTCCAGGACAGCCAGGGCTACACAGAGAAACTCTGTCTTGAAAATAACCAAAAATAAATTATATTTATAACAGACAATTGTAAAAAAAGAAGTTTACATGAGGGAAGATTGTAATGTTAATTTTAAGTTTATTTTATATATATTTTCATGTTGTACATAACATATTTTACATGCAGTGAACAGTAAGGAAAATGTGGTTTAAATCTTCTCATATCTGATAGTATTATTGTTCCTTTACCATTTCTGATTATGTTAAAAGTTAACTCTGAATTTCTATGTGGATTTATTTCTACACTAATAATCTTGTTAAACATTGTATAAATTTCTTTCTTAACAACAAATAATGTTTGTTCTTAATTTTAAGTGTCCTTAAAAATCTCAGAAAATTGTTTCTAGACCTGTAAGTTTATTGATTGAGATCACTTGTCTTTCAATCCTTTTAATGAGGCTGTCCATTGCCTTTGGTCATCTTCACTTCAAGGAAAATATTATTGCTGAAACAATTCCATGTAGCATGAACATATTTGTTTCACATCAAAATTTTTACCATGTCTTTAATTTCGATTGTTATTTTGTACAATGGAGTATCATGGAATAATTGCTTTGAAACTGGACAAATTGAATATTTTAATGTACGTATAAAAATATTTAGATTTATCTTAATCTATTACTCATTTAAATATCTCAAGTCATTCTCTCCCCAACACATTTTCTCTCTCTCTCTGTCTCTCTGTCTCTCTGTCTGTCTCTGTCTCTCTTTCTCTTCTCTCTCTCTCTCTCTCTCTCTCTTTCTCAGAGAGAGAAAGAGATTGTGTGTGTGTGTGGGTGTGTGTGTGTGCGTGTCCTTTGCCTCATTTTCTTCTAGTTTCAAATGATGGATAGTTATGAATTTTAAAATTTGTGCATTTTGCTTCTGCTTTTACTTTAGGTTGAATACTGTATTTATCTTAAAGTTTATTAAAGCATTCTCTTTGTTTTCTCAACAACATAAAATATGTTATTTTTTTGTTTTTATATTGGTATTTTCATTTTATTCTATTTATATCTATCTCAACTTATAGCCTTTGTATAATGTGGTATGTTTAATCAATAATTATCTAACCAATGTTATATTCATATTTTATTATGCTTCTGATGACTTCTTGTGAATATTTATTATCTTGTCCTGCTCAATTGCAGTTCCTCCTACCTGGTTTGTTTACATATATGGAATTTTGTTTGGGACATTTTATGTTCCATAATTACTTGTTGAAACAAAATATGCTGACTCAAATGCTATAACAAGTATAAATAAGTAATATTTTTCTCTCTACTTCATGTATTTTTTTGAAAGAACTTATTAATATGTACTTCACATTTGTATGAATTTGATAGTTTGGTAGTATATATTACTGCAGCACATATAGGGGCATTGTCATGACAAGAACTTGGAGTTCTTGCCTTTGTAGATCACGCTTGAGTAGCTACACTCAACTGGAATCTATGTTTTTTCTTCCTTGATGTGTTACACTCATTGGATCAGCTGGCATTGCATAATTTAGATGTATGGACTGCAAATAAATTGTTTTCTACAGTGCTTCCTTCTTACATTGTTCATTATTCTGACCCAACTCATTAAAGCAGGGAGAGTTTTAAAGTGTTTATTGCAGCTAGTTTTGGCTACAGTGTACTTTTTCTTAATTATTCCATTTTTGTGTCTACCCAGTGCACCAGTTAACACTATAAGTTTCATTTAATTGAGTAGTTTTGTTTCTGAGATTATGATTAGACTTGTAGTTCTATACCACCTATTCAAGCTTTTTGGAAGTAGTCTTGCAATATGCTCTGATGTGACTTGTCTTATAGACTGCTTTTGATTTCAATATATAAATATAAAGAGGATACAGATCATTGCCAAATAAAGACCCATATAAAGTCATGTGGAATGCTATCTGTATCTGAATTCTACTATTAAATTTAAAAATATTCCTTGGAAAGGTTAACTCCAATCAAGTATGTATTTTTATCGAGTTCCTCCAACGATGTCACTCAACTGTTTATTACACTAAAGAGTTTCTTGAAATAATATAAACTTTCAATCCTTAATACATTGTTAGTTGAAGAAAACTGAGAGTCTCCAGACATTTTGATTTTTCTATTGCAAGAAAAATTGTAGAAAATTCAAAGGTCAACATAAAAACTATTTTAAAAGATAAAATTTTTACCAGCATAGGTAAAGAAATTGCATGCAGTAACCTAAAGCAAAGGTGGAAATATTATCAGTTTCCAGTGTAGTTTGGAAAAGATAGTAGGAACTTCAAGAGGCATTATGTTCAGAAATGCATGCTCATTGTGTCAATTTGTCAAATATTGTCTGTTAGAGATCTTTTCTACAATCTGAAAATATCATGACATTTTGAATTGAATTATAACTCATTTTCAAATTACTCTTGGAAGTCCGGATGTTACAAATTGATACAATGTATTTCATTTGTTTTGCAAATTGTTCATGTTTTCTTTGTCTTGTAAATTATGTCAAAATTGTATAGGAAAAACTAAAAAATCACTTAGATTTATTCGAAAATTTACAATACTTAAAATAAATCTAAGAAAATATTTAGCTTTGTCCCTACAATATTATATCATTAAAGGTAAAAATTATGGTTGAAACACATGCAATATTTTTTCAAGGATAATATAAATAATTAAAATTAGATATTATATATGTTTTAGTGATGTTTATTCATTGTATACTGTGCTGAATTTTAAACAGTCATTTTCATTCAAGTGTAACATTTACTTTCACAGTATTGACTATAACATTCATATATATGTGTGTGTGTGTGTGTGTGTGTGTGTATGATATATATGAATTACTGTTGCAGAAACATGCATGTTTGTGTTTAAATATGTAGAGTCATATTTATCAGTGCATGTGTCTGTGTATATAATTAAGTATAAGGGAGGAAACATGAAATATTTGTCTCTTTGAGTTTGTTTTATTTCAGTTAATACTATGAACTTTAGCTTTATCTATGTTTCTGCCACCTTATAATTTGATTATTCTTTATGACAATAAAATTCCATTGATCCTGTTCAGCAGGCCTTAAGTACTAAAAGATGTCTACCACTTACTAACAAGTATGAACACTAATGCTGCACTTTTACTTATATCCTGCCCTGTGGTCACTGTTGTGGTTCATATGGATAAACAGCTGGATAGAATTGTTGGTTGCTTGGCAGTTTTTTTTTTATTATTTATTTTATTTTTTTTTAATTTACATTCCAAATCATTTTCCTTTTCCCGTTTCCTCCCTCCCCGAAAGTCCCATAAGCCCCCTTCCCTCCCTCTTTTCTCCATTCAACCCCCTCTCGTTACTCTGTCCTGGCGTTCCCCTACATCCAGTCTTTCCAGGACCAGGGGTCTCTCCTTCCATCTTCTTAGAAATCTATTGATATGTGGATTGTGTCTAGGGTATTCCGAGATTCTGGGTCAATATCCCCTTATCAGTGACTGCATACCATGTGTGTTCTTTTGTGATTGGGTTACCTCACTAAGGATGATATTTTCAAGATCTGACCATTTGCCTAGGAATTTCGTGAATTCATTGTTTTTAATTGCAGAGTAGTATTCCATTGTGTAGATACACCACATCTTCTGAATCCATTCCTCCGTTGAGGGACATCTGGGTTATTTCCAGCTTCTGGCTATTATAAATAAGGCTGCTATGAACATAGTGGAGCATGTGTCCTTATTGCAAGCAGGTAAAGCCTCTGGGTATATGCCCAGGAGTGGTATAGCCGGATCCTCCGGGAGTGTCATGCCCAGTTTTCTGAGGAACCGCCAGACTGCTTTCCAGAGTGGTTGTACCAGCTTGCAATTCCACCAGCAGTGGGGGAGTGTTCCTCTTTCTCCACATCCTCGCCAACAACTGCTGTCTCCTGTGTTTTTGATCTTAGCCATCCTGACTGGTGTGAGATGGAATCTCAGGGTTGTTTTTATTTGCATTTCCCTAATGAGTAAGGATGATGAACATCTCTTCAGGTGCTTCTCAGCCATTAGATATTCTTCAGGTGAGAACACTTAGTTTAGCTCTGTACCCCAATTTTTAATAGGGTTACTTGCCTCTCTGGAGTTTAACTTCTTGAGTTCTTTGTATATATTGGATATTAGCCCTCTGTCGGATGCAAGGTTGGTAAAGATCATTTCCCAGTTAGTTGGTTGCCGCTTTGTCTTTTTGACAGTGTCTTTTGCCTTGCAAAAACTTTGTAATTTAATGAGGTCCCATTTGTCTATTCTTGATCTTAGAGCATAAGCTATTGGAGTTCTGTTCAGGAAATTCTCCCCTGTGCCCATATGTTCAAGGTTCTTCCCTAGTTTCCCTTCTATTAGTTTCAGTGTGTCTGGTTTTATGTGGAGATCTTTGATCCACTTAGAATTGAGCTTAGTGCAAGGAGATAAGAATGGGTCAATTTGCATTCTTCTGCATGTTGACCTCCAGCTGAGCCAGCACCATTTGTTGAAAAGGCTATCTTTTTTCCACTGGATGGTTTTAGCTCCTTTGTCAAAGATCAAGTGACCATAGGAGTGTGGATTCATTTCTGGGTCTTCAATTCTGTTCCATTGATCTACATGTCTGTCACTGTACCAATACCATGCGGTTTTTAACACTATTGCTCTGTAGTACAGCTTGAGGTCCGGGATACTGATTCCCCCAGAGGTTCTTTTACTCTTGAGAATAGTTTTAGCTATTCTGGGTTTTCTGTTATTCCAGATGAATTTTTGAATTGCTCTTTCTAACTCTATGAAGAATTGAATTGGGATTTTGATGGGGATTGAATTGAATCTGTGTCTTACTTTTGGTAAGATGGTCATTTTTACTATATTAATCCTGCCAATCCATGAGCATGGCAGATTTTTCTACCTTCTGAGGTCTTCTTCAATTTCTCTCTTCAGAGACTTGAAGTTCTTGTCATACAGATCTTTCACTTGTTTGGTTAGAGTCACGCCAAGATACTTAATATGGTTTGTGGCTATTGTGAAGGGTATTATTTCTCTTATTTCTTTATCAGCCTGCTTATCCTTTGAGTATAGGAAGGCTTCTGACTTGCTCGAGTTGATTTTATATCCGGCCACTTTGCTGAAGTCGTTTATCAGCTGTAGGAGTTCTCTGGTGGAGTTCTTTGGGTCGCTTAAGTATACTATTATATCGTCTGCAAATAGTGATAGTTTGACTTCTTCCTTTCCAATTTGTATCCCTTTGACCTCTTTTTGTTGTCTAATTGCTCTAGCTAGAACTTCAAGTACTATATTGAAAAGATATGGAGAGAGAGGGCAGCCTTGTCTAGTCCCTGATTTTAGTGGGATTGCTTCAAGTTTCTCTCCATTTAGATTGATGCTGGCTACCGGTTTGCTGTAAATTGCTTTTACTATGTTTAGATATGGGCCTTGAATTCCTGATCTTTCCAAGACCTATAGCTTGAAAGGATGCTGAATTTTGTCAAATGCTTTCTCAGCATCTAATGAGATGACCATGTGTTTTTTTTCTTTGAGATTGTTTATGTAGTGGATTACATTGATGGATTTCCTTATATTGAACCATCCCTGCATCCCTGGGATGAAGCCTACTTGATCCTGGTGAATGATCGTTTTGATGTGTTCTTGGATTCGGTTGGCAAGAATTTTATTGAGTATTTTTGCATCGATATTCTTAAGAGAGATTGGCCTGAGATTCTCTTTCTTTGTCGGATCTTTGTGTGCTTTTGGTATTAGTATAATTGTGGCTTCATAGAACGAGTTGGGTAGTGTTCCTTCTGTTTCTATTTTGTGGAACAGTTTGAAGAGTATTGGTGTTAGGTCTTCTTTGAAGGTCTGATAGAATTCTGCACTAAAACCATCTGGACCTGTGCTTTTTTTGGTTGGAAGACTTCCAATGACAACTTCTATTTCTTCAGGGCTTATAGGACGGTTTAGATGGTCTATTTGATCCTGATTTAATTTTGGTACTTGGTATCTGTCAAGGAAATTGTCCATTTCCTCAAGATTTTCTAGTTGTGTTGAATACAGGTTTTTGTAGTAGGATCTGATGATTTTTTGAATTTCCTCAGTTTCTGTCGTTATCTCTCCCTTTTCATTTCTGATTTTATTAATTTGGATACTATCTCTGTGCTCTCTGGTTAGTCTGGCTAAGGGCTTGTCTATTTTGTTGATTTTCTCAAAGAACCAACTCCTCGGTTTGTTGATTCTTTGTATGATTTTATTTGTTTCTACTTGATTGATTTCAGCCCTGAGTTTGATGATTTCCTGCCTTCTACTCCTCTTTGGCGTATTTGCTTCTTTTTGATCAGGGCTTTCAGGTGTGCCATTAAGCTGCTAGTGTATGCTGTCTCCCGTTTCTTTTTGGCGGCACTCAGGGCTATGAATTTTCCTCTTAGCACTGCTTTCATTGTGTCCCATAAATTAGGGTATGTTGTGCCTTCATTTTCATTAACTTTCAAAAAGTCTTTGATTTCTTTCTTTATTTCCACCTTGACCAAGTTATTATTGAGTAGAACATTGTTCAGCCTCCATGTGTACATGGGTTTTCTTTTGTTTTTGCTGCCATTGAAGACCACCCTTATTCCATAGTGATCTGATAGGAGTAGTGGGATTATTTCTATCTTCTTATATCTGTTGAGGTCTGATTTGTGACCAATTATATGGTCAATTTTGGAGAAGGTACCATGAGGAGCTGAGAAGAAGGTGTATTCTTTAGCTCTAGGATGAAATGTTCTATATATATCTGTTAGTTCCAGTTGGTCCAAGGCTTCAATTAGATTCACTGTGTCCCTGTTTAGTTTCTGCTTTCCCGAATGATCCATTTCAGAGAGCGGGGTGTTGAAGTCATCCACTATTATTGTGTGCGGTACGATGTGTGCTTTGAGTTTTAGTAAAGTTTCTTTTACGAATGAGGGTGCCCTTGCATTTGGAGCATAGATATTCAGAATTGAGAGTTCTTGATGGTGGATTTTTCCCTTGATCAGTATGTAGTGTCCTTCTGTGTCTTTTTTGATGACTTTAGGTTGAAAATCAATTTTATCTGATATTAGGATGGCTACTCCACCTCGTTTCTTGGGGCCATTTGCTTGTAAAATTGTTTTCCAGCCTTTTAATCTGAGGTAGTGTTTGTCTTTGACACTGAGGTGCGTTTCCTGCATGCAGCAAAATGCTGGGTCCTGTTTACGTATCCAGTCTGCTAGTCTATGTCTTTTAATTAGGGAATTGAGACCATTGATATTAAGAGAGATTAAGGCATAGTGATTATTGCCATTTGCCATTCTTGACGCTATCTTTATGTTTGAGTGGTTATCTACTTTTGGGTTTGATTCAAGAAGGTTATTAACTCATTTTTTCCTGGGTGTTGTTTCTCTCCCTGTATTGGAGGTTTCCACCTATTATCTGTTGCAGGGCTGGATTTGTGGAAAGATATTGTGAAAATTTGGTTTTATCATGGAATATCTTGGTCTCTCCATCTATGGTGATTGAGAGTTTTGCTGGGTATAGTAGTCTAGGCTGGCATTTGTGCTGTCTTAGTGTCTGCATGAGATCTGCCCAGGATCTTCTGGCTTTCATAGTCTCTGGTGAGAAGTCTGATGTGATTCGGATAGGTCTTCCTTTGTATGTTACTTGGCCCTTTTCTCTTACTGCTTTTAATATTCTTTCTTTGTTTAGAACATTCGGTGTTTTGATTATTATGTGACGGTAGGTATTTCTGTTCTGGTCCAGTCTGTTTGGAGTTCTGTAGGCTTCATGTATGTTCATCGGCATCTCTCTCTTTAGGTTAGGGAAGTTTTCCTCCATAATTTTGTTGAAGATGTTTACTGGCCCTTTAAGTTGCAAATCTTCACTCTCATCTATACCTATAATCCTTAGGTTTGGTCTTCTCATTGTGTCCTGGATTTCCTGGATGTTTTGGGTTACACGTTTTTTCATTTTGCATTTTCTTTGACTGTTGCATCGATGCTTTCTATGGAATCTTCAGCACCTGAGATTCTTTCTTCCATCTCTTGTATTCTATTGCTGATGTTTGCATCTATGACTCCTGATTTCTTCCCAAGGTTTTCTATCTCCAAAGTTGTCTCCCTTTGTGATTTCTTAGTTGTTTCTACTTCGTTTTTTAGTTCCTGGATGGATTTGCTGAGATCCTTCACTTGTTTGTTTGTATTTTCCTGTATTTCTTTAAGGTATTTTTGCATTAACTCTTTCAGGATTTCTTCCTGATGACCCACATTCTCCTGCATTTCTCTGAGCGATTTTTGTGTTTCCTCCTCATGGGATTCCATCTGTTGATCCATCGTCTCCTGCATTTCTTTAAGCAGTTCTCGTGTTTCCTTTGTAAGGGCATCTAACCGTTGATTCATTTCTTTAAGCAATTTTCGTGTTGCCTCCTTATGGGCATCCGTCTGTTGACCCATATTCTTCTGCATTTCTTTATGCAAATTTTGTGATTCCTTTGTGAGTGCATCTACCCGTTGATTCATCTCGTTAAGCAATTTTTGTGTTGTCTCCTTGTGTGCCTCCATCTTTTGATCCATGTTCTCACGCATTTCTCTAAGCGATTTTTGTGTTTCCTTTGTAAGGGCTTTTAACCGTTGATTCATGGTCTCCTGTAACTCTTTATGAGATTTATTTGTGTCCTTCTTGTGATCCTCTAATAGGATCATGAGAAGTGATTTTACATCCAGATCTTGTCTTTCGGGTGTGGTGGGGTATCCAGGACTTGCTGCTGTTGGAGAGTTGGGTTTGGATAGTCCCACATTACTTTGATTTCTGTTAGTAACATTCCTACGTTTGCCTTTTGCCATCTGGATACCTCTGATGTTAGTTGGTCCTGCTGCCACTGGATGTTGGTTGGACCTCCTGTGAGCCTGCAAAACTATTTCTGCCCCCCCTGGATTACCAGGATTCCCCTGGCACCGATTTCTGGGGCCTGCCTGCTCCTGAGTGACTTTGGAGCCCTAATGTGCCTTGCCCCAAGTGATCTTATATTGGGGAGGCCTTGCACATCCAAAGGCTCAGCCTAGTGGATTCCTGGAGCAGAGGTCGCCAAAGGGAGGCTGGTAGGCTCCTGCCCTGTGCAGGGGTGTGTGATCTCTCCTGGGGGGGGGAGGGGGCGTCCCTCTGTCAGGCAGAAGTCCCACAGCAGAGCTGGCGCGCTGGTTACTGCAGATCAGCCCAGCACTTGGGAGCCGCATACACACAAGCTGCCCGAGACCCAAGCGATATTATGCTTGTCTGTCTCAGAACCTGGCAGTCCCAACATCCCAGTCACTGGAGCAAAGATGGCGGAGGGCACTCTGCACACTCTCCGTGGTGCCGCTCACCCTGCAGACGCGATGGCCTGCCGATCTGGCACCCAGACGACCACAGCGCTGACCCATTCTCGGGCGCAGGCGGAAGCCCCAACAGGCCGTGTCCCAAGTGATGTTATATTGGGGATAGAGCCTGGGGTACCTGTTTCTTCAGTGCAGTCTGCGGTAACAGAGGTCGCTGAAGGGAAGCTGATAGGCTCCCGCCCAGTGCAGGGTCCCTCTGCCAGGCAGAAGTCCCACAGCAGGGCTGGCGTGCTGGTTACTGCAGATCAGCCCCGCACTTGGGAGCCACATACACACAAGCCGCCCGAGACCCAAGTGATATTATGCCTGTCTGTCTCAGAACCTGGCTGTCCCAACTTCCTGCTTGGCAGTTTTTATAATACTTTGTACTACAAAACTTGGTAAAGTGGGAGGAAACGTTGAGATCAGATACATACAGATCTTATGCAGCTTACATCTGAAATCCATGCTATCTTGAGCAATAGGAACTTATATTTAACCTCTGAGAAGCAACAAAGGGCATGGATAAAAGCCTATAATTTTGAGGAGTCTCTTGGTCTCCATGGAACAACAGCTTGAAAACATAATTTTTTATTCCTAGAAATGTTTTAGTCTATCGCTCATGAAGGTATGTGTTGTGTGTGTGTGTGTGTGTGTGTGTGCATTTGTGTGTGTTTATGCACAAACATATAAATATAATCCAATGAGTCCGTTTTTGTTGATTTTGTGTGTATGGTATATAGTTTCAGTGCTGTCACTTTCAGTCAGAAGACTAATAGTTAGTTCATTCCTGGAAGAGACTATTTCTCCTTCCAGCACTATTTAGTTACCTTACGTTTGTTGTCTAGGGGAAGAACCAAGTAAAACTTTTCCCTTTCAACATTATTATATCTATTGATATTATCAGTATACAGAAGTCCTTTAATTCTATTTAATTAGTTTATCAATTCTTAGAGTTATTTTTCTGAACTCTTTTAATATTTTTTAGAAAGGTATTGGATATTTAAGTATTTTAAAATGGCTTCACCAAAGTTTCTTGTAAGAATATTAGATCTTACATTAAATTTTTAATAAATTTTATTGTTTTTTATGTAGAATGAGAGATTAAAGGTTCCTTTTGACATTATGAAGATGCCTTTAGCACCATTTGCTAACATTCCCTTTTGTTCAATGTATGGTTCACAATATGTGATAAGCAAACAATTAGCCTTAAAAATGTCCATTTATATCTGGGTTCTTTATTTTTTAGTCTCTCATTATCTCTGTGTTGAGATCAATCTGTTGTTCTAAATCTAATATATTTTCTTTTATGAAATTAGGAGCTGCTGTGTTTGATACGTATCATTTTCCTCTTTTGTGTATTACGATTCTTTATACTCTTCTATACATAATTATAGTCATTGCAATTATGACAGTGTGCATCAATTTATTTCTTTGATGTATAGATGACCATTTAAATTGGTCCTAACATGTTAGATAATTAAGTTTGCAGACATAGCTTAAATGAAAAATTTAACAAAAATTCTCTCAAGAAAATTGAAAATATTTGATATCTGTTGGTATTACCTGAGGTTAATAAATATAATATCTTCTATTAATGTTGTCACAGATTACATTCAAATCTTTTCTCATTTGCTTCTCAGTGATTATAGAATTTGATTTTAATTGAATGTTAAATATAATTCATTTTTATTAGACATTTTCTTTATCTAGATTTCAAATGTTATCCCCTCTCCTTGTTTCCACACCAAAAAACGCCTATCCAATATCCCCGTCCCCTGCTCACCAGGCCTCCCACATCTGCTTCCCTCTCCTGGCATTCTCCTACACTGGAGCATCAAGCCTTCACAGGACCAAGGGCCTTTCCTCTCATTGATGTCCAACAAGGGCATTCTCTGATACATACACAGCTGGAGCGATAGGTCCCTCTGGGTATCCTCTTTGGTTGGTGGTTTAGTCTAGGGAGCTCTGGGGGAGGTACTGGATGGTTTAAGTTGATGTTTCTCCTATGAGTCTGCAAGCCCCTTCAGCTCCTTGGGTCCTTTCTCTAGCACCTCCATTGGAACCATGTGTTCAGTACATTGGTTGGCTGTGAGCTGACTTAAATATTTGTCAGGCACTTGCAGAGCCTCTCAGAAGACAGCTATGTCAGGCTCCTAACAAGCACTTGCTGGTATCCACAATAGTGTCTGGGTTTGGTAACTGTATATAGGATGTATCCCCAGGTGGGACAGTCCCTGAGTGGCCTTTCCTTCAGTCTCTGCTCCACACTTTGTCTCTGTATCTTCTTCCATGGGTATTTTGATTCCTCTTCTAAGAAGGATCCAAGTATCTAAACTTTGATCTTCTTTCTGCTTGAGCTTCATGTGGTCTGTGAATTGTATCTTGGATATTTTGAGCTTCTGGACTAAAATCCACTTATCAGTAAGTGCATACCCTGTGTGTTCTTATTTGATTGGGTTACCTCACTCAGGATGTTATTTTCTAGTTCCATTCATTTGCCTAAGAATTTCATGAATTTATTGTTTTTAATAGCTGAGTACATTGTGTAAATGTTCCACATTTTCGGCATCCATTCCTCTGTTGAGGGACATCTGGATTCTTTACAGTTTCTGGCTATTATAAATAAGGCTGCTGTAAACATAATAGAGCATATGTCCTTATTACATGTTGGAGCATCTTCTGGGTATATGCTCAGGAACGGTATAGCTGGGTCCTCAGGTAGCACTTTGTCCAATTTTCTGGGGAACCACCAAACTGATTTCCAGAGTAGTTGTATCAGCTTGCAATCCCACCAGCAATGGAGGGGTGTTCTTCTTTCTCCATATCCTTGTCATTATCTGCTGTCATCTGCATTTTTGTTCTTAGCCATTCTGACTGTTGTAAGGTGGAAACTCAGGGTTGTTTTGATTTGCATTTCTCTGATGATTAAGGATGTTAAACATATCTTTACATGCGTATCAGACATTCAATATTCTTCAGTTGAGAATTCTTTTTTTTGGCCCTGTACCCTTTTTATTTATTTATTTATTTATTTATTTATTTATTTATTTATTTTGGTGGGTTGCAAGCTGACTGCCTATATTTTACTTGAGACAGCTTTCCAGAATTCTTTCTCTATGCTCTGCTTGGGACATATCTCCAAGCAGTTTTTTCTTGCTATTCTAAAAATTCTCTGGAAAGTTTATTTCTTGCACATAAAAAGCCCATTTTTTATTTACATATCAACTCAGTTTTTATCTCAGGTTCCCTTTTGATTATTCCATGAATTATCATCCCATGACCCTAACGCCTTGATTCTTTTTTTATTATTATTTTCTATATTTTTTTATTTACATTCCGAATGATTTCCCCTTTCCTGTTTCCTCCCTCTCCGAAAGTCCCATAAGTCCTCTTCCCTCCCCCTGTTCCCCATTCAACCCCCTCTCGCTTCTCTGTCCTGGTATTCCCCTACATCCAGTCTTTCCTGTACCCTATTTTTAATAGGGTTATTTGGCTCTCTGGAGTCTAACTTCTTGAGTTCTTTGTATATATTCGGCATTAACCCTCTATCAAATGTAGGATTGGTAAAGATCTATTCTCAATCTCTTGGTTGCCATTTTTTCCTATTGACATTGTTCTTTGCCTTACAGAAGCTTTGCAATTTTATGAGGTCTCATTTGTCAGTTCTTGATTTTAGAATGTAAGCTATTGGTGTTCTGTTCAGGAAAATTTCCCCTGTGCCCATGTGCTCAAGGCTCTTCCCCACTTTTTTTTCTATTAGTTTCAGTGTATCTGGTTTTATGTGGAGGTCCTTGAACCACTTGGACTTGAGCTTTGTACAAAGGAGATAAGAATGGATTGATTTGCATTCTTCTGCATGCTAACTTCCAGGTGAACCAACATCCAGTGGAAAAAAGACAACATTTTCAACAAATGGAGCCAGTTCAAATGACAGTCAGTAAGATGTAGAAGAATGTGAATTGATCCATTCTTTCTATTTCTAAGATATGGTCTTACTAAGTAGTTTTGATTTGCATGGATCTTATTATAAAAATTGTTCTGGCCACAAGCTCACCAGTATCCATCTGACTCTGCCTCCTTCACAAATACTGGTATAGATTTTGCCACTATATGCAGGATTAGATACATTATTGTGTTATGAAATCATGATTTATATTTCACTGTATTTTTCATATACTTCCAGGAACATGTTTGGAATTAAATTTTTGTTTTGAGCTTTCTTATTCTTTGAAATATCCATACATAATAACTAATTTCCCTTCATTTTCAGCCCTTTCCCTCTTCCTCCTCCAGTTCTTGCTATGCCCATCTCATCATGCCTGAAATCTAAGTCCTCTTATTTTTTAATCATTATACATGTGTAATTGTATAATTATACAGCATATAATTATGTAATACAAACACATAACATTATGTCATTAAATATATTATGAAATATAAATATATCCTATAGCCTGATGAATTATTTTAGTGCTTTACTCTCTTAGGTCTGACCTCTTGATTATATGTCAGGGGTATCATCCCTCGAGAAGACTAGTTTTATCTCTTTTTACAGTCACCTATTGCTTGTAATTATTCATCAAAGGAAGGAGCTTTCTGAGAATTTTAACTTCCATTTTGGCATATCAACTGTTGTTGTCAGTTTCTTGCTCTTCTTTGGCTACCATTTTGTTGATATTTACTGGGTAAAACTTCCCTATTATATATAAGACACAATACAAAGTCAGGTGTCCTGGTCCTCTTACTTTTATAATTTTTCCATCCCTTCATCAACTATGGTATTAATCTCAGTCTGTTGTATAGAGTTGTATCATAGATGAATAAATCGAGATTGGATACTACATATTTAGTTGATCTTTGCATTTCGATCACTGCAGCTTTCTGTAATAATCTCAAAAGAAGACATAATAATAGTTAAGTGATATTTCAAAAAGTTTTCAAGTTTGTTAGCAAGTAAGCAAATACATATTAAAACTATTTTGAAATTTAACATCCTCACATTCAGTAGCTAAAGATCTTTAAGAATTTTAAAGTAGATTTTAAAGTAATAATATATTGTATTAAGATACTGCATTAACCATGACAATGTTAATCTAAAAAGGAAATTAACATCAAAGTGTGTGATGTTTATTTGAAGTAACATTGACTAAATTCAAACAAACACAAAAAAATTTATGAAATTACTATTGAAAGTTGTAATTAATACTAAAACTTCAATGATAATTATATTTAGGTGTTGCTATGGTTATATATATATATATATATATATATATATATATATATATATATATATATATACCAACCAATCACTTATATATTGGAATCGAACTATTAAAGCCATCTTGAGTTTTGCTATTTATGTGCCATTTCATGAATTTCTCTCTTTTCTAAATTCTATTTTAAGTCTATGGTTCACAAAGAAAGAAATATGATTGCCTATATACTGCATACATCCAGCAAAAGAAACATTTCTTCTTTAAGTGAAAAATAAAATATTTTTAGAAAGTTCTGTTGGTGTTTGTTTAATATGCCATATATGGCAAAGCATACTCTACAGTTCCTATGTAAATTAGTAGACATATTAAACCTGCAAAATGGGTAACTATTATAATGAAATTTCCTCAGTGTCCCTGTTTATGATAAATCCATCATAGTGAAGGTTAAGAGTGGTTTCGGCAACATCTTTCTCCGTCTTTTTTTGTTTTCTGCCAATTCCATACTGTGGTGTAATAATGATAAAATTCCAGATAAAGTGAACAATTTCTTGTCATGCTGGCACATTATGTAGCAATTACAGCACAAGAATCAAATTTGCTCAGTATATATTCTTTTTGTTATCTTTTTCTTAAAATATATGAATCTTTATAAAAAATTTGATTTTTAGAAGGAAGTATATTTGATCCTGGGAATTGCTACAAGAGTGACAGGAAAAAAAAATTCTGGAGTAATTCTAGAGCAATTCTAGTATTCTAGAGTAATATATTACTTTATACTGGGAGAAAAATATGGGAGGAATCTTGAATGTATTTATATTAGGGCATGTTTACCATGATCAAAATATGCATAAATATAAAACAAATTATTTTAACTGTTGTGTGGGGTACAAGGCTGTTTACTATAAAAAAAACTTTCCATTATAATTTCCTTATGGATATGTAAGCTTGAAAGTATATAAATCAATCTCAAAGTAATGCATGTTTGAGAGGCTTGGGGAAAGGATAGAAATTTAAACATAATACGCTTATGTGATTCTCAAATATTAAGGGACACAATTTTACAATGTGCAAAATTATGGTGCACATTTATCATGAAAGATTATTATCATACCAATACAGAGAGATACGGAACACTAGGAAGAATTACACCTAATATTTGTTTCTTAATTATAATAATGTGAAGTTCCAGGTACTCATTAAAGTGGATTATAAGCATCACTCTTCGTTTAGTAATCCTTAAGGAAATGAAATAAGGGGATTACGTTTACATGTGAGGCAAGTTATCAAAGGCATTGTCATGGAAATCCCATGAAAACTTAGCTCTGAGAAATAGCTCTGGAGAGAACAATAATGGTCAGTGAACTCTTGGGAGTGAAAATGAAATGTGATAACTAGGTATGTCAGCACTCTTACAAATTAAATTAAGAAAGATGAGTTTTATTAATTCAGAATTAGACTTGGTGTTTGAATAGAAAAAGAAATTCACATATTCATGTGTAAAACTCCATAAACAACCGATTGAGTACATAAGGTTTGATAGAAAAACATATGGATGTTATGAATAAAAAAGGTATATATATATATATATATATATATATATATATATATATATATATATGTTTAGTGAAATAATGGCTATAAATAACAGGATTCTTAAATGCGTAAAATTATTTTTAACTATAGAAATTATAGTGAGAAGATGATAAAAGCTAGGTGTGAGCAATGAAATACTGTTTTTTCTAAACAGAAAAAATGCATGATGTTTTCAGAAGATAGAGGTGAGTCTTCTAAGAGTATGAGGACTGAGTCAGCCTGATTTAAAGAGTAATTATCTAAATAAATAACATACCAATCAAAAAGTAAAGCATATATTGGCAGTGAAAAATACTTGTTGCACAAAAGCATGGTGGTTGGCTTTAAAAAAATTGGTATGGAAAGTTTCTTCAACCAAAAGATTTAGAATCTCTGCCTAGTTTGATAAAAGTGTAATTTGCTCTTCACCCGTCATCATAGGCTATAATTATTTCTCAAAAATTCTCTTACATAGAATTTGGCGACTTGTTCTCCCTTGTATCTTTGCTTTCTGAAAAGATTTATGGCAACTATATGCTTTCTACAATCTTAGCAGCATTCTGTACCATTCACACATCAGACATCGGTTATTAATTGATTATGAATGTAACGAAGGTGAATAGTTGCCATGAGCATCATGTGGAAATCTGATTATGCAGAATAAAAGTTGGATTTTACAAGTTCTGCCACTGCTGAAGTCATTTGCTGTTTCAGGAAATATGAAAAACAACCAATCACATTCATGTGCTCATGCCTCCAACTCTCTTCTTCTGTGGCCTGGCCTGCCATTTACTTGCGGGCAAGGACTGATCAGTTTTTATCTCATGGAGACTCTTACTTAGAATTCCAGAATTTCTACACCCATCCCACTAGGTTCCCACTTGTGGGTAGCTACCATGCCACCCCCCCAGATTCAAATCCCCCACGGCCTTCGTGATACACATCTGGCAAACCCATGCTTTGCCACCATACCTTTCTCTCTTGAACCCAGATGAGCTGCCGTGTGAAGGAAAACACAACACAAACTTAGTTCATTAACAATGGTGACTCAATCTCTGGGCACAACAACTAAAACCTAATCTTTTAAGCTTTATTAAAATCTGATTCCTCTGGTGAAGAATCCTTGTAGATATGCTATGATATCGGGAAACTCTAGCAGCTACATCTTACTATCCAAAAAAAGGACACAATTATAGGTATAGGAGAGCTTGAGTCTGCTGAGACTGAGTATGCTAAGTCTGTAATATCCTGTTTCTCTAGGTCTGTCAGATAACCAAGGCCAGATGATGTTTTGAAGTAAGGGACTGTCCAGGTGATCAGTGGTCTCTATTAATTGGCTAAGTTTTGGAAGCTATGTTACGCTTCCTATATATTTTCAGTTAATATCAGTTGTTCTTGGATTACTGATGGAGTTAAAGACATATTCTCATAGCCAACTCAGGCTATTTACTTTGAGGGAAACAGATTTGAGAGGATGGTTTTCAGATGACATACAATCTAAAGCCAGAACATAAGTCAGGTACAGAACTATAGACTTTTAAGTTAGGATGGAGGATAGTGTTAAATTTTATTGGCAAAAATGTACTGGGTATTAGGTCTATCTTATACCACATAATTTTCAAAATGATAATTGTTGTGCTCAATTTATATTTTGAGAGGAAAAAAAAAACTTTTTTTTTAATTAAACAGAAAGGATGAAATGTTGCAGGATTTTCCCTGTCCAACCATATTAAGTCTGTGGGAGGCCTGTGATTGGATGGAGAAAAGGAAAGTGGAGCTAAGGGTCAAAGAGAGAGGAGTGTCTCAGGGTAGGAGGAGGAAAGAAGATGTCTGCTGATTTGTACTCTGTACGCACATGGCATTTTCCAGCCACAAGTAGCTATGATTTCACAAGGTTAGAAATATTGGGATAAAGCTTTTATCATTATCATTTGTATTGGCATGTTGTAAATTGTGATATTATTAATACATGAATCTGATTGGTTAATTAAGCTTTAAAAGTCTTGATTCTACCCTGTTACTGGATATTGTGTTGTACAACTGCGGGGTTGGGTTCTATTTGGTTACTGGAGTGTGGGGCTACAGTTTACAGGAGATTGTTACAGAGAGGGAACTAGTAGCTCTCTGAACAAGCAAGTCAGATGCTGTGGGGGCTAGCTCAAGTCACATCGTGGTGGCAGGAGCGAGTGTAAGAGAATGGTACAACCCCTTGGAGACAGACTTGGCAGGTTCATTTTTTAATCTTTTCCACTAGAACATCAGAAAATTAGCCATCTTTTTCTGGTAAGACCTGCCCCATTCTTTCAGCCCCAAATCACTAGGGACAGGGTTTTGTCTAAGCAGAGTGGTGTTGTAATAGTTATGAATGAAAATCCATGAGAAGCCATGAGTATTATACTAAGGAAATGCAGAAATACGGAAACTTTGGGAAACCAAAAAGTTTCAGATTTGGGCAATTTTCAGGTTTCAGAATACTTTGTTACACATAATACCATACTGCAATTAAAAATTTAAGACTAAACATAAAATTCACTGACACATGACATAACCTTAATAACATGATTTAAGATTAATTTTATATATTTTCTTTTGAATAAAATTTGCATTTGAAAGTTTCTTAGAAAGTCATGGAAAGTGCTACCACTTCCTTAAAGCAAAACCTCAGTCTTTGAATGTACTCTTCTCGAAACGTTCCCTCAAATTTCAACAGAAATTTCAACAGAAGCCTCTGCTGCATTACCTTTTTCTATTTAATCATTGCAAATCTCAACTCTTTTCTTCCTTTTCCCTTCACCTCATTCCCAGACATAGTTCTTTTCACCTGCTATCTTTTATCATTTTTGTCAGGTGTTACCTTACTTTACATTATTTTAATGTTTTTAGTTTTATAATTATAATAACAGTTTCATAATATCTTGGAAGAAAGTAAATTGTTATGATAATCTCAGGAGTTCTAAGTCAGATTTCATTTTAAAAATACCAGCATGATCCAGGTAGCATTTGTCTCCAATTCTTTTGTGTTAAGTTTGCCATGGTGGTACACCCTTCTTAGTCCTAACCATCAAGTATCAACATAATTCTCCATGGATCCTGTAGGACAAGCATGAGCCCACCTCCCTCTATTCAGTCTTATCAATGACAACTATTTGCAGTCCAAGAAGGCTTTCACTCCATGAACAAAATTGTTCAAGAGAACATTCTGGATCCAATCCATGTACAAAGATTTCAGGTAGGAAATTTTTCTTAAGATGACCAATTGGTATCTATAGACACTGTGAAATAAATCTATAGCACCATGAAAGAATCAGCAAGACCATCTGTCTTAAGGTGATACTGATATCATTCTAGTCCATGGGAATTCTGTGGCAGTAACTCAAATATATAGACATTGATGATAAAAAGAAAAAAAGAGGTACCCTTCTCCAAGGCTACAAACATAACTCTGAAGATGTTGTTCTCCTTCACTTGGTCTAATTGCATATTGGAAATACTGTGGCTGGCTCTCTGTAATGCGGACCTTCCCATACATTCATTTCAATATAGAAATTTAACTCTTAGGCCATATGCAAAAGTAAACTTCACATTAGTTTAAAACTTAAATATAGCTAGCTGTGTGTGATGATGCACTGTAGCTTGACTTGTCTTTGCTACTTTGTGGGTCCTTCTTTTTCCCATCCTTTATCTACACCAAGGATTTCACTCACTCTCACTAGATAGGAGCAAAAGGATACAGGGGTGAAAAAGAAATGCAGATCTATGAATCTAATTTCTTTTCATTTATACTTTGCTTGGATCTGGTCTTAGCTAACTTGTGGTTTCTTCCCACCCTTTATCTCCCTGGTTTCATCCCCTATCTCTAGATAGAATGGGATGAAGAATAGGGGAAGAGATAGAGATCCATAAATATTTTTTTCTTGCTTCATCTTTAAGCATGGCTACTAGCAAACTACAACCAGCCTCCCATAAATGACCATCAACCACCAATCATACTTCTTGGGAGTTGTCTTAGTCAGGGTTTCTATTCCTGCACATTCATGACCAAGAAGCAAGTTGGGGAGGAAAGGGTTTATTCAGCTTACACTTCTGCATTGCTGTTCATCACAAAAGGAAGTCAGGCTTGGAACTCAAGCATGTCAGGAAGCAGGAACTGATGCAGAGGCCATGGAGGGATGTTCCTTACTGGCTTGCTTCCCCTGGCTTGTTCAGCCTGCTGTCTTATAGAATCCAAGACTACCAGCCTAGGGATGGCACCACTCACAACGAGCCCTCTCCTCTTAATCACTAATTGAGAAAATGCCCCACAGCTGGATCTCATGGAGGCACTTCCCCAACTGAAGTTCCTTTCTCTGTGATAACACCAGCCTGTGTGAAGATGACACACAAAACCAGCCAGTAGAGGAGTCAAAGCATTTATATTCCTGCTTAAAAGTTCCAATAGTGCACAATAACAGAAATTGTCTGCATCCAGAAAATCTATGCCTCTGCTAGAGTTGGAGGCAAATCATAGCTGCAGAAGCAGCACAACATCTGCACACCTAGGTTTAAAATGAAAACATGTTGTTAAAATATGCCTGTATTTTCTTAAAAACAAATCCAGTAATCTACAACAATAGGCACCTGTAATACATGCACAAAAGAGTTAGTCAGGAAGGGAAAGCAGGAGTTCAAGGCCATTATGAGCTATTGGGGAGCTAGAGATGAGTTTGTCTTACATGAGACTCTGGTCAAAACCAAAATACAACCTGAAAATGTCAAATTTCAGAAGGAAATAGGAGAAAATTTCTTTAATTTGGTATAGGTGGTAACTTCCTAGGTTTACAGGCAGTAAAAAATCATTATTGTGAGATTACTTGAAACAAAAGAATTTCTATGAAACAAGGGAGAAAATATGTGAGTCTACGGAGAGAATGAGAGCCTAAAAGTTAGAACATAGATTCATGCTAGTTATATGGTAATGGATTTTTCCAAATATATCTAAAATGCCTATCATCAGTAGCTAAAATTAAAAAAAAACCTGGTAATTATTTGAATATTTTGAATATTTAAACATTATGAATCAAGATACACAAATGACCACTAAGTACATGAACATGCTCAATATCCAAATAACGTACATCAAATTCTCAATGACTGACTATTAACAAAATGAATGCAACAATGGATCGTTTTGAACTTTTCTACATGGATATTTATCATAGAAAACTATTTAGAACTTTCTCAAAAGATTATAGTTATTACTGGTATATGATGAACATCTCCACTTTTGAGTATACAACCCAAAGAACTAGAATAGGGATCTCAAATGGATACTAGAATTTTTCTGTTCCTTGTATTAATATTCACAATGTCCATGTATTCAATTAAATATGGTAACATAATTAATAGAACGCAATAAGGTCTTATTGGATAACATAGCAAATGCCTTTCTCCTGTGCAAATGTTCAGGTAAGAGAAATCTTGGAAATCAGAGAGAAACTATTTTAAGAGAGCAAGAGGAGTAGCTCTCTTAAGAATCAAACAGCAGTGAGAGTAAAGTTACCAGGAACAGGAAAGTAAGAAAGCAACACAAATAAAAGTGAGAAATTGTTCACAGCACCAATTTCACAAACTCAGGTGGAATGTAACCCAAAGTTCCAACTACCAGGTAAGACTAGAGAGAGAATGAAGGCGGTTCTAATGACAACAGACTTGCAATCCTAGCTACAAAATTATATGAGAAATTCATCCAAATAACTAGATATCTAAGAAACATAATGCTCAATAAACTAAACATTGTGAAAGCATCCTACATACAGTAAATCATATAGCTAAAAATAACCAGAAACTGAAGACAGAAATCAAAAACTATTACCTACTTACTTACCTACCTATCCACCTACTAATGTATTTATATACCTACCTACCTACATACATACATACACACATATTCCCCAAAATAAATAAATAAATAAATAAATATCAAACTTTGTCAATTATTCTTAACAATTGTGTAGAATGCATGTTTTTGCCTGGTACTTTTATCTTTGATTGCTTTCTTTTTTTTATTAGATATATTCTTTATTTACATTTCAAATATTGTCCCCTTTCCTAGTTCCTCCCTCCCCCGAAAATCCCATAAGCCATCTCCCCTTCCCCAATCAACCCTCCCCCGCTTTCCTGTCCTGGTATTCCTCTACACTACAGTATCAAGTCTTTCCAGGACTAAGGGCCTCTCCTCCCTTTAGTGTCTAACAAGACCATCCTCTGCTGCCTATGTGTCTGGAGCCATCGGTAACTCCACATGAACTCTTTGGTTGATGGTTTTGTCCCTGGGAGATCTGGGATTACTGGGCTTCCTATGTAACATTAAAGTGTTCTAAATATATTTTTCTTTTTATTTATTTTTTATTTTCTAAGTTTTTTTTATTTACATTCCAAATCATTTTCCCTTTCCTGTTTCCTCCCTCACCGAAAGTCCCATAAGCCTGCTTCCCTCCCTCTTTTTCCCATTCAACCCCCTCTCCCTTCTCTGTCCTGGCATTCCCCTACATCCAGTCTTTCCAGGACCAGGGGTCTCTCCTTCCATCTTCTTAGAAATCTATTGATATGCGAATTGTGTCTAGGGTATTCCGAGATTCTGGGTTAGTATCCCCTTATCAGTGACTGCATACCATGTGTGTTCTTTTGTGATTGGGTTACCTCACTAAGGATGATATTTTCAAGATCTGACCATTTGCCTAGGAATTTCGTGAATTCATTGTTTTTAATTGCAGAGTAGTATTCCATTGTGTAGATATACCACATCTTCTGAATCCATTCCTCCGTTGAGGGACATCTGGGTTCTTTCCAGCTTCTGGCTATTATAAATAAGGCTGCTATGAACATAGTGGAGCATGTGTCCTTATTGCATGCAGGTAAAGCCTCTGGGTATATTCCCAGGAGTGGTATAGCCAGATCCTCCGGGAGTATCATGCCCAGTTTTCTGAGGAACCGCCAGACTGCTTTCCAGAGTGGTTGTATCAGTAGTGGAGGAGTGTTCCTCTTTCTCCACATCCTTGCCAACAACTTCTGTCTCCTGTGTTTTTGATCTTAGCCATATATTTCTTAACAATTTAATTTTAATTCCCTTTTAGAATATACATTCCATTTTATAATTTTATTTGAAAAGGTTCCAGTTTCACCTTTATTCACTTTTTATAAATTATGAAATGTATTAAAATAAAATTATCAAATTAATAAACTAAATATTAAGTGTTCTGTGAAGCTCTGAAAATCCTAAATTTAGGTCCCGACACAATAATTTACATCATTATAGTAAAATTTATTAGTATATCCCATAGTTGTTATTCATTATGACCCAAAGTTGTTTTGGTCTTCGACTATTTTCTGTTTGGTTAGTTGGGAAGTGAACAATACAATTTAAATTGCTTGTTTGTTTGATTCTGAAATAGGATAGTTGACTTTAACACCTTTATTCTTAAGTAGAATTAAAGGATGTAACAGCATTGACTACAATTCTATATACCTGCTAATAGCTATTTTAAAGATATTAGAAATCTGTTTTCATTGGAGTATACCTTTAACGGTTTTCTGTATATCATATGACAAGCTATGGTGAATGATAGGTAATGTCTTCTTAAGCCTCTCCAATATAATAATTCCAGAAAGTCCAACACAGATTTACTATTTTGAACAATTTCTTTGTCCAATATCTGGACCAAAGAGGAAGAAAAATGGCATCCAATGATATCCAATACTGTGATATATTGCGATGAATTAGATAAACTGCTTTGGTTCTCAGAGGTTCACATACAGGCTGCAGTCAACCAAGAACTCTCTGGATTCATGAATGAAAGACACACACTGATTTTGATGTACCTTGACTAGTTCAATGTCTGGGCACTTCTAAATTTCCCCATGGCTAGCAAACACTCTCCTCTGGTATTCCTGAGTTAACATGTTACAAAATCTATATTTCATCTCTCCTACCCCAGACCCAATGAGGGAAGTGACCCCTAGGACTATTTTCCTGGATTCTTACATGCTGACAGGCCTTTAAGTTTGATCTTTCTCCTTCCCTGTCATAATCATCCTGTCTTCCCCCTTGTTCTATCCCTTGCCAGGGCCATCTAAAAGTCCTGCCCTGTTTCCCTGCCCTGCCATTGGCTGTCCAGCAATTTTTTATCAATTGAAATAAACTAGGGGAAGGGACCCTCAGGTCTGGAAGTGCAGCTTTTGGGAGTCAAAATAAGACAAAGCATTAGAATCAATTCCCAACAATTATACAAATTATACTTGTCTGATTTACTCCTGATAAAGACTTACTAAATTTATTAACAAATAGCAAAACATCTTTTATTTCTTTTTTATTTAGTTTCTTTAATATTATATATATATATAATATTCTTAAAGAAATACATCTTATTAAAGAGGCTCTAATCAGTAATCAAATGTCTGAGCAGAAGTGAGGAGGGTTGCTCTAGTCAAATAATACCATCATATTCATGTTCACCAGTCATGTAATATAAAGTACTAGTCCTTACATACAGATTTATTATATGTCCTTAGAAAAATCCTAAAGAGGCCAACCTAACCTTACCTAAGAAGATAATGCAGTGAACCGAATAGTATTTGTTTTCACTATTTGAGAAATGAGAAAATAAGGAAGGGTCTGATAATGAAGTGTGAATATTAAATATCTCAAATTATCTCATGGGATAGAATGAAGATATTTTTATAAGACTATGTAGTCCTTTTTTATTACTCTTAGATGATAACTGATACCTTGAAATGTGTAACACTTACTGCTTTAATTGTTCTATAAATATGCATCAAGAACGAAGTACTTTTCAACTACTAATTTAGTATCTCTAATTTTACCCTCTTCTCTAAAATTGCCTTTCTTGCATTTTCATATCCCTTGCATATTTTTCATATCTTCATCACATGAAATGCAAAAATGTCTCATTTCCCAAAACATCAACTGTACCAGCCATGATCTTCCTCTCATATTTCCTTACCTGAAATCTAAACACTAAACCTATGAATGGTTAAATTCTGTTGTTATTTTTCTTCTGAGTAACTAAATCAACACATTTCCCAAAATCTTTGTGCAAACTAAAATCGTTAATAAGTTTGTGTTTTAAATTCATGAGCATATAAGATATTAAGGCTATGTTTTTCAGTGTTGCTACTTCAAGGTCCATATATCTCCTTGTTCTTTATAAACTGACTTGTTATCATCAAAAATATGCTAATTATTTATTTATATATATATATTATGCTACATTGAAATTACATCTAAGAATATAATACTGTAATATACTTGAAGATAGCAGTATATGTTGAACTAAATATAATTAAAAAGACACACCAAGGCCTAAGAAAAGTGAGATTTATTAACTTTAATATATATAAGTATAACAAAAGTCCATATTTTTATATTTTAAACCATATGATTTTGTGTATATTTTCTGATACTATAACATTTTAGATTTTTCTAATAATATTTTAAGGAATATTTATTAATATAATCAATTAATTAATTTATGTGCAAAATTACCTTCCCTTAGCATTTAGAAAGAGATTTTTGTTAAATGACATTCTTAAATATATGAAGTTTTCTACTGGCTTTGAAACATATATTTATTTTTGAAATAATGAATCCCTAATCAGAATGTACAGCTTTGTTCCCTTTGCATTTTATTATGATTTAAGTTAACTTTATTATCCATCTCCCTTTTATATGGATTGTGCTTGAAGTGACTCCTTTTTGACAAGATATTTTTTCAAAAATGAAAACCTACTACAATGTATTTAAGAATCATACAATTTATAAGACTTGTTACAGCCAGTTTCATAAGTCAAATTAGGAAAAAAAGAACCTTATAGTTGTTCAATAAACACAAACGTAAAAGCACACATGAAGGTTCATTGTTCCAGTGATTAATGTATATAATAAGCTAATTTAAATAAGGGGTAATTTAAGGTAATATGAGTGGACCTAATTTAATTAAATGATAAGCACAATGAACAAAACTGTGCTCCTCTATAGAAAAAACAGTACACGCATGAGGGGCCTTTTCAGTTCATGATTGCTAGATTTCAACTTCTGCAAACAACTCTTCATTTCATAAGCTTATTTCTTTTAATGAATATTTTATTATATCTCTCGTGTGAATTCTGTTTCTTAGGTTGAACTCTAATTGGTTCCACAACTTTTCCCCTTCAGGCTTTACCAGGAAGTCTCTGCTTATACAAGCTGATAGAGTAAGCTAAATCCCTTCTACATTCAATTTCCAGTAAATTCTTATGTGCACAGTGGAATATTTTTGTTTCTTCAATTCTCAATTCTAATAGTTGCCTTGACGTCTTTCTCTATTTGTGTGGATATTGATAATGTATACCTCATGGGTAATCATGAGATATTCTCTGCACTTTCAAATTCACCACAAAGCTCAAAACTAGAGGTCCAGCTACTGTGAAGTAGAGTAAACTGTAACTGCTTGAGACCTTATCACTTTATATAGAAAAGAAAATTAAACACACCAGTACCATTATTTTAAAACATACATTCTCTTTAAAAATTACCATCAATATTGAATTATAAAATATTCATATTTATAGGGAAAGTAACATAGCTTAGGAATAGCACTGAGCATCATCCCTAATACCAAATTAAAACAAGAAAAACAATAATAAAATGATGAATATCACAACAAACTCATGCAAAGAAAGCAAATCTAGTTCTAGGATTAAGGTCCCATCAGAGTTCTCTGGTCATATCATCATGCCTGTTATGTAATCCTTGTTTTGGTCTTATTTTAGGCAACCATGTTGGTGAGACTTCTCTGACATTTCAAGCAAATGAAATTGTCCTATACTTTTGACTCTTTCTGTACCCTCTTTTGCTATGATCCCTGAACCTTATGTAGAAATGTGTTGGAGATGTAAGAGTTGTGGCTAGGAACAAGATGATCACTTGTTTTCTGCATTATAATGCATTGTGGTTGCGCATTGATAATGATGCCTATCTGTTGCAAAAAGAGATTTCATTACTGTTGGGTGCGACGTATACTTAACTGTTTGTATAAGAATAAATGTTTTGAATGTAATTAGAAATTAGTCTGGCTTAGTAAAATGGCAGTAGTACATTTTACTACAAGATCAGTGACCTCACAGCTTCAGGTAGTTGAAGTTAACAGATGTCTCTCTTGTAAACAGCCCTTTATAGACCTGTGGATTACCACCAGGATATGCATGCTAGTATCATCCTTTTTTCATTTTATCCTTTTATTAAAAATAGATCCTTTCTAATACAATATGTATTAATTATATTTTCCCTCCCACTACTCATCCAACTTTCTCCCTACATCCTCTTCTCTCTTGAGCCACTCCTTTTCTGTATCTCATGAGAAAAAAAAAACAGGATAGTAATGGATAACAACCAAAAAAATTACAAAATAAAATGTAACAGACATGTAGATCAATGGAACAGAATTGAAGACCCAGAAATGAATCCACACTCCTATGGTCACTTGATCTTTGACAAAGGAGCTAAAACCATCCAGTGGAAAAAAGATAGCCTTTTCAACAAATGGTGCTGGCTCAGCTGGAGGTCAACATGCAGAAGAATGCAAATTGACCCATCCTTATCTCCTTGCACTAAGCTCAATTCTAAGTGGATCAAAGATCTCCACATAAAACCAGACACACTGAAACTAATAGAAGGGAAACTAGGGAAGAACCTTGAACATATGGGCACAGGGGAGAATTTCCTGAACAGAACTCCAATAGCTTATACTCTAAGATCAAGAATAGACAAATGGGACCTCATTAAATTACAAAGTTTTTGCAAGGCAAAAGACACCGTCAAAAAGACAAAGCGGCAACCAACTAACTGGGAAATGATCTTTACCAACCTTACATCCGACAGAGGGCTAATATCCAAGATATACAAAGAACTCAAGAAGTTAAACTCCAGAGAGGCAAGTAACCCTATTAAAAAATGGGGTACAGAGCTCCACAAAGAGTTCTCACCTGAAGAATATCTAATGGCTGAGAAGCACCTAAAGAGATGTTCATCATCCTTAGTCATTAGGGAAATGCAAATCAAAACAACCCTGAGATTCCATCTCACACCAGTCAGGATGGCTAAGATCAAAAACACAGGAGACAGCAGTTGTTGGCGAGGATGTGGAGAAAGAGGAACACTCCTCCACTGCTGGTGGAATTGCAGGCTGGTACAACCACTCTGGAAAGCAGTCTGGCGGCTCCTCAGAAAACTGGGCATGACACTTCCGGAGGATCCGGCTATACCACTCCTGGGCATATACCCAGAGACTTTACCTGCATGCAATAAGGACACATGCTCCACTATATTCATAGCAGCCTTATTTATAATAGCCAGAAGCTGGAAAGAACCCAGATGTCCCTCAACGGAGGAATGGATTCAGAAGATGTGGTATATTTACACAATGGAATACTACTCTGCAATTAAAAACAATGAATTCACGAAATTCCTAGGCAAATGGTCAGAACTTGAAAATATCATCCTTAGTGAGGTAACCCAATCACAAAAGATCACACATGGTATGAAGTCACTGATAAGGGGATATTGACCCAGAATCTCAGAATACCCTAGACACAATCAGCATATCAATAGATTTCTAAAAAGATGGAAGGAGAGACCCCTGGTCCTGGAAAGACTGGATGTAGGGGAACGCCAGGACAGAGTAATGAGAGGGGGTTGAACGGAGAAAAGAGGGAGGGAAGGGGGCTTATGGGACTTTCGGGGAGGGAGGAAACGGGAAAGGGGAAGTGATTTGGAATGTAAATTAAAAAAATAAAATTAAATTAAATTAAAAAAAAATGTAATAAGATGAAGTAAAAAGTATCATATCGAGGTTGGACATGGCAACACAACAGAAGGAAAGGTGTCTCAAGAACAGACACAAGGGTCAGAGATCTGCATAATCTTAAAGTCAGGATCTCAAAGCTAATGAATATGATATATATGGAGAGGATCAGGTACAGATTCATGAAGAAACCAGAACTATCTGGTTTCTTCTCTGTATATTCTTATTTGCCTTGTTCAGTTGATTCCAAGGCCTCATTTCCCTGATCTGAAAGAAGGAATTTGATGGAAACCTATAAGTAGACTTTCTCTCCACTTAATGTCTGCTATGAATCATTGCATCTGTTCCCACCTGCTACTAGAGGATTTCTTCCTAATGCTCACTGAGTAAAGAATTGAGTATAGCAGAGTATCATTAGAAGTAATTTTATTGATCCTTTCTGTTTGTTTCTTTTATTTATGATCAGTAGTGTTTGATTTTGCCCTAGGTTTCTGGGCTAAAAGTCCCTGGTTCTTGATTACTCTAGCAGTGTTAAGTATGTATATTGTCTCCTGGAATGGTCCTTAAATATTATCAGATATTGGTTTGCTACTACCACAAGTTCTATACCGTCATGACCCTAGCCTATTTTACAGGCAGAGCAAATTGTAGTTCAGAGTTTTTGTAGTTGGGTTGGTATCCATGTGTCTCTTTCAGTAGCCTGCAGAGTATTTTCCCACACCAAAGTTACTAGAATATAGAGGTGAGGGTTTCATGTAGGCACCAGCATGCCTTCACAATGTTCAATGAATTTTATGTATGTTGTCCTCAACAACGGATCCATACTACCAGTTTGTAGAGAACAGTCTTCTGTTCAAGAAATAGCATGGATTATTTGATAATTTCTAGGGTACCCCTTTGACCAATGACTCAATTGAATGCACACAGTTGTACCGCTGTAAACTTTACCTGGCAAAAAAGAGATGGCCAATCGAGACTTCATTTCCTCCATTAGTAGCAGTTCTCATTTGGATAGTCATCATAAATTCAAGGAACTACACCTGCACAAGGTTTACAACACCACCACACCAAGTCTGTCCAATTCTAGCCATCTCTGTCTGGATTCACTCCTTTCAATTCACCACCCCTTTGCCTGATCCTACCCCCTCTCACTTCTACCACTTCTGGAATATCCAAAGATATCTATTTAATCCTGACCCCCCACACACACACACTAGGGATATACATATACTCCCACTTAGTACAGTCCTCTTTATCTAACCACTCTGGGTCTATAGGCTTTATCTTGGCTATCATTTACTAAATGTCAAATATCTCCTAATAAGTGAATACATACTATATTTGTCTTTCTGGGTTTGAATTACTTCACTCAGAATGATTGTTTTCTAGTTCCATCTGTTTGCCTACAAATATCATTATATCATTTTAAAAAAAGCCTGATTCCATTGTGTTAATGTACCACATTTTCTTTATCCATTCTTCTCTTAAGGAAAATCCAGGTTGTTTATAGTATCTCACTACTAAGAATAAGCCAAAATGAATATAGTTGAAGAGGTGTTCTTCTGGTAGGATGGCTCATGCTTTTAGTATATGCTCAAGAGTATTATACCTGGGTTCTCAAGTAGATCAATAGGTCAATTTACAGTTTTTAGAGGAATCATAATATTGATTTCAGTAGTGGCTGTACAAGCTTGCACATCCCCCTCTAAAGACTGTGTTTCCCTTGCTTCGTATTCTCAGAATGAGCTATCATTTGTGTTATTGATCTTAGTCATTCTGCCCAAGTATAAAATATAACCTCAATGTACTTTTGATTTGGATTTCACTGAAGCTACCAATGTTAAATATGTCTCAAGTTTTTCTAAGCCATTTGAGATTTCTCTATTGTGAATTCTCTGTCTATCTCTGTACCCTATCTTTTAATTTGATTCTTCATATACCTGGATTTACATAAAGCCATCCTGTTATACCAGCACCATTTGTTGAAGAAGCTTTCCTTTTTCCATTGTATAACATTGGGTTCTTTGGCAAAACCAGATGTTCAAACATCCCATTTTTGCATTTATATGTTTTGATCAACCTGTCTGTTTTTATGACAATGCGACTTTTGTTGCTATAGTTCTGCATTTGAGCTTAAAATTAGAGATGGTGATGCCTGCAGAAGTTCTTTTACTGCATAAGATTGTTTTAAGTAACATTTACCCTTTTGTTTTGACAAGAAGTGAGAATAGCTCTTTCAAGTTCTATAAAGAATTGTGTTGGAATTTTGACTGGATTTGTGTTGACTCTGTAGATAGCTGCTTTTGGTAAGGTGGCCAATTTTTCTAAGTTAATCCTTACCCAAGAGCACATAAAATCTTTCCATCATCTTCAATTACTTTCTTTGAAGACTTGAAATTATTGTCAAATGACCATTTCACTTGCTTGGTTAGAGTTACAAGATATTTTTATGGATATTGTGAATGATATTGTTTCTCTAATATATATTTTGACTCATTATTTGTATAAAGGAGGGCTACTAAATTTTTTAAATTAATTTTGTATCCAACTACTTTGCTGAAGGTGATTATCAGCTGTAGGAGCTCACTGATTAAAAAAAAAGGGGAGGGCTCCCTTAGGTATACTAGGTGTGAATAATAAATAGTGATACTTTGAATTCTTTTTTTTTCAAATTGTATCCCATGGATCTCCTTAGGTATCTTATTTCTTTAGCTAAAACTTCAAATACTATACAGAAAGAGTGGACAGCTTTGCCCTGTCCCCCATTTTAGTAGAATTGCTCTGTTTCTCTCCACTTAATTTGATAACAGATTGCAGTATATTGCTTTTATTGTAGTGAGGTATATGCCTTATATCCCTGATGTTTACAAGACATTTATCATGAAGACGTGTCAAAGGCTTTTCATCATCTAATGAAATAATCACATGACTTTTTTCTTTCAGTTTGTTTATGTGGTAGAATATATTGATGAATTTTCACATGTTGAACCATCCCTGGATCTCTGGGATGAAGCTATTTGTTGGATAGTTTTCTTCTAGCCTTATATTCTGATATAATTTTTATCACTGTTGCTGAGATGTGTTTCTTGTATGAAGCAGAATGATGGATCTTGTTTTCTGTTCCTCAGCCTGTGTCTTATTATTGGGAATTGAGTTCATTGATGTTGAGAAATATTAATGACCAATGATTGTTCATCCTGCTATTTTGAAGTGGATGCTGGCTGTGTGTGTGTGTGTGTGTGTGTGTGTGTGTGTGTGTGTTTCATACATGTGTATATGTTTGTGTGTATGTTGGGGGGTGTCCTTTTATTTTTGTGAATTTGAAATTATTTTCAGTATTTTCAGCAGTGTAGTTTATCTCCTTAAGTTGGCATTTTCCTTCTATTAGCTTCAGTAGAACTGGATTTGTAGATAGATATTGTCTAAATTTGGTTTTGTCATGGAAAATTTTGTCTTCTGCATCTATGGTGATTGGAAGTTTACCTAGGTATAGTAGTCTGAGCTGGAACCTGTGATCTCTTAGAGATTATAAGAAATCTGCTAAGGCCCTTTTGCCTTTAAATTCTCTGTTGAGAAGTGGGATATAATTCCAATAGGTTTACATTTATATGTTATTTGACTTTTTCCTTCTCTGTTTAGTATTCTTTCCTTGATCAATGGGTTTAGCATTCTGATTATTATGTGACAAGAGAATTTTTTCTGGTTTAATCTATTTTGTGTTCTGTATACTTCTTATGTCCTTGTAAGCATCTCCTTCTTTAGGTTAAATGTTTTAATTTTTATTTTATTATTTTTTTGAAAATACTTTCTGGGATTTTGAGCTGGGGTTCTTCTGTTCCTATGATTCTTTGCTTTTGTCAATTTTTAGCATTCTTGACTTCCTGGATATTTTGTGTCATGAGGCTTTAGATTTAGCATTTTCTTTCACTTGTTTACCCACTTATTCTATCATGTCTTCAAGAACTGAAGTGTTGAAGCCTGAGATCCTAGGATGAGTTTGGGGAAAGAAAGTTAGAGGAAAAAGGCATTGTGACCCCTTGGGTAGAGGGTTAAAGGAAAATAAGAACAGAGTAGATTAGATTTCCTAATACAGAGCTGAGGATGGAACTAGGAGGATTGGATATAAGGAACAGTAGGAGATTTGTTGCTCAGCCTGCAGCATATTGTGTTGCCCTGGGAGTTATAATTGTGAGTCTTAAGTTAGAAAGGGGTAACATCTATGATTGGGTTCTGGGACAAGGCAACAAGTAGTATGAGGAAGTATAGGAAGAGGGAGATCTATTGGAGACATGGGAGAAGAGAGCTGGGGTTGGGATATGGCTTTCAAGTATAGTTTTTGATCCTGTTATAGACTTTGGGATGAGACTAGGTGATTGGATCTGGGGCAGCAGAGAGAGAAGTGAAGGTCTGTGGGCAATTTATCTAGTTTTCAGATGGTTGTGTTCTGTGAGTTAGGCTAGAGGTGTCTACTGGAATAAAGTGCTATTTCATTGTTCTTCCTAACTGGTTTCTTCCCAGGGAATGCCTTTGGGGACTGAGGCTGGGATAATAAGATGTGTTAGGAGAAAAAAGGTTCATAGAGAGCCTTCTGCTGTGTTTGATGCAGCATCAGAAAGGAAAGGGAAATCATAGTAAGTTTCTTCAAGTGAGGTACTAAGCATAACATCAATGGCTTATTGTAGAGAGCCTTATTGGGGTGACATGCAACCTGGCAGGAACTTGACATCGACCAAAGTGAAGTTCCTCTCCCAGCTTTTGCGTGGGAACTCCAGTGTTAGACATAATCTCTTCCACCTAGGGTGGCACACTCAGACCAAAATGAAGCCCATTGTTCTTCAAGGACCTGCAGTTTCCTGAGAGACACTAACACTGCAGAGTTTCCAGCCTTTGGGGAAAGGGTCTTCCTCCCACCACCTCTCATGCCTATATATTTGGAGTCCTCCATTAAACCTTGACACTTTGAACAGCAGCTGTTGTCTTGGTCTTTTTCTGTTTTTGCCACCTTCACATACATCCCCAGCTTCCCTTCTAGGTAACCTGTTAGATGTAACTGCGGGTAGTTACAGCTTATGATTCAGGAGTCTCTTCAACAACCATGATTTATAACTCAAAATATATGGTTTTGGGATTTTGTTAGATAGTACATGGTGTGAGGATTATTATCAGCCAATATCTGTACATAACCACTAAAAAAATCTAGAGTATAGTAGAAATAATGTTCACTAAAGAAGAGCTCCCAAAATAGTTATTCAGTACCAAGTCGTCAGGTTTGAAATAATAAACATGCAAGTAATTTTTATGGCTTGATCAGGTTGTATTTGTACTTCTATGAAGATTCTCTCTCTCTCTCTCTCTCTCTCTCTCTCTCTCTCTCTCTCTCTCTCTCTCTCTCTAGATACATACATATAAAATCAACTGAAAGTATAGAGGCTATAATTTTGTAAAAACAAAGGCAGAGTGCATCCGGATGTATAGAGAAAGGAAAGAAATTGAGAAAGTGATATAATTAAACTTTAAATAAAAAATTAAAAAATAAACAAATCTAATGCTTATATATTTCTTCCTAAGACTCAGTAGATATTTTTACTGCTTACATTATCCTCAGCAACCAAGTAAAATATAAAACTGCCAACAAATATAAAAATTAAAACAATACAGTCTAAAAGTAACTTGTATTAGCAAGGTGTAATTATAATCTTGGAGGCTTACTGCTGAACAAGCTCACCCTTTAAAGTTTTTCTCTGAACTCTGGCTGGCTTGTTCAACTCAACTGTTCCAGTCCAATTCTTCTCTCTAAGCTGAATGATTCAAACTGGCTTTCTTGGTTTCATACAGAATTACTCTGCTTGGCTCTGAATTACTCTGCATCTCATGAACAGAATTGCACTGACCAAAGTGAATTGAACTCAACCGAACTCTACTGCTTTGCTGCAACTCAACTAAACTTCACTCACTGAACTGCCCTCTACCCCTAACTCTCTGCTGCAATTTTATTTAATATCTCTTTTCTGTCCTTGTGAAAGATGGGAGTATCTGATCGCTGACTCTACCTGTCAATTTTTTTCTCTGCTTCATCACCTTGCCTGCCACAAGTTAGATGTCACTTTCAAACATGGCTGCTTTCTTTTACAAACTATCTTTAACTTCATTGATTAGGATTAAATGTATGTACTAATGGCATATTAGTTTACCAGCCACAGGATTAAAAGGTGAATTGTTGCTAAATCATCACCAACATAGAAATTCTTTGGATATGATCCATTGCCTGAGCAGTCACGTGACTGGACTAAAATTACTCCACATAGTAGTATACGTATTTTAAAATAGGACACTTATTTAAATTTTCAGATATGGAACATAACTTAAATAGGGGTTCTATTGCTTTGAAGAGATGCCACAATGCCTTGAGCATTTGAAATCTAAAAGTTCATTTCCTGTGGCTTACCTACTCCACCAAACCATGTATCCTAATATTTTTAGATAATGCCTCTCTTTATGAACTTATGGAAGCAATTTTCATTAATACTGCCTCAGAATATTTTCAATTCTATAAAGAACTTATTATTAATCATTGTTCCTTTTTATGTATGGATCAGAAATAAGTTTAGTGAGGGGGATAATCAAATATGAAGATAAAAAGAGAGATAGCATTTCTGGAATAATTTCAAAGAAATTTTGTGTTTGTTAAGTGCCTGCATTCTGTGATATGTTGCTTCTGATATTCTTGCTGTTAGAATTTTAAAGGATCAAAAGTAACTTCCTCCTACACTTCTGTAGCTAAATGTGGCACAGTAGTTTTCAAAAATGCATGTTTTAGTAATATAAAAATTCCATTTTATTGAATGAAATGAAAGATTTTAATTGCTTTACTCAAACATGTTTATGTTATACGTTTTGTTCTCACAAATAAAATGACTTTCAACCATTTCAGTCCCTTATTTTGCTTATGTGTTCACATTGTTTTTTGTGAAACCTGGTGGCAGAGAGGTAAAGCAGAGATGCTCTATATTTCCAGTTATCCCTCTAATTTCCACTTTATTCTTTTGCCAGTTACACTAAGTGGAAATCAATACCTCCATCAAATGTTATATAAAGGCAGTAGTTGGAATTAATTTGCTGCCATGATGAAAGGAATGTCAGTGAAGATACATAGGAAGTTAAAATTATACCTACATTACTTGACTGTGAAGTCACCCAATATAATATCTTATTTTTCTGGTTTTATTCTTAGTTGGGCTCAGTTGATAACTGGTTATATATACCTAGTATTTATCTAATGTCTCACTTAAGTATGTTGGCTGCACAATAAATCATTTAAAATATTTACATTATCTTAGCAAAATAATGAAATTCTAATACAGTGTTCAAATTTTTCTCATTATTTAAAACACTAGGAAAATCAACATTTCTCTGTGAATAATCAGCTGATGTCTGCCTAAACTGAGATATGTCTGATTTGATGAATATAACTAACAAAAATTTTGCTCAGGCCCAGCAGGATAGATATCATGTCTGCTGGGCTCGGTTTATGTCCCAGCTGGCATGAGTATTGTGGTGGAGTTCTCACCTGTGTTCACAGTTATGTATGGCAGACCTCCTGGGAGACAGGTAGGCTATGGTGTCCTGGGGGTGAGGGGTGGCAAACTCACAGATCTGGAAATGCAATCCCATAATATGGTCAACTAATATACATAAGAACAAATGAAAGACAAAGCAAGTTATAAATATTCATTTCATTAACTAAAATAAAATTAGGAAACCCAAATTTCCCTTGTATTTCCACCTGACAGAGAAGACAGGTAAGGGATCTCAAGAAGATGTAGGCTATTAAGTGAAACTTACAGTAAGAGGAACAGAATACTTCACCAACCAGTTACACAGTCGGGAGACCCCAGAGTTTAACAAAATAATACAGGCTATTGACAGTTCAATTAGTTCTCATCATAATTTCATGGTAAAGTCCTATTGTTGAAGCTATCTGACACTTTGGCTGAAAAATATAGATATATAAACCATATGGCTACCAGGAAACTTCCCCTGGTGGGTTGTTTTCACAGTCCTAAAATGTTTTGTGCACCTTGTGCAAGAAAGAAAAGACAATGGTATACTCAGCAACACTGGATATGCATATTGCATTATCAACCAGACAGGTAAGATGTGCTGGCTGTGTCAATACTGGCATGGCTGATAGTGGTGCCTAACTACTTTTTAATTATATTTGATGCCTGTCATACAGTTTAAAATTTCATACCTGGTAGTCCAATCCTGGTTAATTACCCATGGCATAGAAGGTTACTAGCCCTAGAGTAAAACCTATTTTTATTGCATTAAATGGCTATGCTAGCAAATTGTTTGTGTGCACGTGTGTGTGCGCGCACATGTATGTGTGTATACAATGTTTATATATGCAATATATATATATATATATATTTCATAATGTTTCCATTCTTGGTTAGAGAAACTCTTTTTAAAATAGAGAACAATCTATTTAATGGTATATAACTGTTGAAAGTATTGAAACTAAAAGATTTGGTGCTCACTCATAAACTAGACAACTATATTAAACCTCTTAGCACCAAGGATCATGAGACATTGTTGTACTGCATCCTGCCTCTCTGCTGGTGGTGCATGACTGCTCTTGGCACACTGCTCAGGTGTTACAAAAAGAAGTTCAATATGGTGGTCCACAATTTGTATTCTCCTTCACCAGACTGGTTAGGAAAACAGTGGAGTCTGGGATGAATGCAGTGTTTTTTAGTCTCCTGTGTATCCAAGAGCCTGAGAATTAGAAAAGGAACTCTCCAGTCCATGCACCCCTTAAGGAGTCCATGAGCTTGACAGGAAAAGGAAAGCAGAGCCCTCAGACAGTCAGAACCTGTCTGATTCTGAGTGCAAAGTGTGGAGGGACTGGAGGAGGGCCTTCCTCGGCAGTTTTAGGTTCAGCTCTTTAAAATGGAGGCTTTCCCCAAGGTAATTCCTAATAAAGGGATGATCCTTGCTGGTTTATTTGATGGTAGATCTGAATTCATACACTATATTTGGGGTAAACTGGGGATTAAATACATTTTTGTGCAAAGGAATACCAGGAAGGAAAGCTCATTGGCTGAGCTCTCAATGCCAGTTGTGATACCTCATTAGCAAGACGAACAACTCCAGGTGACTATGCTACCTGACTCAGTGTCAACATTTCTCAGTGGGGTGTCATGATTTCATGTTCCAGAGCAGGTAGAGGCAGGTAGGAAATGACTCCATTTCTGCTATTTTGAATTATGAGATTCCCAGTGTTTGAGATCATTCAACCTTACATTTTCTTATGCCTGTCTAATAAGAAGGTCTCACATATCCTACAAGAAATCATAGAAAAGGGTCTTCTCCCAAGGTAGAAAGAATGTAAGAATGAAGGATAGGAAGAAAAGTTATCATATGATCAGAAAGATAGATAAGGAAATAAGTACTTGGGTACAATAAAATCAGCCATGCAAAATCTTCAGTAGATAGTTCATCAAGCACAAGGGGACATAGTCTTGCAGTTCAGGAAAGAGAAGAGATTAAGAAAAGAACAGAAAAGTACAGACTTTCCCATTTTTTTGTCAACCCCACAAATTCAAGTTTCTTAGACAGCTTTTCTTACTATGAATAAACATTTAACTACAGTTTTTTTTCATCTCATATTAGCCAATCTTGTGGTCATTTTATTATGAGATACTTCCCAGTGCATAAAATTTCTTAAATGTCTTGAATACAAATTCATACTCATTTTCTGGTCTTCAGTTTTCACTATTTATATAGCATTCTCTAGGATAATCTGAAAGATTATATATTCATCAGGTTAAAATCATGAAAAGACAGCAATGTTATATTTAATGAGATTCATATCAAGAAATGATCTTGCCTAGAGAAGGGGCTCAGGGCCATAATCCCAGAATCAGAAAATGGGCCAAGGGTTTGAGCTTAACATAGTCTAAGTAATAAGAACAAAAATCATATATTACAAGGTCTTATCTAAAGAACAGTGGAAAACAAACAAAAAATAAAATCAAACAAAATCAGAGGCATATGAAATATAAAATTATACATGAGAAAATTTATTCTTAGTTAAAGAAAACAATAACAAAAATTATTCACAAAATGATAAAAATATATATTTCTAGAAATTTTAACATAAAATATAAGAATGTACAGAAATCACTAATATTAACACAAAAATGGGAAATAATTTATACATATTATGTCTTAATATTAAGTTGATAATATAATAAATAAAAATATATAAATAATTCTGTTTAACATAACTATATCTGTTGAGATTGTGCTGCATTGCCAGAGACAGCAACACTGTTCTATGGAACATAGGAACAAATTCTGAATATGTTCTGAACACATTCTAAAGTAAATCATCTGGATATTTATAGGCTAAGAGAAAGAAGGGAAAGAGGCAGGGCGAGGGAGGTAGGAAAGAAAAGAAAGAGAGAAAGAAAGAAAGAAAGAAAGAAAGAAAGAAAGAAAGAAAGAAAGAAAGAAAGAAAGAAAGAAAAGAGGGAGGAAGGAAGGAAGGAAGGAAGGAAAAAAGGAAGAAAGGAATGAAGAAAAGTAATGGAGGAAGTAAAGGAGGAAGGGAAGGAAAGTAAATAAGGAAAGAAGGTAGAGAACAATAGGGAAAGAAAATATAGGGGAAGGAATGAGTGAAGGCAAAGAGGAAAGAAGGAAAGGAAGAGAAGGGAAATTCAATTTCTCTGCTTTCCATGAAAGCTATCAAAAATCTAAATTTAAAACTAAAATGTTCCATTAAAAATAAAGTACAAGATTGAATAAACTCAGTATTATACAGGGACAAATAAGTAATTCCTAAACATAAAATAAAACATGACGTAAAGTCAGTTGTCACAATGATTTCATTAAAAATTGTACCAGCTCTTGTTCTCCTGCTCTTGCCTCTTGCTCTCTTGCTCCTCTCAGCCTCTCTCTTTCTCTGCCCCTCTTGGGCTCTCCTCCTCTCCTCCCTCTCTCCACATGGTCATGAAGGCCTCTACCTCTCTACTATCTACTCTCCCTGCCTTTCTCTGCCTCCACTACCCCATTAACTCCCATCCTCTGCCCTAAATAAACTCTATACTAAAAAAAATGTGTATTCACAGTCTGTGGAGAGGACACAAATGATTATTTTACCAAAACAATATTAATATAAGGTCATGAAGAGATTCAGCATCCTTAGACGTTAAGGAAGTGCAACAAGAAACCATGGTAAGGTACATATACTATGATAGGCTACAGATTGTAACAGCAAGATTTAATCTCATAAACTATTACATACAGATGACACTCAGGGAATTCGTGTGTGTGTGTGTGTGTGTGTGTGTGTGTGTGTGTGTGTTATGGCTTTAATATTAGGTCTGATATTAGTGTATTTTTTTATGTCAACCATGTATTGGACTGTCATCGACCCACAAACTTTGTATCTGAAAGCTGAATCTGTAGCAATTTCTAATATTTATAAATAGTTATCCCAAAAGTAAGCATAAGTGGTCAGTGGGAAGATTATATTACTTACTCTCTCCATCACTGGTGCCTCTTCATAAGTTCTACCTTCTGATTCAGGCAAAAGCAGAAAAACTTAAATCATTATATATATCAGGTGAGAATTTTATAAAGTGCAAATCTGAGATATAGGAATAGGCTATTCTCCTTGACCACTACTGGAAAACTGATACACATAACTTTTTTAGTTAAACAAGTTCCTTTTAAGATTAGAAATGACATAGCATTATAGCATCTTTCCCTTATGAAAAGGAAATGGACACCAAGGTCATCTTGTTTTGTGGAAACTGTGCAAAAGTATTGAAGTATTAGTAGTTCTCATAGCTTCTTTAACACTGCCCCAGTAAAACTTGTTTGAAAAACTGTAATCATGAATTATACACTATAGATTAAATACCAGCCTTTTATGTACAAAAATTTGTGTCATTGCTGATTAATCTTTAAGAGTCAAATATAGAAAATAAACAAAATGCCCTTCAATAAGTAACTCATTCACTTGCAAGACTCAATAGTATTTCTCGTAAGATTAGTAAAATTTTCTGAATGTAGATTTATAACACAAGTTTAAAATATCATGTAATTTTGAATTGATGTCATTATCTGGGGAGGTCAATATAAAGGACAATTTTGTTGTTTTAAAAACATTTTTTTAGATTTGTTTATTTATTTTATTTCTTTCTTATTAGATATTTTCTTTATTTACATTTCAAATGTTATCCTTTTCCCTCTTTTCACCTCCAAAAACCCCCTGTCCTATCCCCCCTCACCTGCTCACCAACACACCTACTCCCACTTCCCTGTCCTGGCATTCTCCTGCACTGGGGCATCTAGCCATCACAGGACCAACGCCTTCTTCCATCCTTGATGTCTGACAAGGCCATCCTTGGCTACTTATGAGACTGGAGCCATGGGTCCCTCCATGTGTACTCTTTGGTTGGTGGTTTAGACCCTTGGAGATCTAGGGGTACTGGTTGGTTCATATTGTTGTCATTCTATGGTGCTGCAAACCCCTTCAGCTCCTTGGGGTATTTCTCTAGTTCCTCTATTGGGGACCCTGTGCTCGTTCCACCGCTTGGCTGTGAGCATCCACTACTGTATTTGTCAGGCACTGCCAGAGCCTCTCAGGAGACAGTTTTGTCAGGCTCCTCTCACAAGTACTTGTTGGCATCCATAATAGTGTCTCGGTTTGGTAACTGTATATGGGATGGATACCCAGGTGTGGCCTTTCCTTCAGTCTCTGTTCCAAACTTTGTCTGTATCTCCTCCCATGGATATTTTGATCCCCCTTCTAAGAAGGACCAAAGTATTCACAATTTGGTCTTCCTTCTCCTTAAGCTTCATGTGGTCTGTGAGTTTTATCTTGGGTATTCTGAGCTTCTAGGCTAATATCCACTTCTCAGTGAGTACATACCATGTATGTTCTTTTGTGATTGGGTTACCTCACTCAGAATGATATTTTATAGCTGGACATAGTACTACATGATGACCCAGCTATACAACTCCTAGGCATATATGCAGAAGAAGCTCCAACATGTAATAAGGACACAAGCTCCACTATGTTCATTGCAGCCTTATTTATAATAGCCAGAAGCTGTAAAGAACCCAGATGTCCCTGAACAGAGGAATGGATACAGAAAATATGATACATTTACACAGAGGAGTACTACTCACCTATTAAAAACAATGAATTAAAGAGTTCTCACCTGAAGAATATCTAATGGCTGAGAAGCACCTAAAGAGATGTTCATCATCCTTAGTCATTAGGGAAATGCAAATCAAAACAACCCTGAGATTCCATCTCACACCAGTCAGGATGGCTAAGATCAAAAACACAGGAGACAGCAGTTGTTGGCGAGGATGTGGAGAAAGAGGAACACTCCTCCACTGCTGGTGGAATTGCAGGCTGGTACAACCACTCTGGAAAGCAGTCTGGCGGCTCCTCAGAAAACTGGGCATGACACTTCCGGAGGATCCGGCTATACCACTCCTGGGCATATACCCAGAGACTTTACCTGCATGCAATAAGGACACATGCTCCACTATATTCATAGCAGCCTTATTTATAATAGCCAGAAGCTGGAAAGAACCCAGATGTCCCTCAACGGAGGAATGGATTCAGAAGATGTGGTATATTTACACAATGGAATACTACTCTGCAATTAAAAACAATGAATTCACGAAATTCCTAGGCAAATGGTCAGAACTTGAAAATATCATCCTTAGTGAGGTAACCCAATCACAAAAGATCACACATGGTATGAAGTCACTGATAAGGGGATATTGACCCAGAATCTCAGAATACCCTAGACACAATCAGCATATCAATAGATTTCTAAAAAGATGGAAGGAGAGACCCCTGGTCCTGGAAAGACTGGATGTAGGGGAACGCCAGGACAGAGTAATGAGAGGGGGTTGAACGGAGAAAAGAGGGAGGGAAGGGGGCTTATGGGACTTTCGGGGAGGGAGGAAACGGGAAAGGGGAAGTGATTTGGAATGTAAATTAAAAAAATAAAATAAAATTAAATTAAAAAAAAAAAAAAAAAAAAAAAAAAAAACAATGAATTCATGAAATTCTTAAAAATTATATTTAAATTTCTTATTAAATATTAGTGTTCTTATGCAGCATTTCAATAAAATTTAGTGATTAGAAAATTTTTGAGCCCCAATTAAATATTTTCTCAAATAAGAATTTCATTGATACTCTTATTGTAAAGTATAACTATTTACAAAATATTTTTTTCTTCTAGGTACTTTTTATTTTCAAAAAAATTGTTAATATATAAACATCTAATTATCTAAAAAATTCTACTCCTATACAGCTGCCTGCTCTGATATTTGCACAGGAAATTACCACAATACAAAAATAATGGACAAAACAACAGAACAGCACTAGAGTTATAGGTGTGTACAGGAATGAATATCTTGGAGTCTTACAAAACTATTTATACCATTTGTTGCCTATTTACACATCAAAACAACATTTCTAACAAACAAAACTAAAATTTATCAAGTTATAAAAATTGTCTTCTAAAAAAATATACTATATTACCACAAAATAATGATAAAACATTTTTAAAAAATTTAGATTTTTAATTAAGACCACTCTTGGTTAACAGCATCCATGCCACATTCTGCCCTTTATTTAGCAACATTCATGTCACAATCCTAGCCATATTGCATATTGGTAAGCTTTCAACACATCACTGATAATCAAAGGCAGTCAACAAGTCAGTATTAGCAACATGTTAACTACATGGCGGAGCATACTGCCAGTTCTCAGTTCTGGTGGCGTTTCATGTGCAGTGCAAGGTGGTCAAACAGGAGAAACTGAGGCTGCACACCAGGCACTATAAAGGTTTGGCACCTGTGTGTTTCCTGTAGTGGCAAGTCAGCTCTTCTGACCGGGCAAATCTCAAGTGAGCTTTTAAATGAGACAACTTTGTTTGAACTTTTGAGCAACCATTATAACTGGAGAGGTGGCTGCACTGCTTCTCCAGATCTGGGCTACTCCTTCTGTTGTAACTGGCAGAGAGGCAGGCAAATTTGGATTGTGAATTGCCAGTTTTGAAGCAATTGTAGAAACATAGGATGAAGGTGGGGTTAAATTCTAGAGCATCTCAGCTTATCTATTGGGACTTTCAGGTTCTGAGCTCAGCGGTGACAGGGAAAGTAGGTGGCCTGCTGTGGAAGAAACTGACTTGGCATGGGTTTACATGCACGGGGCTATGCACTGGAACTGTTTCATTGACCTCTGCAGAACAGCAGAGGGGTGTGTGTTAAGGGCTGCCATAGAAACATTAAGGGTGTCCATTACTACTGTCTCTTTTGACGAACTGGGCATGTCTAGATCCGGTGTATACAATAACTGGTACAGGTGACCCTGCTGGGAAAGGAAAGAGAGATGAAGATCTGGTATAGAAAGTTCCTGTTTGATGAATATATTGTCCACCTCTGGTGGGCTCTGTGGTCTGGTAGGAGCTGAATATACTGGTGAACTCAGGGAGGGCCTGGGTGAGGGCTGGAGGAGGTGTGCTCTGTCAACTCATTTTGGTGACTGAAAATGGCAAAAGGCTCTGTCTTGATCTGTGCTACACATGATCTTTGGGATGTGTAGAGGCCACTTCTCAGGGGAGTGATGTCAGGGAGGAAGATATTCATGTTTATGCTTTAGTGTAAGTGAAGAACTGGTGTACCCCTGAGGCACTGTCTTGTCTATGCTTTTTTTTGTTGTTGTTTATCTTATTTTCTATATTCTTTATTTACATTGCAAATGGTTTCCCCTTTCCCGGTTACCTCCTCCCCAAAAGTCCCATAAACCCTCTCCCCTCCCCTTGTTGTCCATTCAACCCCCTCCCGCTTCTCTGACCTAGTATTCCACTACACTGCTGCAATGAGTCTTTCCAGGACCAGGGGCCTCTCATTCCTTCTTCTTGGGAGTCAATTGATATGTGAATTGTGTTTTGGGTATTATGAGCTTCTGGGCTAGTATCCACTTATCAGTGACTGCATACAATGTGTGTTCTTTTGTGATTGGGTTACCTCACTTAGGATGATAGTTTCCAGTTCCAACCATTTGCCTAAGAATTTCATGAATTCATTGTTTTTAATAGCTGAGTAGTATTCCATTGTGTAAATATACCACATTTTCTGTATCCATTCCTCCTTTGAGGGACATCTGGGTTCTTCTCAGCTTCTGGCTATTATAAACAGGGCTGCTATGAACATAGTGGAACATGTGTCCTTATTGCATGTGGGGGTGTCCTCTGAGTATATGCCCAGGAGTGGTATAACAGGGTTCTCCAGAAGTGTCATGTCCAGTTTTCTAAGGAACTGCCAGACTGATTTCCAGAGTGGTTGTGCCAGCTTGCATTCCCACCAGCAGTGGAGGAGTGTTCTTCATTCTCCACATTCAGGCCAACACCTGCTGTCTCCTGAGTTTTTTGTTTTGTTTTTTTTTTTGTTTGTTTTTTGAGACAGGGTTTCTCTGTATAGCCCTGGCTGTCCTGGAACTCTCTCTGTAGACCAGGCTGGCCTCGAACTCAGAAATCCGCCTGCCTCTGCCTCCCAAGTGCTAGGTTTTTGATCTTAGCCGTTCTGACTGGTATGAGGTGAATGGATAAAGGACCTCCACATAAAACCAGACACATTGAAACTAGTAGAAAAGAAACTGGGGAAAAGCCTTGAACACATGGGCACAGGGGAAAATTTCCTGTACAGAACACCAATAACTTATGCTCTAAGATTAAGAATTAACAAATGGGATCTCATAAAATTACAAAGCTTCTGTAAGGCAAAGTACACTGTCAATCAGACAAAACAGCAAACAAAAAATTGGGAAAAGATCTTTACCAACCCTACATCCAACAGAGGGCTAATATCCAAGATATATGAAGAACTCAAGAAAGTAGACTCCAGAGAGCCAATTAACCCTATTTAAAAAAATGGGGTACAGAACTAAACAAAGAATTTTTTACCTGAGGAATATCGAGTGGTTGATAAGCACCTAAAGAAATGTTCAACATTGTCTATACTGTTTTATGCTCTGAAATTATCTGAATTGGAGGAAGCTGAGATGTCAGATACTTCTCCATTTCACATCTTGTCTTCTCCAGGGTGGTGGCAGCAGTCAAAGGTGAATTGCAGTATCCTTCCTCCTCCTCCTCCTCCTCCTCCTCCTCCTCTTCCTCCTCCTCCTCCTCCTCCATTCCTCCTCCTCCTGCTCCTCCTCCTTCTCCTCTTCCTCCCCTTCTTCCTCATCTTCTTCTTTCTCTCTTTCTCCTCTTCTTTTTCCTTTTGGTTTTCTCTCCTCAGGGTTTTTCTGTGTAGCCCCAGCCATCCAAGAACTCTTCTGTATATCAAGAAGGCCTTGAACTCAAATATCCACCTTCCTTTGCCTCCTGAGTGCTTGGATTAAAGGTGCCCACAATATTATTTTTAATTTAACTATTATATTGGTGAGATTTTTTCTTAATTTCATATAAAATGTAAAATGTGTAGTATTTATCTACTATAACAAATTTTAAAATCTCTAAAAATCATTATAATTGTAATAATTTATTTTAAGCATTTTTTTTTATTTCAGTAAAAGTATTCAGGATCCAGTTGAGTTTTTTGTAATTTTTCCAATATCTTTCCTTATCTTAGTTTATAAATTGAAAGTGATATGCTAGCTATTGAAGAATAAGTTATGACCCAGTGACAGGTTATATGACATCTAAATAATTTGTCAAAGTAATTGCTCTGATTTCCCTGTGTCCTAAGTCAGTTTTAATCAGTAAGGTTGTCTTTCTCTCCTTTTGAGGGGGTTGGTATGGGTGATAAATTTCAATGTTTGACAGCAGAGGTAAAAAGAATTGTTTTTGCTACTCTGTCACAGATACCCTTAGTGATACATCCACAAGCAATTTATCCACATTTCTCAGAGTTTTCATGTCATTTTCTGCTGAGCTTTCCTGGAAATAATCTCAAAGAACAGCATTCTTTTAATTTCCTTCGATCTCACTGTTTTTTTCACTTTCTGCAAAGTTATGACGTTTTGTAGGAAGTATTAGAATACCTTCTTTTTCAATTTCTCTTTATCCTCCAAGCTTTCTTTTTTTCTTCCTTCTTCTCCTCCTCTTCATCCTCCTCATCTTCACCCTCATCTTCTTCTACACAGTAAAATTCATTCCCACAACAATGAAGGTATATTTGTTTACAAATAATTTTCAACTTATGGGAAGTCTACTTCTCTGTATTCAAAACAGAAAAATATACAGGAAAAACTATGACTTTCTTCCTGTGATTCTGTTTTCCCAGAAGAATTAGGTATTTTTGGGCATTTGGGAAAGTAGTAAACAGTTGAGCCTCGTCAGGAGAATGCATTCAGCTAAGCATGGGTACTTCAGGAATAAAATTGAGGTACACTGTCTCTCACAAGTATTTGCTTAGTATAACTCTGTCTCTAATAACTAAGATTCAAGTGTCTGATAATATTGCCAATGTTTACATTCATGCTTCCAGATAAAAGTTACATTTAGTAGTATCAAACAGCAAGAAAATATATAGAAGATGCATATCTTTAATTATGTTTATTTTTACAACAGAAAGTAACAATTGTATATTTTTGTTTTGCTACAAGATTAAGATTTTACATAATAAGAAAGGCATAAATTGCAGAATGAAATGAAAATGAATGGAGTGGAATTCATGCCACTCTCTGGAATTTTCTCCATTTAAAAGGGTCCTAGCCTACATAAAGCCTTGAGGCTTTTTCTGTCTTTAAGACCTGAATAGATATGCTGAGTGTGTTCATGCGTAACTGCATGCTCAATTAGGCATGGAAGTCTCAGTTTCAGGCAGCAAGTTACACCCAGCTTTCCTAAGATGAATCCTACCTGCCCTATATTCTGAGAAAGTTTTATGTCATCCTAACAGCTCTTACTAAGTGTATCACTCTTCTGCTGCAACATGATCCTACAGAGTTGTAAAGGATCTGGCTTATACAATGTAAAACATAAAATCTTAAAGATAAAGGAAGAGAAAAACTAAGTAAAAAGATAAACAACATAGAGATTTAAAATTCTTTCTCATGGAAACGGTTCAAAAAGGAAATTTAATCTCTAGAAGAAAGATATTAATCAGTTATTTAATGACTTATAATGATGATATATACTGATAATTGAATTTCAAATAACAAATCTCTTAAAATATCATGTTAATGGTAGTAGAATAATTTTAAAATGTTTCTATATAAATATTATACTCAATATTATTATAAGGAGGTTTATCACTCAAGCAAAATTGAGGTATTCATATCTATTGTTAAACATACAGGTTGAATTTAATGAATTTTAAATTGTAAAAATTGTTCGATTTTGCATGGAAAAACATGAATATACTAAGATTTTCATGGACCAAATTTCTACCAAGAAAAATTTTAAGTCATTAAAGTCTAAAACTAATTTGAAAATTAAAGTGCTTTAGAACTGTTACTAAGTTTTGTTTTCTTACTCTGTATATGTGTGTGTGTGTGTGTGTGTGTGTATGTGTGCGTGCATGTGTGTGTGTGTTTGTGTGTGTGCACATGCTTTGCTACAATATGATGGTGGGAATTCTACAAGGAGATCATACTAGGTATTTAGTTCATTGACTTTTTTTTTCCTTATGATTTTCAAAGTAGTCAACAAATACTTTGTTCACACAATGATTCTATATAATTTAACACTTTTTAAAACATAGTTAAAGGAAGAATAGTAAGTAAAATGAAGACTTAAAAGAAGAGACATAATACATATTACATTTTAATATTGTTTCCTGGGTATTAATTTGAAAACTGTAGGACAGAATCATTAAGCCTCAAATAATATTCTGTAAAAAATATCATATCTGAATCAGAGACACAATCAATAATTTTCATAAGATAAAGATCTTGCTTAAGATGAGAAAACAGGGATTTAGATCTATAATTCAATTCTGTGTAGTCTTGTGCCCTTCTAATGGCTGCCAGAAACCCATGAGCTGCTTCACTCCAATTTTCGACTCCATTATTTTAGGTACGTCTTCCATGACTGTCAACCAAATGCCCTAATTTTCCAAAGGCATACACATTTGGGTTAAGACCCAGTGTGCCATCATTTTGATCACAACATTTTTTATATGATATTTCCAAGACCATGGACTTTGAATGTAGCAGCAGTTAGGATTGGAAGGGAACAGAGCAGAGAAATGCAGTACGTGTTATAAAATGTGTGCTTGATTTTCCTTCAGAACCAAACAAGACACAATGTTACAAGGTTAAAATAGAAAAGGCAGTATTGTACAGCCTTAAAACCAGAGTGTGTGCATCTCATCTTTTGATTGTTTTCTTCAGCCTTCATAATACTTAATATGAAGACAAAACCAAATGGTGCATTCAATACTCACTTATTTTCCTTGATGTTTAACTACAGTGATAAGCCTTTATAATCATTAATATAGTGTTTTTTCCATATTTCATTTGTTCATATGAGGATAAATAGGACCAATTTACATAATTTGTGATTTTTGAAAGTAGATACCCTAGTTATTGAAATTTTTCATTTTAGAATTTCCAAAATTATGATATCTCGGTTAAAATATTTTATTTCTATCATTTCTTTATTTTTATTACTCTTATTACTCTAATCTCTAATACTATGATGTTTGTTGCTTCACTGTTAAAAGTTTCAAATTAACTTTATTTTTCATTAATGAATTTATTCACTTTGTATCCCAATCACAGCACCCTCCATCTTCTTCCAGTCCCACCTCGCAATCTGATTTCTCCCATTTTCCCTTCCCACTCTCTGAGAAAAAGGGAAAGCCTTCTGTGGGTAACAACCCACCCTGGAGCATTGAGTCATAGCAGGACTAAGCAAATCCTCTTCCACTGTGGCCAGATAAAACAGACAAGCAAGGGGAAAGGAATGAAACAGCAGGCAACAAAGTCAATGATAGCCCCCATTACAATTGTCAGGGGACCCATAGGAAGATAAAGTTACATGTCTGCTGCAAATGTGTAGGGGGCTTAGGTGCAGCCCACCTTTCTTTTCTTGGAGATTAAGTCTCTGTGAGCCCCAATAGGACAAGTTAGTTCTCTGCAGGTTATGACTTACTTAACTCTTCTACCTAACTTAATCCTTCCTCCAACTCTTCCATATGAATCCCTGTGCTCTCCCAAATGTTTGGCTTTGGGTCTCTCTATCTGTTTAGAGTCTGGATGGATACTCTTAGAATCCAGTAATGCTAGGGTCCTGCCTTCGAGCATAGCAACGTATCATTAATAGTGTCAGGGTTTGACTCTCTCTCATAGCCTCATTGTCTCGAGTTGATCCAGACGTTGGTTGTCCTTTCCCTCAATCATTGTTGCATCTTTATCCCTGCATGTCTTATAGGCAGCACAAATTTGGGCCTAAAGTTTTGTGTGCAGTTGTTGTCCTGCTCTGTCCACTGGAAGCTAGGGCCATGTGCTTAGACTCGCAGAGTTTCCACTATCTCAGGTCTCAGGCTTGTACCACAGATGTCCTCCAACTATTACTATTCTTTATCTCTCCCCTATCCCTCGCCATCCACTCACCTATCTAGTTCCCTCACTCCATCCACTTATTTTCCCTTTTCCCCCTTCTGAGTGAAATTTAAGCATCCTCCTTTTTGTCCCACTCACTACTTAGCTTTTTTGAGCTAATGTGAGTTGCAGCATAGTTATCTTTTACTTTATGACTAACATCTACTTATAAATGAGTACATACAAAGTCTGTCTTTTTAGGTATGGGTTACCTGACCCAGGATGATATTTTCTAGGGCCATTTGCTTGCTTAAAATTTCACAATGTCTTTATTTTTATGAACTGAGTAGTATTCCATTGTGTAAGTGTACCATATTTTCTTTATCTCTTGTTCAATTGAGAGGCCTCTAGATTATTTCCAGTTTCTGGCTATTATGAATAAAGCTGCTATGAACATAGTTAAACAAGTGTCCTTATAGTATTGTAAAGAATATTTTAGTTATAAGGCCAGCAGTGGTATAGCTGCGATTTGAGGCAAAACTATTCTCAATTTCCAAAGTAACCACCAAAGTAATTTTTAAATTGACTGTGTAAGTTTGCACTCTCACCAACAATGAAGAAGTGTTCCTCTTTACTGGAAAGTGTACCATTTCCAGCATGTGCTTTCACTGAGATTTTGATCTTAGCCATAAGAGTGCTGTAAGATGGAATCTCAGATTCTTTTTATTTGCATTTCCATGATTACGGAAGACATTGAACATTTCTTAGGTGCATCTCGGCCATTAGAAATTTCTCTGTTTATCTCCATAAACCATTTTTAATTGGGCCATTTGATTTGTTGGTGTCTAATTTTTTGAGTTCTTTACATATTTTGGATATTCATCCTCTATAGGATGTAGGGTTGGTTAATTTTTTTTTCATTCTGTTGGCTGCCATTTTTATCCTATTGTTAGTGTCCTTTGCCTTATGCTTTTCAATTTCATGAAGACCCATTTATTATTATTATATTTTGTCTTAGGACCTGACCTGTTGATATTCCGTTCAGAAAATTGTCCCCTGTGTCAATGTTTTCAAGGCAGTTCTCCACTTTCTCTTCTGTCAGGTACAGTGTATCTGGTTTTGTGTTGAGATTTTCGATCCACAGGAACTTGAGTTTTGTCAGGATAATAAATATGGATCTATTTGGATTCTTGTACATACAAGTATAAGTGCATCCAGTCAAACAGACACCATTTTTTGAAGATGATTTTTTTTTACATTGCATAGTTTTGCTTCTTGGTAAAACAATCAAGTGTCCTTAGGTGTGTGAGGTACTTAATTCCGGTACTTTGATTCTATTTCATTGATCATCCTGCCTGTTCTTATGTCAATAGAATGAGGTATTTTTATTAGTAAAGTTCTGTAGTACAGCTTGAATGCTGAAATGGGGATACCTTAAAAATGTACTTTCTCCTATTTAACAGAATCATCTTTATTAATGTAATTTTAGGTCAGTCTTATGTAATATTACATGTCTGTAATCTCTAAGAGTTGCTACAATGCTATGGATTAACCTGTAAGACTAAATAAGTAATACTAACATGATTGTTCTAAGTTGCGTATTAAGTCTTTGGTAGCTTTCTTCAATTCCTAGAATAGGACCTTTTTCTCTTGGACGATAGAGTTTCTGGATACAAACATTACAAGTAAATCTCTTCCAAAATAATTTATTTTAGTCTCATGATTGCTTTCTCCATTAATAATGGAGATGATGCTGTTAGGAAAGCTGTTTTGCTAATGATGTCATTATCATTATTAATTCTCTTAAGAAACATCTATGTAATATCTTCCTGGAATTGCTTCAGCTCTTTGCAACACAAATTTGCATAAAATGTTTTTTCCTCCTCCAAATAACTTTAAATTTATTTGAAAATTAAGCCATCTAAATTAATAGTTACAGTAAAAAAATGATGCTATTTTTACCATCAAGAGTATAGTTTCATAGAAATTAAGCAGAAAATTTAAACCCTGCAGGTAAAATAAGGGAAAGGAAAGTTAAGTTCTTTGTGTTTACTCAGTGAGACTGGAAGAAATATTTAGGTATGTAGTTTCTTTTTGAGAAGACATTACCCTTTTGTAGGGGAGGGTTGTTTTGCCTTTGTGAATTCCATCTAAAGACCTTCACTCTGAAGTATTTATTGTTTTACAATGTGTAAACTTAACAGTTCTCTACTACAAGGCTGTTTCTCCATGACTTCCCTGTTGCTGGACATGTAGTTTCTCAGGTTATGGTGACTTTTACAATGACACATATGGTGCTGAGCTAGCAAAATCAATTACTTTCCTCTCTCCATATCTTTGTGTCTTTTCAGATATACCTGTTCTTGTTACTTTATTCATTTATTTAAATTTCTCCATATATATTTATTAAGATTTTTTAAAAGAATTAAAAGGTTAATTTGGGATCAGTTAGATATGTTTTATATAAGCCAAATTTTAATTTTTGAATATATTTTAAAACTTTGAAGGACTGTTAAGATTTGACAATATATTTATAATTTTTCTTTAATGATACACTATACTTTTATTGTTTCATTTTGAAATACTAAATTAAAGACATCTGAAAAATGAGTAAAATATCAAAAGAATAAAATATCCTTAGATTTAGGAACTTAGATATTGATTATTTATGTTCTATTCTTAATAAACAATTATGAAATGTGAGCGATATGACTAGGTAAAACATGACATAACTTAAAGACAAGATTAATGGTAGGAGAAGAATGATAGTAAATAGAATCAGGAACAAAAGGAAATAAGAAATTCTGGAATTAGTGTCCAAGGAAAAACCTAATATATCCTTGGGGTCTTTCAATGATAGCATCTCTATTCACTGAATTATGTTACTAATGAAAGAAGCAGCCTGACATTGGAAAGACTGTTTCTTATTTATTTATCTATTCTTTTATTTATTTTTTTGTTGGTTTGTTGGTTGGTTGGTTTATTATTCTGTCATACATTACTTGCTGATAACAGTTCCCTACCATCATCCCACATCCCCTCACCTCAAGGTCCTATCCTCTTTGCTTCTTATCATAAAGTTCAGGGCTCCCAGGGATATCAACCAAACATGGCATAACAAGTCATAATAAGACAAGGTATGCATCCTCATATCAAGGTTGGATGAGGAAACTCTAAGGAAGTAAAGGTTTCTAAGGGCAGGCAAAAGAGTCAGAGACACATTGCATTCATATCATTAGGAGTCCCATAAAACACCAAGATACACAATCATAAAATACATGCAGAGGACCTATGTCAGACCCATACAGGCTTCCTGATGGCCAACTGAGTCTCATTTAACTGTGGGACATATTATTGTGATATCCTTGGCTTCTCTGGCTACTACAATCCTTTTTACCCCTCTTCCAAGAAATCTAAACATCATAAAGGCAATACACAATAAGCTGACAGTCAACATCAAATTTAGTAGAAAGAAACACAAAGCATTTCCACAAAAATCATGAAAAAGAGAACACTGACCACTCTTTCCATATCTATTCAATTTAGTCTTTGAAGTTCTAGGTAGAGCAAAAAGACAGCAAAAGGATATCAGGGAGCTTCAAAAGGAAAGAAGTAGTTGAACCACTGCTATTCACAGATGATAGGATTATTTACATAAGTGGCCAAAAAAAATTCTTCCAGAGAACTCCTACTGATGATAAACAGCTTCAGTGAAGTTGAGTACAAAATTAACTCAAAAAAATTAGTAGCACTCCTACATACCAGTGACAAACTGTCTTAAAAAGAAATCAGGGAAATAACACTTTTCACAATAGTCACAAATAGTATAAAATATCTTGTGATAATTCTAACCAGACAAGTAAAAGACCAGTATGACAGTAACTTCAAGTCTATGAAGAGAGAAATTGAAAGGATATCAGAAGAAAAAAAGATCTCACATGCTCATGGATCAGTATGACTAGTATAATAAAAAATGGTCATCTTACTAAATGCAACCAGCAAATTCAGTTCAATTCCTCTCAAATTCCAACATGATTATTATTATTATTATTATTATTATTATTATTATTACTATTACTATTATTATATTATAGGAATAGTGAAGTTTCCCCTCCCCACCATAATCTATTCTCTCCCTCTGATCTAACTCTCCTCTATTTCCATATAGAGAAGGGCAGACCTTCAAGGGATAACACCCCAAACTGACATATCAAGAGGCAATAAATCTACAGTCCTTAAAAGAACAATGTTCAACTTCATATGAAAATAAAAGAAAAAGAAAACAGAAAAAGAAAACCTCCAGGGTAGATAAACAAATCCTGTTATATAAAAAAAATCTGCAAGTATCATCATTCCTGATTTCAAGCTGTACAAAAGATCTATAGTAATAGAAACCACATGGTGTTGGCATAAAAATAGTGAGGTCAATCACTGGAACTGAATAGGAAAATACATAAATCTACAAATATATAGAAACTTGATTTTTGATAAAGAAGCCAGAAACATGCAATGTTAAAAAAGAAAGTGTTCCCAGCATATAATGATGGTTTGACTGGATTATGAGATGTAGAAGAATGCAACTAAGCTCATATTTATCACCCTGCACAGGAGTGATATCACAGGAGACAACTTTATATAGTGTTTATCAGAACACTGATAGCACAGTCACTAAGATTGACAATTAAAATATGGGACTTTATGAAAATGAAAAGCTTCTATAAGGCAAAGGAGACTATCAATATGACAAAATCCTAGCAGAAAAAAATGGGAAAAATTACTTTATATCACTGTAAAGTATGTCTTATAGGTCTGATGTAATTGTTACTTCAGATGCTTATTGCTTAATAAATTCACCATTTGTATTTTTTTCCTGAATTCTAGCTGGCTGATTCAACTCAGTTGTTCTGGTTCTAACTCTTCTCTAAGTTGACTGATTCAAGCTCTCAGCTTCTCAATGAATTTCTCTATTTTGCCTCAAACTAACTCTGGCAATTTGTTCTAAACTGGCTCCTTCAGGTGTGCCTTAACTTTGGCTTCAACTACTTCTGCTGACCAGCACTGAATTGCAAGAACAAAAGAAGGAAATCAACTCCACTGCATGTATGCACTGCACTAACTCCCAACTCACTCTCTCTTCCTGCCCTCTCATTAATCACCTCCCTTTCCTCTCTGTTCTTATGAGTTGGGCATATCATATCTCTGATTCTGTCAATCCATTTTTGATTTGTTAATTTGTCTGTCCCTCAATTATATATCACTTTCAAACATGACTGCTTCCTTCTACAAACTAACTTTCACTTACTGTTTGAGATTAAATATTTGTACTAAGGGCATATCTGTATTCCAGCCAAAGGGATTAAAAGCATGCTATTTTATTCCAACAAATTTATACAGATTTTGAAAGTCTTTGGACATGATCCCTTGCCAGAACAGCCATGTTGCTGCAAAGTTCCTCTTTCACATCACTACTGTATCGCAACAACCTGAGTTTTGCTAAGATTCTGTGTAATTGTTATTCATCATACAGAATACCCAAATTAAAAAAAGTAGCTATAGATTATTAACATCAAATGTGAATAATAGTCATAAGCTAAATTATTTTTAAAAGGTCTCATTATTCAAAATGCAAGGACATTGCAGGTATATTATTACCTCTGTTGATTCTAGATAGGAAATAAGTGATGTGCAATTCAATAATCTGGCCAACTTCTTTCATTAACTTAAGTGTGAGATTTGCTACACAATGTTATATGTTAATTTTCCTGGGCAAATTCCTGGATGGTTGGACTTCTCTCCAGTATGTCTGTAAGGCTATGCATTATGGTTGAGTATACCAGGTTATTCTCCCTCATGGGAGATATTTTCCTGATCAATTGAATTCTTGCCTGCAAGAACACATTAGGTAAGAGGAATAATGAAAAAAATGGTTACTTAGCTGAGTCCCAACTATGGCTCACACTGTTCTCACAATATTGAACTGCATGTTTGAGATTTTTCAGCTGAAATTACTGGATGAGCTTGGTTTTTATTTGGGGGGGTTGCTCTTGTTATTTTGTTTGTTTTTCTATTTAAGACCACACATTTGTCCTGTTCTTTAAATAGCCCCAACCCAGCAGTTCTCAACCTCTATGTCTAGATCCTTTTGGAGGTCAAATGACCTTATAACAAAGGTCACATATCAGATATCCTACTTATTAGTTATTTTCATTATGATTCTTAACAATAGCAAAAACCATAGTAATGAAGTAGCAATGAAAATAATGATTGGGTCACAGTAGCATGACGAACCATATTAAAGGACTGCAGCATTCAGAAGGTTGAGAACTGTAGAAAGTCATATTGAAGTCCCTTATCGCTGGACAGCTATCATTCAGCTGTCTGCATTTTTACCCCACTCCGTGTTCTGAGCAGAGGATCTCCAGACCCCAGAGAGCTACACCTCCCCCACCTGGAGGAGCTGGTAAAGCTTCGAGAGCAAGTCTTTTGTCACACCTCACCTTCCTGCAGAGCCACAGACCCTATGGAATGGATCAAGATCCTCTGAGGAAGATTGGAGCCAAGGCCCCACTGAGAAGTGCTGAGAAGACTCTGCAACCCTGAGAGGGAGGGTCATGCCCACAAAGCATATATTGCTGCTCTTTATTCCCAAGAACAATCATGTATTAATGTCTCTGAGTTTTCTTTCTCTTGACCCCCGTCGTTTCACATTCCCAGCTCTCCGTTCACAGAAAACCCATTTGTGTGCAACTCCCAGGAGGTTTCAGATGGCACCCAATGTGGAGCATGGAAAAGGAGAGAACTACTGAGGAACACTGTCTTAGGTGGAGCTCTACTGAAATGGAATGAAGGTTAAGTATCCAGGGCCCAGTAAGCAACATAGAGTATTAATTTTAAGTATCCAGGGCCCAGTAAGCAACATAGAGTATTAATTTTATCACTAAAAATGTCAGGTTTTGTAGGCTATAGTTGCAAGGGGCACAAAGAAGGGATATGATGATACTAGATGAATAGCATAGCCTGATGCTGAGATCAACTAGGGGTGACAGTGATGTGAAACTGGGAATTCTGTTAGGCAAGTTGTCCATGGTCTAGAACTGTACATCTGGCAAGAGAAAATTAGGGCATAAACTAAATAAAATAAAATAAAATAAAATAAAATAAAAAGAGTAAAACACAAAAACAAAATAAAAGGAGAGAAAAGCAGAATTTAGAAACATGAGAGAGAAAGACAGAAGAAAAATGGATTTTAAAAGTCTCCTAGGTACAAGGAGAAATAAAAAATGCACTTCCCTCACTTTATATGTTTTTGGTATATGTCCTTTGTTTGTCTTTGTTATACCAATATGTTCACGTGTCAATTTGTGTCTCGTTTAAATGGCTGTAAGCTTTAGATCTTGTGGGACCGAGAACAGTGGAGACCATTAAAACTGACTTAGAAAAATTAATCTGAAAGAGGAGTTATAATGACTCTTCTCCTTCCTCTAATGTGATCAGTTTACTCAATAATGAAGTGGTCTAGTAATAAGTCCAATATTGGGGATTCCAATTATGAAGATGACTAATAATCTTTATCAGCCAAATGAGTTAATTTCAAATATAGTTTCCATTCTTTCTGAGAAGTAACAGTTCATCTGTTGGTTCTCAAAGCCACTTCCCCCACACTGGGAAGCTAAGCTTTGTGTTTTTAGAGCTGCTAATTTGCAATTGAAATGAATACCTTGTACCTTCCAGAGACATGTTAATTTTGTTCTGCTTCTAACTTCTAACCTTTTATTTTGAGCAGACTATCTCCATCCAGTCTCACCTGACTGTCCTGTCTGTTAAAAGACACTTGCATGGCATTTGGCGACTAATTTACTTTCTGACATCAAAACCTATACAAGTGGGTCTCCTTCATGGAGGCACATAGAACTCAGATCTATGTGTGTCTGCTTATGAGCTGACATGGGCACCAGCGAGTTTACAAGCAAAGCATTGCAGAGAGAGGACCATGTTTTCTGGCTCTGATTCCCTGGGGAGCATGCCTGATTTGCATAGGGGTTGGTGTCAATCATTCTACACTCTGTTGGGATTTCCCACTAATTTAAGGCTCTGCCCTTTCCCTCCAAAAGACACCAAGAGCCATCCAAGATGTGGAAACAATTATTTGTTCTCCACAAGGGGACTTAGGCCCCTGCTCCAGCTCTCTGGTTAAAGGCCCACCATCATGGACAGATTACTATCCACTTGTTTAAACTAATAAAGAAGTAAGAGATGTAGAGAGTCATATTGAAGTCCCTTATCACCGGACAGCTATCATTCAGCTGCCTGCATTTTTCCCTCACTCTGCGTTCTGAGCAGAGGATCTCCAGACCCCAGTGAGCTACAATCCCCTCACCTGGCGGAGCTGACAGAGCTCCAGGAGCAAGCCTTTTGTCATATCTCAGCCTCTTGCAGAGCAACAGACCCTATGGGATGGATCAACATCCTCTGAGGAACAGTGGAGCCGAGGCCCTGCTGAGAAGCACTGAGAAGACTCTGCAACCCTGGGAGGGAGGATCATGCCCACAAAACATATATTGCTGCTCTTTATCCCCAAGTGAAGAGAGATTTTGTACAGCCATATATTAATGTCTCTGTGTGTTTTCTTTCTCTCGACCCCCATCGTTTCACCTTCCCAGCTCTCCGTTCATGGAAAATACACTCATGTGCAACTCCCGGGAGGTTTCAGAGAACCACTTTAAGCAATACTTAATTCTTAATTTAAGAATTAAGAAGTTAAATGTTCATAGTGTACTCCATATTTAGTGTATAAGTTTCCTTTTCAAAAATATTATGCTAATGTTTTCTAGTACCTGATTTTATGAATTTTCTTCACTTTAATTCTTTTTTATGGAAATAATTCTTTAGAAAATTTAAATTTCTTTTTCGACCATTTTCAGTTTCATTTTATTTCACTATGCTGCCATGGTTATTTTTGAACTCAATTATCCTCTAATATCAGACTTACAAATTATGGGGATTACAAGCACTACTATATTCTGTTAAAAACAGAAGTTTTGGATTAATTTTAGCAACTATATTTTCAAACTCACATAAAACACTGCTTGATAATGCCTAATTTTAGTTTATTTTCACCTATCGTCAATTTATTTATAATTGCTGAAATAGTTGTTGTAATTGTTGGGAGATTTGGTATAATTAATAGAAATCACCCTACATGACTACTCTGTATTTGGGAGTAAATGTTGTCTTCATTTTGAAGATGGTAAGACTAAAACCCTGAATTGTTAGGGGCCCAGTCCACATTATAAAGTCATTGTTCAAACTATGCATTATAATGTAGTAGGCTTCCTGTCAGGTCCCAAATCCCCCTGGGATTTCATACCTCTCTTTCTCTGATCCTTGGTTCTATAAATGGCTAGGAAATGGTACCACAGAAGACAAACTTTGGTTTGTTTAGTTGATTGATCGCTTAACTATGACTTTTCCTGCTCTAAAGAAACACTGACCTAAATTATAATCCAAACAGTCCTAAATAGAATGATCCTGTATCAAAAAAGAAATAACAAATACCAGGAAGAAGGAAATCACAAATCTCTAGAACAATTGTACAAGTGTTTTAAGAGGACCTTGAAAACTCACACTGTAATGCAGGCATAAGTCCTAGAGGTATTTGTTACAGATTATGTACTTATCACAATGCTGGAAAATTCAATAATGTGTATGTGTGTTTATGTGTGTGTGTGTGTATATATCACATATATATGATTAATAAATTATATATACAATTATGTGTGGAATTTTAGTTTCAAAGTAAATTATATGCTGTACTTTTTTTCTTTAAAATGATGTTCCATGTAAAATAAATTAGAATATAATTTAATTTCTAATAAGCAATGTTTCAAATCTTAATCTTGTATATAGAAGTGCATCACATGTTACAATGACTAATAAGTATTTGTAACATAAAAGCACAAAAATATCCATCAAAAAACATCAGCCATACAGGTTTTAAGTACGAAGTCATTCTAAAATTATTCTAAAAATTGTTACTTTAATTTTGAATAAATATAGAAAAGAAGAGAAACAGACCTTGCAAAACTTGATGTCCATGTTATATTCATCATATTTCCTGGCCAGAAGTAGCAAGTAGTAAGAGATAATTATGTCTGTCCTTCTTGTCTTCTGTGGAGGCGGGAATAGGGATCAGTCTCTGAGGTTTTGTTGTACTATCTCTTCTCTGAATTACTAATACCATACCCATCAGAAAATAGAGACAGATGGCCAAAACATCCACTAAGGAAGTTTTAAATGAGACTCCTTAGAAATCCTAAATATATGAGTTTCATGGGCCTTTAAATAATTTCTTCTTTATGTACAAAAGTTTGTTGTAGAAATTTGTAATCCCATCCTGGGGTTTCTACTCTACATTGTCCAATTTGTTCCTAGACAAAAGGCACTCTAAACCTTTACATTTATAATAAGCTTTAGTCAGCACTAGAGCTGGGCAAATATCTACCCTCTGTGCTATTAGCATCTACTTTCCTATCAATAACCTTGAGTTATTACTTACTATGTTTCATCTAGGCTGTTCTTAACTAAAATTAACCAGTCCCCTGGTCTCAAGTTTTTATGAACTCACCTAACCCATGGTGGGTTCTTTTCCTCCTCCACCTTCTTCCCCTTTTGATTCCCATCTGATCCCTTAACCTGGGAATCCTAAACCATGCCAATTTCTCTTCTACCCAGAAATAACCTGCGGCAAGATCAAATAGCAACTACGTGTGAACTCTCACCTTGGGGAGAAAACCATATCTCAAGGAAACAATATTAGTATAGAATACAAGCAGCATTATGCCACCCCACTACAACCTTTGTCTCTTTTTAAGTAATAAATATATACATATATATGTGTGTATGCATGTATATGTATATGATATATAAGTATATGATGTATATGTATATGAATATGCATATTCATATGTATTTTTTCAAAAATATAGATACACTTCTCTTGAACTACATGCTGGACTTATAAACATGTTAATATCTGAACACATATCTCATTGTGTTCTAGCCACACAGCAGGCCATAAAAAAAGTAGCTGAACTCATTTTGGAGAGATTTCATTACTCTCCAATTGATTTCTTTATAGAGAAATAACATTTTGAAAATTATGGGTTGTAAAGCTACAGTTTTATTTCTGTGGTTTATCAATTTTTTTTTAATTTTATACTTTTAAGTAGAAAAGAAAACCCAAATGCCAGAGAAAAGATACATAGTGCTCAGTGTTTTAATGATTTTTAATCCCATTTGTATTTATTCTTCCTTAAAATATAAGACTAAAAGGATAATTTAGAAACAACAAAAATCATAGTTTTGTGTGTATGTGTGTGTGTGTGTGTGTATGTGTGTTATGCCATGTATCTTTGCACTCATGAAAGACAGACTACTATGTTTAATGGATATATTAAATTCCAAGAAAGTCCACACATTTTTTTCTAAGCATTGACTTATTATTTATCTCCATTCCAATTATTGGTTCGTGAAATTTTTCATACAATATGTTCTTGGTTTTTTTCCTCCCTCAACTCTTCCCATTTCCTCCCAAACTTTCTAACCATGCCCTTTATTTATATTTCTCTTTAGAAACTAATGAGAGGGGGTTGAACGGAGAAAAGAGGGAGGGAAGGGGGCTTATGGGACTTTCGGGGAGGGAGGAAATGGGAAAGGGGAAGTGATTTGGAATGTAAATTAAAAAAATAAAATAAAATAAAAAAAAAAAGAAACTAACCAAAGAAAATATAAAGAGAAAGGAGAACTTGAGAATCACACACATACACAATCTGTAAAACTACAAAATCAGAAACCATATTTATAAAGAAATAAATATACAAACCATAATATATAAATAATCAAAATGTTAAAAAAATAAAAAAATGTGTAAACAAAGCAATATGACACCTTCTACAAGCTTTAAAACAGTAAATTATGCTGATGGCAATTATAGTATATTTTTTTTTTTTTCGAGACAGGGTTTCTCTGTGTAGCCCTGGCTGTCCTGGAACTCACTTTATAGACCAAGTTGGCCTCGAACTCAGAAATCCTCCTGCCTCTGCTTCCCAAGTGCTGGGATTAAAGGCGTGCGCCACCACTGCCCTGCTTATAGTATATTTTTAAAGAATTATTTCCTCTCAAGTATTTCTGGATTCTGTCTTGGAATCTGAAGTTTATAAATTCGGTAAGGATATTTAAGAAAATAGCACAAATATATAAATACAAAACATAAAATATTATTTTGAAGTTAAATATGAAAGTACTGTAGATACTGCAAGTACAATATAATAGAAAACAAAATATTATATTACCTTGCCACATTTTACTAGTATACTACATGCTAATATATGTGATATTTGTTACATATTTGGTAAGATAACTTCAACTATCTTTTTACATAAAAAATTTGTGATTATTTTGTCATGAAGATTATAAAATAATAAGTCAATGTGCTGTTTTGTATTTCAGTGAAAGAGCACTTCCTAACATGAGGCATACATTGATCCCTAGTAACTCAATTTTTTTTTAAAAGTTATTTTTGTTTTGTACTATTTTGAGACTGTCTCAACCAGTATGACTCTGTGGGACCTGAAACAATGTGTGTTCCATTCTATTTATTTATTTATTTATTTATTTATTTATTTATTTATTTAGTATATCTGGTGGGAGGGTCTTTTGGTCTTTTGAACCATAGCATTGGAGAAAAAGATTCAGGGTCAAGTGGTTGCTATATATCAAGATCAGGATCTCAGGCTTGGTGGCTGGCACTGTTATCTACTATGTGATATTAACATCAAGTTCTTTATTTTTATATTAGAATGTTGGGTCCCAGAAAAAAAACTAATATTACAGTTGAACATTCTTATTTTATTTTCAATACTGAATAGCTTATCCAGTAAGGTTTTATAGGCTTAAATAAAGGAATATCTTTATTGGAAAAATTAACATTTTGACTATTTTGAAAAGCTCCATCAAATTTCCAGTATGCATGATACATACTCTCTTCCTAATAGTACCATAAATATTTCCCATCTGTTAATTAAAATTCCATTTTATTCTAGTAAAAGAGGAAAAAGAAGCATCCATGTAGTTGGACATGCTATATTATCAAATATAACCTTATAAGAGATTCTACTTACACTAAACAAAAATGAGAACAAGTGTTCTACATTTAACTTTAAACATTGGATATACCAAAATAATATAGCCTATTCTTGTCACAGTTTATTTTTAGAGGGAATTTCAATTCCACAGTAAAGGAAAGACAAATACAAAAAGATACCAGATAGTACACATGGTGTTACCCATGGCTCCAGATGCATAAACAGCAGAGGATGGCCTTGTTGGACATCAAAGGGAAGAGAGGCCCCTGGTCCTGGAAAGGCTTGATGCAGCAGTTTAGGGAAATACCAGGACAGGGAAACAGGAGAGGGTTGGCTGGGAACAGGGGGAGGGAAGAGGGCTTATGGGATTTTCGAGGGTTGGGAGATCAGGAAAGTGGAAATCATTTGAAATGTAAATAAAGAATATATCTAATTAAAAAAAGAGCATGGCATATACCCAGAGGTGAGGCGGTATTGATAACTTTAATTGATAACTTTAGACATGACAGCTACACTGTGAGACTATTCCACAAAACGTAGAGAGGTTACATGAATTTTCTGTGCTTTTCATCAATTTGTAATGAATATTGACAGGTTTCATGTAATTCACCTTTTAACCAAAATCAAGTTTCACAGTTATTTACTATGTTTTTAATCAACATTATGGTTGTTAATTCATCCAGCTCTTCCTAGGTTTCCAATTCTTGAAGAAATTGCTTTCCCAATTTAAAAAAATACAATATTAACAAATTTTGAAAATCATCTAATCTGGGCAGTGGTGGTGTATACCTCTAATCACAACACTTGGTAGGCAGAGACAGGCTAGCCTTTTCTACAGAGTAAGTTACTAGATGAGCAGAACTATACTGAAAAACCCTGTCTCAAAATATTAAAGATAGGGAGGGACCTTTGATGAAAATCTCTACAATGGAGAGAGGGAACTTGTAGAGTCCACCTCCAGTAGAAAGAAATGGTATCAAGTGGATGGATGAGGTTGCCATCCCACAGACAAAAACTCTGACCAAGAATTGTTCCCCTCTATGCCATCAACCAAGTGGTACACATGATTCCAGCCAAAAGTGTGCCTTGCCGGGCATTAGTAGGAGGAGAGGTCCTCGGTCCTGTGAAGGCTCAATAGATGCCCCAACACAGGGAAATCGGGGGGGGGGGGATGTTAGTGGAAGTGGGTCGGGTGGAGGGACATATATTTGGAGGCAGGGGGTGGGAGAAGGTGTTGGGGGTTTTCAGGGATGGGGGAAATGTGGAAAGATTTTAGCATTTGTAATGTAAATGAAAATTATATTCAATAAAATATAAATTAAAAAAAAAAAAAAGAATTGTTCCTGTCTGAAAGAACTGCAGGGACAAATACTCTGATCCTTCTTAGAAGGGGGAAGAAAATATCCACAAGAGGAAATACATAGACAAAGTGTGGAGCAGAGTCTAAGGAAAAGACCATTCAGAGACTGCCCCACCTAGGAATCCATCCCATATACAGGTACAAAACCCAGACATTATTGTTGATGCCAACAAGTGCTTACTGACAGGAGCCTGATATAGCTGTCACCCAGGAGACTTTGCCAGTGCATGACAAATACAGAGGGGAACACTCTCAGCCAACCATTGAACTGAGAATAGGATCCCCAATGGAGGAGCTAGAGAAAGGATCCAAGGAGCTGAAGGGATTTGTAGTACCATAGGAAGAACAATAATATGAACCATCCAGTACCCCCAGAGCTCCCAGGACTAAACCCCAACCAAAGACTACACATGGACCCATGGCTCCCTCCATGCAGCAGAGAATGGCCTTGTTGGATATCAAAGGGAGGAGAAGCCCTTGGTCCTGAAAATGCTAGATGACCCATAGCTTATGCTCTAAGATCAAGAATAGACAAATGGGACCTCATTAAATTACAAAGTTTTTGCAAGGCAAAAGACACTGTCAAAAAGACAAAGCGGCAACCAACTAACTGGGAAATGATCTTTACCAACCTTACATCCGACAGAGGGCTAATATCCAAGATATACAAAGAACTCAAGAAGTTAAACTCCAGAGAGGCAAGTAACCCTATTAAAAAATGGGGTACAGAGCTACACAAAGAGTTCTCACCTGAAGAATATCTAATGGCTGAGAAGCACCAAAAGAGATGTTCATCATCCTTAGTCATTAGGGAAATGCAAATCAAAACAACCCTGAGATTCCATCTCACACCAGTCAGGATGGCTAAGATCAAAAACACAGGAGACAGCAGTTGTTGGCGAGGATGTGGAGAAAGAGGAACACTCCTCCACTGCTGGTGGAATTGCAGGCTGGTACAACCACTCTGGAAAGCAGTCTGGCGGTTCCTCAGAAAACTGGGCATGACACTCCCGGAGGATCCGGCTATACCACTCCTGGGCATATACCCAGAGACTTTACCCGCATGCAATAAGGACATATGCTCCACTATATTCATAGCAGCCTTATTTATAATAGCCAGAAGCTGGAAAGAACCCAGATGTCCCTTGACGGAGGAATGGATTCAGAAGATGTGGTATATCTACACAATGGAATACTACTCTGCAATTAAAAACAATGAATTCACGAAATTCCTAGGCAAATGGTCAGAACTTGAAAATATCATCCTTAGTGAGGTAACCCAATCACAAAAGAACACACATAGTATGCAGTCACTGATAAGGGGATATTGACCCAGAATCTCGGAATACCCTAGACACAATCCGCATATCAATAGATTTCTAAAAAGATGGAAGGAGAGACCCCTGGTCCTGGAAAGACTGGATGTAGGGGAACGCCAGGACAGAGTAACAAGAGGGGGTTGAATGTAGAAAAGAGGGAGGGAAGGGGGCTTATGGGACTTTCGGGGAGGGAGGAAACGGGAAAGGGGAAGTGATTTGGAATGTAAATTAAAAAAATAAAATAAAATAATAATAAAAAAAAAGGGAAGCAGGAGTGGGTGGATTGGTGAGCAGGGGGAGGAGGGATGGGTTAGGGGTTTTCAAGGGCAAAACCAGGAAAGAGAACAACATTTGAAATGTAAATAAAGAATTTATCTAATAAAAAAGAAATAAAATAAATATTAGTTAATAAAAATAATGGAAAAGAGATTGAGGAAAAGTAGATCCAGGGACAGGCCAAAATTGGGATCTAGTTCAAGGAGAGGCTCCCAAGGCCTAACACTGTTACTGATGCTGTGATGTGCTTACAAATAGTAGCCCATCATGACTGACCAAAAGGCCTTCCCAAAGGCCCAAAAAGCAGCTGAGTCAGATGCAGATATTTATACCCAACCAATGGCCAGATGCTGGTGACACCTGTGGTTGAATTAGGAAAAAGCTGGAAGAAATTGAGGAAGAGGGTGATCCTATAAGAAGACCATCAGTTTCAAGTGACTAGCACCCCAAAGAACACTCAGACACTGAGCCACCAACTAGGCAGCACACACCAGCTGATTTGAGGCCCTAACACATACAGCAGAGGGCTAATTTGTCTGGACTCAGTCAGAGAAGATACCCCTAACCCTTAAGAGACGTGGGGCTCCAGAGACTTGGCAGGTCTGGTGTGGTGGGTGTAGAGTGGGGACATCCTCTTGGAGCCCGGGGTAGGGCAGAAAAAGTGTGGGTTGTGGAAAATTGGTGAGTGGACCCGGAGAGGGATAAAATCTAGACTGTAAAAAATGATTAAAGAATAAAAAAATTAAAGAAAACAAAAAATAGAAAATCATCTAAAGGTATTCACAGCAACATTAGATGGATTCATTGATTATTAAACATATACGGAAATGTTTAAACATACTTAGAACATTAGAAGTTGTTTTGTACATGTATGTGTGACATTTGTTTCTTTTACCTTACACATGCTTATTTTTTTAAACATTCCAGGTAATATCATGTTGCCCAAATTATTTCCCATCTTAAAAAAGTAATGTTCTAACATTATGTAAATAAAGACAATATGGTTGGACTTTCCTATTGTAAACTATAAATGCTTGGGTTTTCTTTTTGTGGTGCTTATGAAGTTTTGGGAGTATCCATGTGAACAGAAAAAAACAAATTTGAGAAATAAAAAATTGCACTGAAAATAAAATGACTTAATCTTACAGAATTAAGCTTTCAGATTGTCAGTAATGAATTTGTCTTTTTAATTATGAAATAGCCATTGCATTGATTTTATTTAATATTAATTAGCATTTAAATATGCACTTGACTCATTATAGCATTTTTATTGGTTATTTTATTTATTTACATTTCAAATGCTATTCCCCTTTTGAGTTTCCCTCCATGAGCACCCTATTGCCTCCTCCCTCCCCCTGCCTCTTTGATGGTGATTCCTTACCCACCCACCTACTCCTGCCTCATTGGCCTACTGTTCCCCTATCCTGGGTCATCAAGCCTCCACAGGACCAAGGGGCACCACTCCAAGTGATGTCAGATAAGGCAATCCTCTGCTACATATACAACAAGAGCCATGGTTACCCCCTGTGTATACTTTGCTTAGTAGCTTAGTCCTTGGGAGCTTTGGGGAGTCTGGTTGGTTGATGTTGTTCTTCCTATGAGGTTGCAAACACCTTCAGCTTCTACAGTCCTTGCCTTAGCTTCCCTGTTGGAGTCCCCATGCTCAGTCCAATGTTGGGCTGTGTATATCCACATGTGTATTGGTCTACCTCTGGCAGAGAATCTCCAGGGACAGCTAGACCATGCTCCTCTCAGTAAGTACTTCTTGGCATCAGCAATAGTGTCTTGGTTTGGTGTCAGATGATGGGAAGGATCTCTAGGTGGGACAGTCTTTGGAAGGCCTTTCCTTCAGTTTCTACTCCACTTTTTGCCCTCGCATTTCCTTTGACAGGAGGAATTCTGGATTAATATTTTTGAGGCGGGTGGGTGGCCCCATCCCTCGACAGGGTGTCATGTCAATCTACTGGAAATGGTCTCCACAGGTTCTATATCTCCTATGTTGGATATTTCTGCTAAAGGCTTCTAATGAACCTCATAGTAGCATTTTTATATACCTGTTCCATTTTGTCTGATTTCATTTTTCTTACTTATTTACAAAGAGGTTTTTAAAGTTTTAAAATACGAACAGCAAGTCCCAGGGTTACACAGTCTTTATTGACTTATTGAGTAATTATGCAGTTTAGATTCTATTAAATAGGACAGGCAGTTGGCACTGGCTCTTATTCTCTCTAATTTCCATCATATTATCTCAGATTTGGCATCAATCCATTAAGTTCTTCTGCATTCCATATCTGTTAATTATTTGATTTCTCATAAAAATAATGTTGGGCATGCTCTAGGTTGATGAAAAGTACAGAAGCATTAAGTAATGAATTGTTTTAGTGTATTTTATTGGTACAAGGTACAATAAAAAAACTTATTAGAGAAAAATGGAAACTATATTTTTAAGAAAGAATAACACTTTGTTAAGTGTTAATTTCAACATTCTGTATCACAGTAAATTTCAACATTCTATATCACAGTTTGATATCTATTTTAAAGTCAAGCCTTCATTAGATCTCAATTATTAAGAAAAAATCATTTCTAAAATTTATAAAAGTAAAGATAAAATAAGTCTATTTTCTTTTGTGGTAAAATGTGTTCATATTTCATAGAAGAGGTATTATGATAAAGTCATAAAAATATTACAAATTATTTCTACAAAAAGTTATTTTTTGTTATAAGAAATAAAGAAGAATTATTTTTATCCTATGCATTGAACCTAACTTGACTGAAGTGGCTATTTGATATTGTACCTATCACTGAGATAATAAATAAAGTGAATAGTAATAATATTCATAGTAAAGAATTGTGTGTGTGTAAAATGTACTTGATGGCAATGTTTACTGACTGGTTAAGAGTAGATCAATGTGAAAAGGTTTTCAGGGTTCTTTTGTGAGTATTATTGCATGAAAATGAAGTTATTGATAGATTAGGTCATTATGATTTCATTTAGGCAAGTCATATCTGTAGCTCCAGTTTTGATGCTTCAGTATATTATTTTCCATTAAGAAAACATAGGAAGAAAAAGAGACATGGCAGGAAAGAGGATGAGAATCATTAGGTGCTTTGATTACTTTAGTACAAAAACTGATTTCTACAATGTTGCTGGATGTTTATTAAGGTTAGATATGACAAAGCATTTTGCGTACAAATCAAGAAATTAACTAAACTAGATTTTGTAATATTCTTGCTTCATCATGATGCAATAGATGTTAACTAAGTCATGTGATCATTTTAAACAGAGTGAACAAAACCAGGCATGATGCAAATCATTTACATATTGTAGTAATTGACAGTTGTCATAAGAATTGATCTGCCTCTGTGATCCTAAAATCATATACCTTTAACAGGTTTTATCTCCAATATTAGTATTGCAATTAGTGAAAGTTCATAGATACTGTAGATATACATTCCATTCAGATTCCTGAAGAAAATAATGGAAATGTAATGATGGAGCCCACATTAATTGCTATTCTTCTCTTACACAAATCATTATGCTCTTTAAATGTATATCATGCATATATCATGATGAGAATTCTACATCACAAAATGACAGAGAAGAAAGAACATTACATACTATGTGCAAAATACTCATAATTTATATACCAGAAAGAAAACTTCATGGAACTATTTTATTTGGTACTATTTTAATATTTCAGAAGTGTGGCTTGTTTTTTCTCTGACCACATATGGTAAGAAATGTAGTTCGAGGAAAAAAGGAGTATAAATAGTTATTCTGATGAGAAGTAATAGAAAATAAAATTATAACTGGGCAGAGAAAGGAATTCTCAAAACACCAGGAGGATGTGAGTATTGAACACAGGGTGCATTTTTAATCTTTAGAAAGAGAACAGAGTAATTAAATAAGGGTGCACAGCTGGCTATCAGTATCCAGCACATGTAGGAAATATTCACACCAACATATCTTATCTGGCTATCACAGAGCAGAAGTAAATAAAATAATAATCTCCTCCTAAATTTACTTAGTCACTTGTCTCAGTTCATAACAAGTATTTCAGCTGAGAGACATAAGAAGGATCTTTGGCATTTAGATAGCAGACAAGCTCATCTCTTTTCAAAAGGTTTGCATACTTCATTCAATATTCATTTTTCCATTTGGGTATTGATTGAATCTTTATTCTACCATGTTCTTTTAAAGGCTATAGATGAGAGTAGTGAACAAGTTTATATCCCTAAGATGAAAACAAAATTCTGTCATGTTTGGCTTTGCATATATGAACAGCAATATAAACTTTAATGGCAGTTACTGTGAGGATGCATAGTAAAGGGAAAGAGAGAATCATAAACTCCTTAGAATATATAATCCAAAAATTAATAATCCCTCATTTCTATATGCATTCTCATGGTTTTCAGACATTTTCAAATAAAAACCCTGAAATAGGAGAATGCCTAGTAAATAATGTTATTGCAAAATACCAAGAGGTATTTGGAACCTGAGTCAGAAATGAGGAAAAACAAATGTTTTTGTATATTATAATTTAGAGAAAATTTGACCAAATAGAGCTTTATTATGAATGATTCCTACCTATAAAACCAGATCAAAAGCTGAAACAGCCTCTGGGTTGTTTTCAATAAAACCTGAAACATTGGTCATGTTTCAGTCACTAGAAAATGAAAACAAATTAAATTGTATTTTTCAATTTATCAAACAAATTATAACTGTAATTTAATATAATAAATAAGTTGGTAAATTACAAGTGTCATGAACAATGAAAGACATTTTGGAAAGTTGGAGAAAACAGCCTTCATAGCGAGGAACATAATTTAGGAGTTAGTAGAATATAAATTTGAAATCTGATAGAACAGATGGTTCCCTAACTGTAAGAAGCTTAGGGACTCAGAGAGACTGAATGGCCAACCAGGGACTCTGCATGGAACTGACATAGGCCTTCTGCATAAATGTAACAGTGTAGCTTGATCTTTCTGTCAGACTCATAACAATGGAAGAAAGAGCTGTCCAACTCTTTTGCCTGGTTTGGATCCATTTCCCAATTTTGGGTTGCCTTATCCAGCTTTAGAAGAAGAAGTGCCTAGATGTACTGCAATTGAATATGTCCTGGCTGAATAGTATCCACTGAAATTTGACCCTTTAGGAAAAAAGGAGGAGTGGATGGGGACATGTGGGGGACAGAAACTGGGAAATGAGGAGGGAGGCAAACTGTGGTCATGATGCACAGTAAATTAAATAAATAACAGCTACTACATGAAGCAGTTGCATAATAAAAGAGCCTGGAAGGTATGAGATTTTGTACTTCTAGACTATTCTCTTTCAACTTCCTTTTGATTGTATGGTGTAAGATACCATTCCTTGGACTTTAGCCATAGTGGTGTCTATCAGTTTCTAATGTCATACTTTGATCTTTTAACAGAAATCTCCAGTATATTTCCAGAGAGTGATTTAAAACCTTTTTGGTCTACATCACCTGGAAGCCACAACATGTGCAAATTTTGACCTTTCAAATTATTCTCCAATGACACATTTTTAAACTGAAGACAAAGAAATATGGAAAAGAATTCACTTACTGAATCTTGAATTGCTTTTAACACTATAAGCTTTTTAACTAAAGTTTAATTTATTATTGTTTATGTTCTGAAAGAGAACTGAGAATAGACATATAATTATCTCACTGTAAGAACACAAGAAACAGGCATAGATAAATGACAAATTATAAACAGATGACAGATTTTAGAGGAAAGAAAAATGACATTCTATCTTAATAACAGCTACCTAAAATCATGTTTCCAATTATTTTTCATTCTCTTTGAAACCCACTAAACTAAGGCTCTCCAATTAATTCAAATGATTTGTCAAAGTCTTAAATTGCCTCTCTTATGATTAACTTACAATTCATTGTACTATATTTTTCAATAGAAGTGGAGAAAAAATTAACACCTCACTATTATGTATGTTTTTCTCATTTCAAGACAACATATGTATGTGGTATGTATTGTAACTTACATGCTACTGCATTCAAGGGTCTTTCTCTGAACTAATCCCCACTGTCCCTATTCTCAGTGTAGGAGTGTTAATATCCCATTACTTGCATATTTTCTTTTCTAGTCTGCTTTCATTTCTTGGTCACATATTCAAAGTAGTGATAGATATGTTAACTAATTTCCACCAACCAATTTCCAACTGCTGTTGTATGCAAAGAGTTATTCAAAAATTTTAGTAAGACATTTTTCTGGAGCTTTCAAATTACTTTGCTGTAGAAAAGCATCTGATGCCTAGCCTCAGCTCTGAACAGTTTTACTTTGTCTATTGTCTTAGTCAGGGTTCTATTCCTGCACAAATATCATGACCAAAAAGCAAGTTGGGAAGGAAAGGGTTTAATCAGCTTACACTTCCACATTGTTGTTGATCACCAAAGGAAGTCAGGACTGGAACTCAAGTAGGTCACCAAACAAGAGCAGATGCAGAAGCCCTGAAGGGATGTTATTCACTGGCTTGCTTCCCCTGGTTGCTCAGCTTGTTTTTTATAGAACCCAATACTACCAGCCCAGAGATGGTACCACCCACAAAGGGCCCTCCCCCTTGATCACTAATTGAGAAAATGCCCCACAACTGGATCTCATGGAGGCATTTTCTCAATTGTAGCTCCTTTCTCTGTGATAACTCCAGCCTGTGTCAAGTTGACACACAAAACCAGCCAGTACATCTACCCAGAATGATTGATTGCTATACTCCCTTAAAGTCCTTTGGATCTCTCAATCCTTCTCACACTCAGTAAACATCACTAACAGTATTAAAAAGAAAGAGAGACTGGTCTGCGCTGGCTTACCTTGGGTGTGAATGAATGCCTCAGCTAGCCATGCATCACCCAGAGGAAACTTCGATCCAATGCCCAGGATCATAGGAGCAGAGCTGAGGAGGACTAAGCATCTGTCCTATTACCACTGGGAGTAACTGTGACCAGCAGGACCCAGGGATACAAGAACCCCGCCTTACCAGTGGCACGGGTTCCTTACAGTCTGGGCTACTTTACCTTAGGAGTGAACTCCCCAGCCAGCCGCACACACCCAGAGGAACCTCCATTCACAGGATCACAGAATCCCAGGATGCCAGGAGCTTGGTCACACAAAGACCCTAGGGCCCCAGAGGCAGCTTGACTACCAGGAGCTCTGACAGATCCAAGATCTCAGAATCACAGGATCGCAGAGTCACAGGACCACAGAGATAGCTGGAATCTGAGGAGTTCTGACACAACCAGGATCACAGGAAGGACAGGCTACAATCACATATAGTGAGGGCAGGTATCATTAGAGATAAGCAGATGGCGGGAGGCAAGCACAAGAACATAAGCAACAGAAACCAAGGGATCATGGTATCATCAAAACCCAAATCTCCCACCATAGCAAGTCTGGGATATACCTTCACACTAGGAAAGCAAGATTCGGATCTAAAAATAACATCTCATGATGAAGATAGAGGACTTTAAGAAGGACATAAATAGCTCCATTAAAGAAATACAGAAAAAAACAATCAAACAGGCAAAAGAAATGAACAAAACCATCCAAGATTTGAAAATGAAAATAGAAACAATAAAGAAATCACAAAGTGAGACAACCTTAGAGTTAGAAAATCTAGGAAAAGGATCAGTAGCCATAGATGCAAGCCTCACCAACAGAATACAAGAGATAGAGGAGAGAATCTAAGGTGCAGAAGACACCATAGAAACTTTGACACAACAGTCAAAGAAAATGCAAAATACAAAAAGTTCCTAACCCAAAACATTCAGGAAATCCAGGCCACAAGGAGAAGACCAAACCTAAGGATAATAGGTGTAGACAAGAGCAAAGATTCCCAGCTTAAAGGGCCAGTAAATATTTTCAACAAAATTGTAGAAGAAAACTTCTCTAACCTAAAGAAAAAGATGCCCATGAAAATAAAGAAGCATATAGAACTCCAAATAGACTGGACCAGAAAATAAATTCCTCCCCTCAATAATAATCAAAACACCAAGTGCACTAAACAAAGAAAGAATATTAAAAGCAGTAAGGGTAAAATGTCAAATAACATGTAAAGGCAGACCTATCAGAATTAGACCAGACCTATCAGAATTTCACCAATCTTTGCCGGAGACTATAAATCCAGAAGACCCTGGGCAGATGTCCTAAAGACTCTAAGAAAACATAAATGCCAGTCCAGGCACTATACCAAGTAAAACTCTCAATTACCATAAATGGAGAAAATAAGATATTCCATGACAAAATCAAATTTACACAATATCTTTCTACAAACCCAGTTTTACAAAGGATAATAGATGGAAAATACCAACACAGAGTAAAACTACATGCTTGAAAAAGCAAGAAGGTAATCTTCCAATAAACCCAAAAAAAGATAGCCATACAAACATAATTCCACTTCTAACAACAAAAATAATAGGAAGTAAAAATAACTTTTCTTTAATATCTCTTAATATCAATGAACTCAATTCCCCAACAAAAAGACATAGACTAACAGACTGGATACATAAATGACCCAACATTTTACTGCATACAGGAGACATGATTAGTGATTAAAACAGACACTCCCACACAGTAAAAGTTTGGAAAACAATTTTCCAAGCAAATGGTCCCAAAAATCAAGCTGGAGTATCCATTCTAATATTGAATAAAATCGACATTTAAGCAAAAGTTGTCAAAAAAGACAAGGAAGGACACTTCATATTGGTAAGAGGAAAAATTTACAAAGATGATCTCTCAATTCTGAAAATCTATACTCCAAATGTAAGGGCACCCACATTCATAAAAGAAACTTTGTTAAAGTTCAAAGCACACATGGCACCCCACACAATAATAGTAGGAAACTTCAACTCTCCACTCTCAGCAATGGACAAATTATGGAAACAGAAACTAATCAGAGACACACTAAAACTAACAGAAGTAATGAACCAAATGGATATAACAGATATTTATAGATCATTTCATCCTAAATCAAAAGAATATACTTTCTTCTCAGCACCCCTTGATACCTTCTCCAAATTTGACCATATAATTGGTCACAAAAGGCTTCAACAGATACAAGAAGATTGAAATAATACCATGAACCCTGTCAGATCACCATGGATTAAGGCTGTTCCTAAATTCCAACAAAAAAGTGGAAGACACACATTCACATGGAAGTTGAATAATGTTCTGCTCAATGATGACTTGGTTAAAGAAGAAAGAAAGAAAGAAATTAAAGACTTTTTAGAATTTAAAGAAAATGAAGACACATCATACCAAAACATAAAGGATACAATGAAATCAGTGATAAGAGGAAAATTCATAGCTCTAAGTGCCTCCAAAAAGAAACTTGAGAGAGCTTACACTAGCAGCTTGACAGCACACCTGAAAGCTCTAGAACAAAATGAAACAAATACAGCCAAGAGGAGTAGATGGCAGGAAATAATCAGGCTCAGGGCTGAAATCACCCAAATAGAAACAAAAAGAACTATACAAAGAATCAACAAAACAAGGAGCTGGTTCTTTGAGAAGTCAACAAGATAGATAAACCCTTGGCCAGACTAACCAGAGGGCCTAGAGACAGTACACAAATTAATAAAATCAGAAATGAAAATGGTGACATAACAACAGAAACTGTAGAAATTTAAAAAAAAATCATCAGATCCTACTACAAAAGTTTATACTCAAAAAAATTGGAAAATCTGGATGAAATGGATAATTTTTTAGACACATACCAGGTGCCAAAGTTAAAACAGGATCTAAACAGTCCCATAACCCCTGAAGAAATAGAAGAAGCCATTAATTGCCTCCCAATCAAAAACAGCCCAGGACCAGATAGGTGTAGTGCAGAATTCTATCAGATCTTCAAAGAAGACTTAATAATAAACTTTTCAAACTATTCCACAAATAGAAACAGAAGGAACACTACTCAATTTGATCTATGAAGCCACAATTACACTTATAATTAAACCCAACAAAGACCAAACAAAGAAAGAGCACTGCAGACCAATTTCCCTTATGAACATTGATGCAAAAATACTCAATAAAATTCTTGCCAATCTAATCCAAGAACGCATCAAAATAATTATTCACCATGATCTAGTAGGCTTTATCCCAGGAATATAAGGGTGTTTCAATATATGTAAATCAGTCAATGTAATTCACTACATAAACAAACTCAAAAAAAAGAAAACCCCCACATGATCTTGTCATTAAATGCTGAAAAAGCATTTGACATTATTCAGCATCCCTTCATGTTAAAAGTCTTGGGAAGATCATGAAGTCAAGGCCCATATCTAAACATAGTAAAAGCAATGTACAGCAAACCAGTAGCCAACATTAAACTAAATGGAGAAAAACTCAAACAAATCATTAGCCTTCCTATACTCAAAGTATAAAGAGGTTGAGAAAAAAAATTAGGAAAATGACACCCTTCACAAGAGTCATAAATAGTATTACATACACCAAACAAGTGAAAGATCTGTATGACAAGAACTTCAAGTCTCTGAAGAAAGAAATTGAAGAATATCTCAGAAGATGGAAAGATATCCCATGCTCATGGATTGGTAGAATTAATATATTAAAAATGGACATCTTTCAGAAAATAAACTTCAAATTCAATGCAATCCCCATCAAAATTCCAAAGAATTCTTCACAGAGTTAGAAAGAGCAGTTTTTAAATTCATTTAGAATAAAATAAAACCCAGGATAGCAAAAGCTATTCTCAACAATAAAAGAACTTCAGGGGGAATGACCATCTATGACCTCAAACTGTATTGCAAAGCAATAGTGATAAAAAAAAATGTAAGGAAGTGGTACAGACAGGATGACCAATTGAATAGAATTGAAGACCCAGAAATGAATCCACACACCTATGGTCACTTGATATTTGACAAAGGAGCTAAAACCATCCAGTGGAAAAAAGACAGCATTTTATTTTTGTTTTTCCTTAATTAGATATATTTTTTATTTTTTTTCAAATGTTGTCCCCTTTCCTAGTTCCCTCTCCCCTGATAACCCCCTAATCCATCCCTCCTCTCCCTGTTCACAAATCCACCCTTGTCCACTTCCCTGTACTGCCATTCTCTTATACTGGGGCATCAAGCCTTCTTAGGACCAAGGGTCTCTCCTCCCTTTGATATTCAACAAGGCTATCCTCTGCTGCATATGCATCTGGAGACATGGGTCCCTCCATGTGTACTAAAAGACAACATTTTTAACAAATGGTGCTGGTTCAACTGGAGGTCAGAATGTAGAAAATTGCAAATCGACCCATTCTTATCTCCTCGAACAAAGCTCAAACCCAAGTGGATCAAGGAACTCCACATAAAACCATACACACTGAAACTGAGAGAGGAGAAAATGAGGAAGAACCTCAAATGTATGGGCACAGTAAAAAATGTCCACAACAGAACACCAATGGCTTATGCTCTAAGATCAAGAATCAACAAATGGGACCTCTTAAAATTGCAAAGTTTCTGCAAAGCAAAGGACACTGTCAATAGGACAAAATGGCAACCAACAGATTGAGAAAAGATCTTTACCAATCCTACATCTGATAGAGAGCTAATATCTAATATATACAAAGAACTCAAGAAGTTGGACTCCAGAAAATCAAATAATCCTATTAAAAAATGGGTTACAGATCCAAACAAAATGTTTTCAAACTGAGGAATACTAGATGGCTGAGAAACACCTAAAGAAATGTTCAACATCCTTAATCATCAGGGAAATGCAAATCAAAACAACTCTGAGACTCCACCTTATACCAGTCAGAATGGCCAAGAACAAAAACTCAGGTCAGTAAATGCTGGAGAGTATATAGAGAAAGAGGAACCCTCCTCCATTGCTGGTGGGATTGCAAGCTGGTAAAACCACGCTGGAAATCAGTTTGGAGGTTCTTCAGAAAATTGAACATAGCACTACCTGAAGAAGCAGCTATACACTCCTGGGCATATACCCAGAAGATGCTCCAACATATAATAAGGACACATGCTCCACTATGTTCATAGCAGCCTTATTTATAATAGCCAGAAGCTGAAAAGAACCCATATTTCTGTCAACAGAGGAATGGATACAGAAAATGTGGTACATTTACACAATGGAGCACTACTCAGCTCTTAAAAACAATGAATTCATGATATTCTTAGATAAATGAATGGAGCTAGAAAATATTATTTTGAGTGAGGTAACCCAATCACAAAAGAACACCCAAGGTATGCTCTCACTGATAATTGCATATTAGCCCAAAAGCTTGTAATACCCAAGATACAACTCACCTGACTACCTGAAGCTCAAGAAGGAAGACCAAAGTGTACATACTTTGATCCTTATTGGAAAATTGATCAAACTGTCCATGGCTCAGAGCCAATCAATAGAAAGATTGTAGTGTCCCCAATGGAGCATCTAGAGAAAGGACCCAAGGAGCTGAAGAGGTTTGCAGCCCTGCAGGAAGAACTAAAATATGTACCCACCAGTACCCCCAGAGCTCCCAGGGACTAAACCACCAACCAAAGAGTACACATGGAGGGACTCATGACTCAAACTACGTATGTAGCAGAAGATGACCATTTCAGACATCAGTGAGAGGAGAGAATAATTGGCGCTGTGAAGGCTCGATTCCCCAGAATAGGGGAATGCAGGTCCGCAAGTTGGGGGTGGAGGGAAGAGCAGGGGGAGGGAGAATAGGATAGGGTTTTTTGGAGAGGTAATGTGGAATGGGGATACAATTCAAAATGTTAAATAAAGCAAGTATCGAATAAAACAAAGACAAATCTGAAAAAGCAATATTGCTGATAAGAAAAAAAGACAATTCACTGACATTGGTTATCCACTAAACAGAGCCAAAGAGAATTTATTCCATTTTCCTGCAAAACTTTTATGTTGAGAGTAATTATTTGTGACATGAACAATAAGAACTACTTCCAGTGTTTATACCAACAGAAGCTATCACCAATATTGTTTACCTGAAAATAAAAATGTTTTCTTACATGGTAAATTAAACTGTCGTCATAATGAATTAATAGAACCGATGATAATTTGTTTAGACTTATTTAATGAGTGGACATTAAGTAGAACAATATCATATCTTTAGCTCACAAATTCCAAATTCTGATCTCTATTAAGCAGATCTTTGTCAGGAATAGACTCCATACTTAAGAAGTTTAGAAAAATTTTAAATACATACATATATATATATATATATATATATAGTCATTGACATGAAGTTTTATTATGAAAGTACCCATACTTGCCAAAGAAATATTACCTCCCTACCACCACTGGCATGGTTAACTACACTATAATTGGTTATGAGATACCCATAACAAATACATCATTTTCTGTGAACCAATATTCATTTCCAAACTACACCCTTTACTGTATTGGTTCAAATGAAGATCATGATATTGTCCTAGTGTTCTGAAAGAGGTATCTGGAAGAAAGAAGGGTTGTCTTTCTTATTTGTTTTTAATGTGTTTGAAGTATGTATGCATGTTTCCATGGGGGGAAACATAACATGGCATATAGACATGTGTATGACTATAGGCCTTAGAGTGACATCTAGAGTCTACCAGCCTATTAGAGAACGCTGCACATTATATTTACAGTGGGAGTTTTCTATACATTTAACATACAGCTAGCTCTAAACACCTACACAGAAATATATTTTAACAATTCTCTGGGAGTCTGTCTCTCAATTGAGTTATATTGAAGACCAAGGTTCCCATATTATATATTAAAAACCTCACTTTCTCAGTAAGGTTTTATATCTGTAAAATCATTATAACCTCAAAGGAAATCCAACACAAATCCAATGCTGCTCTTTCAGTTTTCCTCATAAACTTCCCACCTACTGTATTTTTTTTTTTTGGTGGCTATTGTTTTTGCTTTTACGTTTAGTCAATTTTATGTTTCCCCTAAGTCTATCACAGCCAGTATTTTCTATAAAGCAATCAATGAATATATGCTGATTAGTATGTCATCTTATATTTTTGATGATTTCATATATTCATATAATGTGTTTTGGTCATATCAATCCCCCATTCCCTTTCTTCCAGTTCTTCCTCTGTTCTTTCCAATAATTTTCTTTCTCTAATATGTTTACTATGCATTATGTTTTAAAATCCATTTAGTGGCACCTGTATGTGCATGAGGGTAGACAATCTACTGGAGTATATATAGCCTCTAAGGGATTTATCCCTGAAGGAAACTGGCTTGCCTTTATCCAGAAGCCATCAATTTATAATAGTGAATGCAATAAGGGGGATATTCAGTGGGATACTCCTTCATCCATCCTGGAATTTTGGAAGCTACATCTCATGCAGGTTTTGACATCTATCACCTCTGACTGTGACAATATCCCACTTCTTGTTCTTCAGTGATCTCTAAGACCTGGATATGGGACTTATGTGATACAGCTGACTTATTTAGAGGTGACAATTCCATGTTCTCTTATTCTTTGAACAATGAAAAGCTATGAGTTTCTACGTTCATCACCAGTACTATAAAAATACACTTCTCTGATAAAGGTTGAGTGATGCCCTAAATTATAAGTATAAAATAAGAACTTAGTGAGGAAGTTTAATACTATGCCCATTTATCAGAGTAATAATATGGGGTTCTGCCCTACAGCCTATGACTTAATCAGCCATGTTTTGTTTTGTTTTGTTTTTTGTTTTCATATTTAATGGTAGCAAAAGAATTGCATCTTCTGGAACAGTACTTTTTTACATTGAACTTCACAAGTTTTATTACAGAGAATCAAATATATAGGACAGAATAATTTACATAGAAATAGTATTTTAACATATGAAAGAGCTCCTAATTCTATACTGTGCATAGTAACATTTATTTATTTATTTGCTTGTTTCTTTGTTTGTTTGTTTTATTCACTGTATATCTTGCTCACTACCCTTCTCCTGATTTCTCCCTACCACAATCTTTCCACCCATCCTCCCTCCCCTTCTCCTCTGAGAAGCTGGAGGTCCAATCTGGGTATCTACCCACCCTGGCAAATCAAGTCTCTATAGGCTAGGAGCATCCTCACATACTAAGATCAGACAAGGCAGCCCATCTAGGGGAACAGGATACATAGGCAGGTAAGAGTGTAGGACAGACAGAGTAATTTTTAAGCTGCCATTTTATTCTTTCTCCTATTAGTCACTTTTCTCATAAATTTGATAAAATCTGTGACTGAAGCAACTTACAGACATTTGGCCCACAGTTGTGAGATCATTGCAGAGGAGATCTGGTACAGTGGCTCCCTAACTGCAGAACTGTGTAGCAGGACTCCTCAACACAAAGGCCAGACATGAAAGCAGGGAGGACAAGCTAGAATGAAACTTTCCATGGTTTATCTGCAGTTACCTACTTCACCACATACAGGGCATAATTTTCTAAAATATTGTCACCAGTGTAGGATGTTTAAACATGTGAACTTGTGGTAGATATTTCTGACATATCATTACATAATATTATTAGAAGGGGCATCAAGAGAAATAGAATTCAGGTCAACTTTGTTCAAATCTGCATTTGTCTCATGCAGAATTGCACCTTTTAGGGGTTAGACATATTTAAAAGTGTACCAATTTTAGAAGGAAGACAACTATAGATACCTGACATATTAAATCAATGACTTGCACATTTCCTCTTATACCACATACACATACAAAATCAAATTTCTATCTTTATGCAATTGCACTCAATAGCAAAGGAAAACGAATCCTACATGAAGCCTCAATATAAAGGCTTTATTCTAGATGATTGCAGGTTGTCAGAAATTGCCCTGTTTTTTTTCTGCAACAGAAAAATACACATTATTCCATTTTGTATCATTTTCTCCAGGCAGGAAATGGCTTGTTACTTTGATCAAAAAATAAAGGAAATTTATCAACTTTTAAATAAATGCTTCCATTTTTCATCTGTAGAATAAAGTAAAATCTCTATGAATTATGCTGTTAAATAAGTTACCGTTTGTGGCATGAAATACTAAAAACCGGTAATATTTACTTACTTTAAAGCAGTTCTTCAAACTCATCACCACAGATGGTTTTTATATTACCTTATTTCAAGCCTATTATGAATTACAGTTTCTACTTTCTCTATTTAGAACCTAAGTTTCCTATTCTACTAAAAGAGGCTAAGAGAATTTTAAAATGCTAAAGTGATAAAAATGTATTGTTTCTTTTGCATTATTTGCAAAGCATTTAACATATATTCTGGACATGAAGCAAGACTGCCTAAAACACTGCTACATCACAGTCTTCAATCAATACTGATTAACTCTTGATAATTCTAAGGTCCTGTATAATCTGTGGCTGTATTTCTGTGAGAATTTCTTTTCATATCAGAGCATAAAAAGCTATTATGGAAAGTCACTCTGAAATTTTTATTCATTTTCTCAGCATCTCATGCTTGATCTTAAGTCCTTTAACACAAGGTTCAAATTTTTACATATTTCTAAATGTCTTTTTCCAGACTGTGATATTTTTGTTGGCAGTCATTATTTCAAGTCCTGCTTCAGACTTACTATTCAAGAGAAAAAAAAAAGTTAGTTTAGTGAGTAAAGAGATTCAGAGTATGTGTGAGGGTGAGGGTGATATATCCCCTGAATTATATTTACAGAAAGTTGTGAAGTGACATGTAGGTGCTAGGAATTAATACCAGGTCCTATGGAAGAGCAGCTTGTGTTCTTACTGAGCTATCTCTCCAGAACCACAACCTGCTTCCTTATAGAACACAGGACCTCCAGCCACAATGCAATGCACCCTCTCTCACATCATTTACTAACTACGTAAATGCCTTACAGGCCTGCCTGCAGACTGATCTTTTGGAGGCAAATTTTCTTTGTCCTTTATTTATTCTTCTCTCATATATTACATCCTACAAGCAAGATAAACTTATTAAATCTATTCTATTTCCCCTTCCCAGAGAGATTCTTACATACCCTCCCCCTTAATCCTTCCTTGTTCCTTAGCCTCTTTGGGTCAGTGCATTGTAAAATAATTATTACAGATCTTCTAGACAACAACCAAACAGAAAAAGATCAGTGGCAGTTTTTTCCCATTGAGGGTCCCTCCTCTCATATGATTCAGCTAGCATCAAGTTGACATAAAAATAACCAGCACACCTAAGCTATATAAAATAACCTTGAAGAAAAAGATCAAAATGATTTCTAATTTTTTCACTGGATAAATATACAATTTTAACTTTAAAAATTTCTAGACTTTCTATAATTCTGACAATTCTCTTAAATTGTATGTGTCATCATGATTATAACATTGCTGAAAATAATGTTTGAGTGACTTTTCTTTAGTAAAGGAACATATTCAATTGCCTATTGAAAACATAAAATTGTCTGTGGACCTTTTCATACTTAAACATCTCCTCTTTAACTCCCAACATCAAGTTTCCCTTTTAGATGAGAAATCAGTCAAAATGAATTTCCTTTCCCTGAGATCTTTCCTTCCTAAGAACTGAAACTATAAACAGACAAGTTAAAACTGTAATTGATGTTCAGTTTTTACAGCAAAATGTAAGCTCTAAAGATAATTTAAAGCATTGTTTGGTTTTTATTTTCCTTCTGTCTCAATTTTCCACTGACTTTAATAAAACTCAAAGCATATCTTTTTGAGCAAACACACAAATAAACACGAAAGTGCAGACACACATACACACACACACACACACACACACACCTCATACGCCTTGCTATTTTATCCTTACATTTATCTTTCTTCACAGTCAACAGCACAGACTATTATTTCAACTCCTATATCCTTGTTTTGTTAGATTTTCTATGACTGTACCACATTTCCCAATTAATGTTTAAGATATTTTAATCCACCCACCCCTCTAAAAATTTTAACCCAGAATTGCTCCTGTCTAAAGGTAATACAGGGACAAAGAGTGGAGCAGAGACTGAAGGAAAGGTCATCCATAGGCAGTCCCACATGGGGATCCATCCCATATACAGCCACCCAGTTCAGTCACTATTGCTGATGACAAGAAGTACTTGCTGAGAGGAGTCTGATATAGCTGTTTCCTGAGAGGCTATGCTAGAGTCTTACTGATACAGATGCAGCTAACCACCAGACTGTGCAAGATGGAGGGGGGGGCACGGGGAGTGCAAAGGACTGAAGGAGCTGAAGGGATTTGCAACCCCCTAGGAAGAACAACAATATCAAACAACCAGATCCCCAGAGATCCCAGGAACAAAACCACCAACCAAAGAGTATACATGGAGGGACCCATGACTCCAGTTGCATATGTAGCAGAGGATGACCTTATCTGACATCAATGGGAGGGGAAGTCCTTGGTCCAGGGAAGACTTGATACCCCAGCATAGGGGAATGCTAGGTTAGTGAGGCAGGAGTGCTTCAGTGGGTGGTTGAGGGAACCCCTCATAGGAGCAGGGGAGAAGGGGTAGGATAGGGGGTTTTCAGAGGGGAATCCAACAAGTGGGATAACATTTAAAATATGAATAAATAAAATAACCAATAAAAAATTAAAAAAATAATTTAAGTCGGAATGAAAATAAATAAATAACCCCTCTAAAAAAATTGTTGAATATTAATAGAAAAAGAGGCCATGAATGTGAAAGATATTAAGGAGGGGTATCTTGAGATCTCAGAGTGAGGAAAAAGAGAGGAGTAATGTTTTCATTGGAATACATTCTCAAAATAAACAATAAAAAATTAAAATAAAAACATGTCTGTATTTGTAGAAGATGTAACAGTTTAATTTGTTCAAACATTTCTCTGGTACTTGAATATAAGCTATTATACTTCTAATAAATTCATGCTCATCAAATATCTGAATGAAATCATTCTATCTTCAAAATGAGCTTTTACCCACAAGTTGAATATTAATAAGGAATAATGATTATTTTAGTATTCCTTAAAGACAAAATAGACTTTTTATTGCACTTATCTTTTCTCCAAATTAATATCCTGAATATATTTTGTAAAATTTGTCCAATTATCATTCTTGTGAAATATATTATTTATATTTAGTCTTCATTATCATGGCTCATCAAAATAATTGATTCATAAAACCCAAACTTAACCAAATATATGTTTTATTTAACACATTTATATTCATCGTATTTTTGACATAATAACTGGGTGAAAATATGAAACACATAATCATTTGGTCTGCAAGATAGTAACAGTAAAAATACTCCTACATGAAATACTTTTAGGATTGACACTAAAACCCATAAACATATATATTCCAGGTGGTAAAGGATAACAATTTGTTGTCTCAATTTGGAATATACATGGGAGGAGTTAAGGGAGGGAAATCCATGATGAAAAAAATTATATATATATATATATATATATATATATATATATATATATGAAACAATTTATATATATATATATATATATATATATATATATATATATATATATATGAAACAAGGTGTTTTGAAGTCTCCATCAAAAATCATAGAATTTAAGTGAAAATATAATTTGTGTATAATGGCATCAATGTTTTTGAAGAAACTCAAAGGTGACAAGAAAAATGTAATTCAAAAAATCTTGCAGAGTGACTTATTCTTTCCAAAAAATACAAGAATTGCCAGTAGAGGTTTAGTAAGAGGTAATACTTCATATAAGAATAATTTAACTTAGGTGCTAGCTAGGTTAATTTTGAAGAAATATGCCAACTTCATTTAAGATGTGAAAAAGGTTTTGTTTTTTTTTTGCCTGTTTTGTAGCTTAAGCAATGTCGACCATACTATTCTTGTAGCTATACCTACATACATCTCTTAGATTATCAGTATGTAAGAGACAAATTAGAAGTATCTGTAAAAGTTTTAAATGAGCATGGAGCATGTAATGTTTGTATTCTCTGTGAGAAAAATCATCTTCATTTCTTATGAAATTTATAAAAGTGAGAAGGTAGGTGCAGGAGATAATTAGCAATAATTCATGATGGGACACTGAGAAAAAGTTTAAAGTGAGAAAAGACAGCTTAAAACAGAACACAATCCAATGACATGAATCAAATTCTTCATTATATAAATTTCCTTGGTGATGCAAAGATACATAAGTCATATGATATAAACAGATCAAAGACAATATTTATAACATAATCATACAATATATGTGTGGGCAAGATTTATAAACTGAACTTAGATCATGTCATTACCACCTACTTTTGTTAAGAAATTTCTTCCAAATGAAACTGGAGAGATAAGTTCTCCTAAGGCTCAAAGTTCCTTGTAATTAGCAGCATTGACTTAGCTCCTTCCCAAAAGTGTGAAATTAGTAAACAAATTGTATAATTGTCAGCAAGTGCTGAAGAGAGCTCTATAGTTACATTTTTATAAATTGTCACCCTGGTCACGAGTAGATGTTTTGATGATAAAAGAGCTGGGTTTACGTCTCTGTTCCTGTTAGCAACAACACTCTCGCTTCTCTATGTAACCCCAATAAATTCATTGATTCAACAGACAGTTTCCCATTATGAGGTAAGTACATATTTGTTTTGTGATTCCTCAGGAATATGTCATATAATGCCTATATTCACTAACTGTGGTCTTCAAATATCATTGACTCTACCTAAAGTGAGAAGCTGGCCCCTCCTAGTGAATAGAATTAAGTGTTTGAAAGAAATTCTCTTAATTCAATTCTCAAATCTCCTTAAGAAATAAACTGATTCTCTCATAATATAGTTTTTTATTTTGTGCCATTCACATACCACTGAAGAGTTTATTCATTTTTTTTCAATTTTCTTACTAAAAACTACTAGTTTTAATAATACATTCTTCTGTCCTTTTTCATAAAAAATTCCTTTTTGTGAAATTTATAGAATATAAGTATAACATAACAAAATCTTATAAGAATTTGTTTTATTTTTCTAACGCAAATGTATATGTATACTAGATGGTGAAATACTGTTTAGAGTGGAATGGAATAATAATTACAATAACTGACATATTACTGTCTTAAATGAGAAATACAATATTATTTTTCTAAAATGATTCCAAACAAGTCTCAAAAAAATGATAACGTTGCAATTTTATGACCATTTTTGAAATTTAAAAATTTAACTAGCACAAAGTCCATTAAGACATGCCCAATCTCTCATAAAACATAAAAATTGAATGAGTTATCTGGATTACTTAAGGTATAAAGCAGGGGACTGCCAGGCTCGGAGAAGACAGGCATAATATTGCTTGGGTCTCAGGTGGCTTGTGTGTATGCTGCTCCCAAGAACTGGGCAGATCTGCAGTAACCAGCGCGCCAGCTCTGCTGAGGGACTTCTGCCTGGCAGAGGGACACCGCACTGGGTGGTAGCCTACCAGCTTCCCTTTGACGACCTTGGGTCAGGTAGGCTGCACTGAAGAGACAGGTACCCAGGTTCACCCCAATATAACATCTCTTGGGACACAGCCTGTTGGGGCTTCCGTCTGCTCCCAAGAACGGGACAGCACTGTGGTCGTCTGGGCGCCAGATCTGCTGTAGGCCATCCCCTCTGCAGGGTGACCAGCACCACCGAGAGAGTGCAGAGTGCACTCCGCCATCTTTGCTCCAGTGGTCAGGTAGTTGGGACTGCCAGGCTCAGAGACAGACAGGCATAATATCGCTTGGGTCTAGGGTGGCTTGTGTGTACGCTGCTCCCAAGAGATGGGCAGATCTGCAGAAATCAGCACACCAGCTCTGCTGTGGGACTTCTGACTTGCAGAGGGACGCCCCCTCCCCCCCCACTCTGGGAGAGATCACACACCCCTGCACAGGGCAGGAGCCTACCATCCTCCCTTTGGTGACCTCTGCTCCAGGAATCCATTACGCTGAGCCTTTGGATGTGCAGGGACTCCCCAATATAACATCACTTGGGGCAAGGCACATCAGGGCTCCAAAGTCACTCAGGAGCAGGGCAGGCCCCAGAAATCGGTGCCAGGGGAATCCTGGTAATCCAGGGGGGGGCAGAAATAGCTTTGCAGGCTCACAGGAGATCCAACCAACAGCCAGTGACAGCAGGACCAACTAACATCAGAGGTAACCAGATGGCAAAAGGCAAACGTAGGAACGTTACTAACAGAAATCAAAGTAATATGGCACCATCCAAACCCAACTCTCCAACAGCAGCAAGTCCTGGATACCCCACCACACCCGAAAGACAAGATCTGGATTTAAAATCACCTCTCATGATGCTTTTAGAGGATCACAAGAAGGACACAAATATCTCTAATAAAGAATTACAGAAGACCATGAATCAACAGTTAGAAAACCTTACAAAAGGAAACACAAAAATCACTTAGAGAAATGCAGGAGAACATGGATCAAAAGATGGAGGCCCACAAGGAGACAACATAAAAATCGCTTAAAGAAATGAATCAACGGTAGATGCACTTTCAAAGGAACCACAAAAATTGCATAAAGAAATGAAGAAGAATATGGGTCAACAGATGGATGCCCATAGGGAGGCAACACAAAATGTGCTTAAAGATATGAATCAATGGATAGATGCCCTTTCAAAGGAAACACGAGAACTGCTTAAAGTAATACAGGAGACAATGAATCAACAGATGGAATCCCATGAGAAGGAAACACAAACATCGCTCAGAGAAATGCAGGAGAACATGGGTCAACAGGCAGAAATCCTGAAAGAGGTAATGCAAAATTACCTTAAAGATGTGGTATATCTACACAATGGAATACTACTCTGCAATTAAAAACAATGAATTCACGAAATTCCTATACAAATGGTCAGAACTTGAAAATATCATCCTTAGTGAGGTAACCCAATCACAAAAGAACACACATGGTATGCAGTCACTGATAAGGGGATATTAACCCAGAATCTCGGAATACCCTAGACACAATTCGCATATCAATAGATTTCAAAGAAGATGGAAGGAGAGACCCCTGGTCCTGGAAAGACTGGATGTAGGGGAACGCCAGGACAGAGAAACGAGAGGGGGTTGAATAGAGAAAAGAGGGAGGGAAGGGGGCTTATGGGACTTTCGGGGAGGGAGGAAATGGGAAAGGGGAAATGACTTGGAATGTAAATAAAAGAATTTAGTGGAAGGAAAGCTGAGATTCCATCTCACACCAGTCAGGATGGCTAAGATCAAAAACACAGGAGACAGCAGTTGTTGGTGAGGATGTGGAGAAAGAGGAACACTCCTCCACTGCTGGTGGAATTGCAGGCTGGTACAACCACTCTGGAAAGCAGTCTGGCGGTTCCCCAGAAAACTGGGCATGACACTCCCGGAGGACCCGGCTATACCACTCCTGGGAATATACCCAGAGACTTTACCTGCATGCAATAAGGACACATGCTCCACTATGTTGATAGCAGCCTTATTTATAATAGCCAGAAGCTGGAAAGAACCCAGATGTCCCTCAACGGAGGTATGGATTCAGAAGATGTGGTATATCTACACAATGGAATACTACTCTGCAATTAAAAACAATGAATTCACGAAATTCCTAGGCAAATGGTCAGAACTTGAAAATATCATCCTTAGTGAGGTAACCCAATCACAAAATAACACACATGGTATGCAGTCACTGATAAGGGGATATTGACCCAGAATCTCGGAATACCCTAGACACAATCCGCATATCAATAGATTTCTAAAAAGATGGAAGGAGAGATCCCTGGTCCTGGAAAGACTGGATGTAGGGGAACGCCAGGACAGAGTAACGAGAGGGGGTTGAATGGAGAAAAGAGGGAGGGAAGGGGGCTTATGGGACTTTCGGGGAGGGAGGAAACGGGAAAGGGGAAGTGATTTGGAATGTAAATTAAAAAAATAAAATAAAAAAAAAGAAAAAAATAAATAAAAAAAATTTAGAAAATAAAAAAAAAAAAGAAATACAGGAAAATACAAACATACAAGGAAGGATCTCAGCAAATCCAACCAGGATCTAAAAAAGGAAGTAGAAACAACTAAGAAATCACAAAGGGAGACAAATTTGGAGATAGAAAACCTTGGGAAGAAATCAGGAGTCATAGATGCAAGCATCAACAATAGAATACAAGAGATGGAAGAAAGAATCTCAGGTGCTGAAGATACCATAGAAAGCCTCAACTCAACAGTCAAAGAAAATGCCAAATGCAAAAAACGTGTAACCCAAAACATCCAGGAAATCCAGGACACAATGAGAAGACCAAACCTAAGGATTTTAGGTATAGATGAGAGTGAAGATTTGCAAATAAAGGGCCAGTAAATATCTTCAACAAAATTATGGAGGAAAACTTCCCTAACCCAAAGAGAAAGATGCCAATGAACGTAAAAGAAGCCTACAGAACTCTGAATAGAATGGACCAGAACAGAAATAACTTCCATCACATAATAATCAAAACACCAAATGTACTAAACAAAGAAAGAATACTAAAAGCAGTAAGAGAAAAGGGCCAAGTAACATACAAAGGAAGAACTATCCGAATCACATCAGACTTCTCACCACAGACTATGAAAGCCAGAAGATCCTGGGCAGATCTCATGCAGACACTAAGAGAGCACAAATGCCAGCCTAGACTACTATACCCAGCAAAACTCCCAACCACCATAGAAGGAGAGACCAAGATATTTCATGATAAAACCAAATTTTCACAATATCTTTCCACAAATCCAGCCCTGCAAAGGATAATAGGTGGAAACCGACAATACAGGGAGAGAAACAACACCCTGGAAAAAATGAGATAGTAACCTTCTTGCTTCAAACCCAAAAGTAGATAACCACTCAAACATAAAGATAGCATCAAGAATGGCAGGTGGCAATAATCACAATGCCTTAATCCCTCTTAATATCAATGGTCTCAATTCCCAAATAATAAGACATAGACTAACAGACTGGATATGTAAACAGGACCCAGGATTTTGCTGCATGCAGGAAACGCACCTCAGTGTCAAAGACAAACACTACCTCAGAGTAAAAGGCTGGAAAACAATTTTACAAGCAAATGGCCCCAAGAAACGAGGTGGAGTAGCCATCCTAATATCAGATAAATTTGACTTTCAACCTAAAATCATCAAAAAAGACACAGAAGGACAGTACATAATGATCAAGGAAAATGTCCACCAAGAAAAACTCTCAATTCTGAATATCTATGCTCCAAATGCAAGGGCACCCTCATTGATAAAAGTAACTTTACTAAAGCTCAAAGCACACATCGCACTACACACAATAATAGTGGGTGACTTCAACACCCTGCTCTCTGAAATGGATCGTTCAGGAAAGCAGAAACTAAACAGGGACACAGTGAATCTAATTGAAGCCTTGGACCAACTGGAACTAACAGATATATATAGAACATTTCATCCTAGAGCTAAAGAATACACCTTCTTCTCAGCTCCTCATGGTACCTTTTCCAAAATCGACCATATAATTGGTCACAAATCAGACCTCAACAGATATAAGAAGATAGAAATAATCCCATGCCTCCTATCAGATCACTATGGAATAAGGGTGGTCTTCAATGGCAACAAAAACAAAAGAAAACCCACGTACACATGGAGGCTGAACAATGCTTTACTCAATGATAATTTGGTCAAGGTGGAAATAAAGAAAGAAATCAAAGACTTTTGGAAATTTAATAAAAATGAAGGCACAACATACCCTAATTTATGGGACACAATGAAAGTAGTGCTAAGAGGAAAATTCATAGCCCTGAGTGCCACCAAAAAGAAACGGGAGACAGCATACACTAACAGCTTAATGGCACACCTGAAAGTCCTGGAACAAAAAGAAACAAATACAGCAAAGAGGAGTAGAAGGTAGGAAATCATCAAACTCAGGGCTGAAATCATTCAAGGAGAAACAAATAAAACCATACAAAGAATCAACAAAACGAGGAGTTGGTTCTTTGACAAAATCAACATGATAGATAACCCCTTAGCCAGACTAACCAGAGGGCACAGAGACAATATCCAAATTATCAAAATCAGAAACGAAAAGGGAGAGATAACAACAGAAACTGAGGAAATTCAAAAAATCATCATATCCTACTACAAAAACCGGTATTCAACACAACTAGAAAATCTGGAGGAAATGGACAATTTCCTTGACAGATATCAAATACCAAAATTAAATCAGGATCAAATAGACCATCTAAACCGTACTATAACCCATGAAGAAATAGAAGTCATCATTGGAAGTCTTCCAACAAAAAACAGCACAGGTCCAGATGGTTTAAGTGCAGAATTCTATCAGACCTTCAAAGAAGACCTAACACCAATACTCTTCAAATTATTCCACAAAATAGAAACAGAGGGAACACTACTCAACTCATTCTATGAAGCCACAATTACGCTAATACCAAAAGCACACAAAGATCCAACAAAGAAAGAGAATCTCAGGCCAATCTCTCTTATGAATATCGATGCAAAAATACTCAATAAAAGCCTTGCCAACCGAATCCAAGAACACATCAAAAGGATCATTCACTACGATCAAGTAGGCTTCATCCCAGGAATGCAGGGATAGTTCAATATAAGGAAATCCAACAATGTAATCCACTATATAAACAATCTCAAAGAAAAAAACCACATGGTCATCTCATTAGATGCTGAGAAAGCATTTGACAAAATTCAGCATCTTTTCATGCTAAAGGTCTTGGAAAGATCAGGAATTCGAGGCCCATATCTAAACATAGTAAAAGCAATTTACAGCAAACCAGTAGTCAGCATCAATCTAAATGGAGAGAAACTTGAAGCAATCCCACTAAAATCAGGGACTAGACAAGGCTACCCTCTCTCTCCATATCTTTTCAATATAATACTTGAAATTCTAGCTAGAGCAATTAGACCACAAAAAGAGCTCAAAGGGATACAAATTGGAAAGGAAGAAATCAAACTATCACTATTTGCAGATGATATGATAGTATACTTAAGCGACCCAAAGAACTCCATCAGAGAACTCCTACAGCTTATAAATGACTTCAGCAAAGTGGCTGCATATAAAATCAACTCAAGCAAGTCAGTAGCCTTCCTATACTCAAAGGATAAGCAGGCTGAGAAAGAAGTAATAGAAATGATACCCTTCACGATAGCCACAAACCATATAAAGTACCTTTGCGTGACTCTAACCAAACAAGTGAAAGATCTGTATGACAAGAACTTCAAGTCTCTGAAGAAAGAAATTGAAGAAGACCTCAGAAGATGGAAAAATGTGCCATGCTCATGGATTGGCAGGATTAATATAGTAAAAATAACCATCTGACCAAAAGTAATATATAGATTCAATGCAATCCCCATCAAAATCCCAACTCAATTCTTCATAGAGTTAGAAAGAGCAATCCAAAAATTCATCTGGAATAACAGAAAACCCAGAATAGCTAAAACTATTCTCAAGAGTAAAAGAATCTCTGGGGGAATCAGTATCCCGGACCTCAAGCTGTACTACAGAGCAATAGTGTTAAAAACTTCATTGTATTGGCACAGTGACAGGCAGGTAGATCAATGGAATAGAATTGAAGACCCAGAAATGAACCCACATACCTATGGCCACTTGACCTTTGACAAAGGAGCTAAAACCATCCAGTGGAAAAAAGATAGCCTTTTCAAAAAATGGTGCTGGCTCAACTGGAGGTCAACATGCAGAAGAATGTAAATTGACCCATTCTTATCTCCTTGCACTAAGCTCAATTCCAAGTGGATCAAGGACCTCCACATAAAACCAGACACACTGAAACTAATAGAAAGGAAACTAGGGAAGAACCTTGAACATATGGGCATAGGGGAGAATTTCATGAACACAACTCCAATAGCTTATGCTCTAAATCAAGAATAGACCAATGGGACCTCATTAAATTACAAAGTTTTTAAGAGGCAAAAGACACTGTCAAAAAGACAAAGTGGCAACCAACTAACTGGGAAATGATCTTTACCAACCCTACATCCGACAGAGGGCTAATATCCAATATATACAAAGAACTCAACAAGTTAAACTCCAGAGAGGCAAGTAACCCTATTAAAAAATGGGGTACAGAGCTAAACAAAGAGTTCTCACCTGAAGAATATCTAATGGCTGAGAAGCACCTAAAGAGATATTCATCATCCTTAGTCATTAGGGAAATGCAAATCAAAACAACCTTGAGATTCCATCTCACACCAGTCAGAATGGCTAAGATCAAAAACACAGGAGACAGCAGTTGTTGGCGAGGATGTGGAGAAAGAGGAACACTCCTCCACTGCTGGTGGAATTGCAGGCTGGTACAACCACTCTGGAAAGCAGTCTGGCGTTTCCTCAGAAAACTGGGCATGACACTCCCGGAGGATCCGGCTATACCACTCTTGGGCATATACCCAGAGGCTTTACCTGCATGCAATAAGGACGCATGCTCCACTATGTTCATAGCAGCCTTATTTATAATAACCAGAAGCTGGAAAGAACCCAGATGTCCCTCAACGGAGGAATGGATTCAGAAGATGTGGTATATTTATACAATGGAATACTACTCTTCAATTAAAAACAATGAATTCACGAAATTCCTAGGCAAATGGTCAGAACTTGAAAAGATCATCCTTAGTGAGGTAACCCAATAACAAAAGAACACACATTGTATGCAGTCACTGATAAGGGGATATTAACCCAGAATCTCGGAATACCCTAGACACAATTCGCATATCAATAGATTTCTAAGAAAATGGAAGGAGAGAACCCTGGTCCTGGAAAGACTGGATGTAGGGGAATGCCAGGACAGAGAAGCGAGAGGGGGTTGAATGGGGAAAAGAGGGAGGGAAGGGGGCTTATGGGACTTTCGGGGAGGGAGGAAAAGGGAAAGGGGAAATGATTTTGAATGTAAATAAAAAAAAACTTAGAAAATAAAAAAAAAAGGGTATAAAGCAATTTTCTTGAATTACCTGACTCTCATAAGTAAATGGACCTTTCAGTTTCATTTACATACAGCGCTTTTAATTCTTTTTTTTTCTTTTTTTAATATCATTTTTTATTATTTATTTTATTTTTTTTTAATTTACATTCTAAATCATTTCCCCTTTCCCTTTTCCTCCCTCCCCGAAAGTCCCATAAGCCCCCTTCCCTCCCTCTTTTCTCCATTCAACCCCCTCTCATTTCTCTGTCCTGGCGTTCCCCTACATCCAGTCTTTCCAGGACCAGGGGTCTCTCCTTCCATCTTCTTAGAAATCTATTGATATGCGGATTGTGTCTAGGGTATTCCGAGATTCTGGGTCAATATCCCCTTATCAGTGACTGCATACCTAGTGTGTTCTTTTGTGATTGGGTTACTTCACTAAGGATGATATTTTCAAGATCTGATCATTGCAATCCCCATCAAAATCCCAACTCAATTCTTCATAGAGTTAGAAAGAGCAATTCAAAAATTCATCTGGAATAACAGAAAACCCAGAATAGCTAAAACTATTCTCAAGAGTAAAAGAACCTCTGGGGGAATCAGTATCCTGGACCTCAAGCTGTACTACAGAGCAATAGTGTTAAAAACTGCATGGTATTGGTACAGTAACAGACATGTAGATCAATGGAACAGAATTGAAGACCCAGAAATGAATCCACACTCCTATGGTCACTTGATCTTTGACAAAGGAGCTAAAACCATCCAGTGGAAAAAAGATAGCCTTTTCAACAAATGGTGCTGGCTCAGCTGGAGGTCAACATGCAGAAGAATGCAAATTGACCCATTCTTATCTCCTTGCACTAAGCCCAATTCTAAGTGGATCAAAGATCTCCACATAAAACCAGACACACTGAAACTAATAGAAGGGAAACTAGGGAAGAACCTTGAACATATGGGCACAGGGGAGAATTTCCTGAACAGAACTCCAATAGCTTATGCTCTAAGATCAAGAATAGACAAATGGGACCTCATTAAATTACAAAGTTTTTGCAAGGCAAAAGACACTGTCAAAAAGACAAAGCGGCAACCAACTAACTGGGAAATGATCTTTACCAACCTTACATCCGACAGAGGGCTAATATCCAATATATACAAAGAACTCAAGAAGTTTTTAATTCTTCATGTTATTTTGGGCAAAGTTTCAAAAGCTGTATTCTCCTTTCTGATGAAAAAAATCAGAACAAAGAATTTGTAAAATATATTCCATAATAAGGGATTTGATAGAATCTTACATGATAAAATAATAAAAAATGTCATCAAGAGGGATGAAGGTAAGGATTTGGGGAGTTTGGGAGAACAGAAGGAAAGTTAGAGGATATTCAAATAGGGTACTCATACATGAAATTATCAAAAATGAAGAGAGAGAGAGAAAGTTCTGTATAAAATAACTGGATATAGAATGCTTAGCCACAAAAGTATTATCTATACCTCAATGTACAAGAAACATCACAGAAGAGAAGAGAAAAAAACAGTAAGATCAAGAGAATAAGAGAATACTAGCATAAAAAAGTGTCTTCTGGAGACAGGCCAAAGTTCGTTTCTTCCACTATGACAAAATACCCTGATGCAAAACCAAACCAACCAATGAAACTACTAAACAAGCAAATAAACAAACTAGGAGGAAAAAGGACTGTGTCATAGTCCATTCCTTTGTGGGAAATAGAGGAAAAAACTTAAAAGTAGCACATTCACAGTTAGAGCAGCCGAAGAAAATACATTCACAGATCTTTGCTCTGTTTATTTTTATAAACTGTGGGGCTTAGCCTAGTCAATGATGACACCCACAATAGGTTGAGTGGCCTTTAATCAACAATCAAAACAGCACTCCCTGCTTCTTATCTGATACAGAAACATTCTCATTTGGGACTCTCTTCTATATAATTCTATGTTATGTCAGATTAATTGGGGACATCTTTGTGGGGACAGCAGGGCAGGAAGGAGGTGTTGGATGTGGAACAGTTAGAGAGGGTTGACAGAGAGGGGAATAGAATCTGGAGTATAAAAAAAAGGAAAATAAATAAATAAATAAATAGAAAAGAAAAAGAAAAAGAAAAAAAGCCACATTGACTTTCATATTCTCCAAATAAGAATCAGATAATGATAAAATGAACAGTTGTAACCCCACCTCTCCTAGAGTTTTGGAATTCCAGAGTTTGAATTTTAAATAAGCTGTCAGAAGTATCTGCCACATCACATAAAATAATGTCTTACTTCATACTTTAATGAATGGGGGATTCCATTTTTGAATATTCCTTTTCAATTTTAAATGCACTCCAAACTTTTTGTTTTTTAGTGTGAGCTGTGAGTTCATGTGTGCCAGAGTTCTGTTGTTGTGTCTTACTGTGTACTCATTCATTGCCTCAGATATTTAAAGTTTTAAATTCTCACTTCTGCAATGTTCCCTAAGCCTTGGGAGATGAGGACATAGTGTATTATTCTATTTTGCCAAAACAAATGAAAATAAAAACATGATTATATAAAGTCAATAACTGATGCTGGAGATATAATTTGTTTTCAACCTTTTAAAAAAATTTAGCTGTCTTCTTTCATGAGATTACAGCATAATTTAATCTCTTCCTCCTTGGTTTTCTTCCCTCTGAATTCTCCCATATTATCCTTCATCTTCTTTAAATCATTGATTCTTTATGTTAATTGTTGTTACACACATGTGTGGATGTGAGTATGAAGTCCTAAATACATAACTATAAACTGCTTACTATATACATTACTTGTATATACATTTCGTTATAGGTTTGTATTCAACTTCAGATGGTCTATAAGTAAGCTGTCTTCTGCAAGGCCTGGTTCAAGAGGTCAGTACTGAACAAAAAGAAAACAATGTTTTAATAGATCAGGGGTTAAGGTTTTCAAATTTGGGGACTAGGGGGATTTGGCAGGCAAAACATGTGCAGGAGTGGGAGAACAGAACATAATCATAATATACTCACAACAACCTCCTAAATCAAAGATGATTGCAAGGTCATAACAAAGTACTCAGAACAACAATTAGTAATAAAATCTTTCCAAACAAAGATAGGGTTGCAAAATAATTATAAACATATTTTTTATAACAAAGGCATGGTTTCCTATACTGGAACATGTAATACAAACTACTTGTAGTTAAGGTTACATATGGTTCATAGCTCAATTCTTGAGAAACAGCAATCTAATGATAAACTAGAATGAGACTAGTTTGTCTTTACTATTAGATGGCTTTTCAGCTTATGTCCTTCCTCTTCTCAAAGGATATTCAAGCTGAGAAAGAAATTAGAGAATTAACTCCTTTCACAATAGTCACAAATAATATAAAATACCTTCGTGTGACTCTAACTAAACAAGTGAAAGATCTGTATGACAAGAACTTAAAGTCTCTGAAGAAAGAAATCAAAGAAGATCTCAGAAGATGGAAATATCTCCCACGATCATGAATTGGCAGGATTAATGTAGTAAAAATAACCTATTTGTTGAAAGCAATCTACAGAGTCAGAGCAATCCCCATCAAAATTACAACTCAATTCTTCATAAAGCTAGAAAGAAAAATTTGCAAATTCATCTGGAATAACACAAAACCCAAGATAGCCAAAACTATTCTCAACAACAAAAAAACTTCTGGGTGAATCTCCATCCCTGCCCTCAAGCTGTACTAGAGAGCAATAGTGATAAGAACTGCATGGTATTAGTACAGTGACAGGCAGATAGATCAATAGAATAGAATTGAAGACCCATAAATTAACCCACACATCTATGGCCACTTGATCTTTGACAAAGGAACTAAAACCATTTAGTGGCAAAAAGTCAGCACTTTCAACAAATGGTGTTGGTTTCAGCTGGAGGTTAGCATGTAGAAGAATGCAAATCAATCATTTCTTATCCCCTTGTACAAAGCTCAAGTCAAAGTGGATCAAGAACCTCCACATAAAACCAGATACACTGAAACTAATAGAAGTGAAAGTGGGGAAGATACTTGAGGACATGTACACAGGATAAAATTTCCTGAACAGAACACCAGTAGCTTATGCTCCATCATCAAGGATTGATAAACGGGACCTCATAAAATTGCAAAGCTTCTGTAAGGCAAAGGACATTGTCAATAGGGGAAAATGGGAACCAACAGATTTGGAAAAGATCTTTCCCAATCCTACATCCGATAGAGGATTAATATCCAATATATACAAAGAACTCAAGAAGTTAGACTCAAGATAACCAAATAACTTTATCAAAAATGGTGCACAGAGCTAAACAAAGAATTCTCAACTGAGGATTACCAAATGGCTGAGAAGCACCTAACGAAATGTTCCCCATCCTTAGTCATCAGGGAAATGCAAATAAAAACAAACTTGAGATTCTACCTCACTCCAGTCAGAATGGCTAAGATCAAAAACTCAAGTGACAGCAGATACTGGCAAGGATATGGAGAAAGAGGAATGCTCTTCTGTTGCTGGTGGGATTGCAAGTTGGTAAAACCACTTTGGAAATCAGTTTCGCAGTTCCTCAGAAAATTGGACATAGTATTACCTGAGGACCCAGCTATACCACCCCTGGGCATATACCCAGAGGATGCTCCAACATGTAATAAGGACACATGCTTCACTATGTTCATAGCAGCCTTATCTATAATAGCCAGAAGCTGACTCAACAGAGGAATGGATACAGAAAATGTGGTACATTTACACAATGAAATACTACTCAGCTATTAAAAGCAATGAATTAATGAAATTCTTAGGCAAATGCATGGAACTAGAAAAAATCATCCTGAGTGAAGTAACCCAGTCACAAAAGAACACACATGGTATGCACTCACTAATAAATGGATTTTAGCACAGAAGCTCAGAATACCTAAAATATAATTCATAGGTTACATGAAGCTCAAGAAGTTAGACCAAAGTATGAATACTTTGCTGCTTCTTAGAAGGTGGAACAAAGTACCCATAGGAGGAAATACATAGGCAAAGTGAGGAGAAGAGCCTGAGGGAAAGGCCATCCAGAGATTGCCCCACCTGGAGATCCATCCCATGTACAGTTACCAAATCCAGACACTATTGAGGATGTCAACAAATGCTTGCTTACAGAAACCTGATATAGCTGTCTCCTGAGAGTCCCTGCCAGTGCCTGACAAATACAAAGGGCATGCTCTCAGACAACCATTGAACTGAGCACAGGGTACCCAATAGAGGAGTTAGAGAAAGGATCCAAGGAGCTGAAGGGGTTTGCAGCCACATAAGAAGAACAACTGTATGAACTAACCAGTAACCCCAGAGCTCAGGGTCTTCATCACCAACCAAAGAGTATACACTGTGGGAGTCATGGCACCAGTTGCATGTGTACCAGAGGATGACACATCAATGAGAGGAGAGGCCCTTGGATCTGTGAAGTCTTCTTGCCTTACTGTTGGGAAATAACAGAACAGGGAAATGGGAGTGGGTGGATTAGTGAGCAGGGGGAGGGATGATGAGATGGGGGTTTTCATCAAAGGGGAAAGGAGGAAAGGGGATAACATTTGAAACTTTGAAATGTAAATAAATAAACTATGCAAAAAAAAAAAAGATAAGCTTTCCCTACAAGCATATTCAAGGCCACCCTTACCTAACATTGAATCCAATGCTGCATATATTAGCCAGTTACTTAAAAGATGACAGAAGATGGGCCTGTACAAGTCTATGATTAATTTTGTCCACTTACCAAAATTTTGTGTTGATCAACTGAGAAACAAGTCAAAATTCATTTCCTCAGCCATGTAATTCAGGGAATGCCAATTGTGTTTTGGACTGCCTCACTATTGTGGTGGTGGGGAGAAAGCAGGATAGGTTTAAATACTTTCGATATTTTTTATTTTAAATTCTAAAACTTTATTGTCTCATATATATGTATATGCATGGATATTTATATATTCATTAACATTGTTTTGATGTTATAGCATTTACACAACAAACATCATTTTTAGGCAAAATAATGTAATTGATAAAATCAGGAAAATACTTCTAAATGTAGTTATTTACAATAGGAGATCTTTGTCAAAACTGCTAATGCAGAAAGCAGTGTCATTCTGCTTGCTTTGCACATTTGTATTGATAAACTATATTTAAGTTCATGTCTGACTTGTCCAGGAATTATAAGTAACTTCAGAGAGGATTACCCAATGTGCTACCTTATCTTATTAAAGTTGTGAATGAATTCAAGAGAGCAGAGGTGGGGTGCGGGGCATTATTTGGGAGAGTTTCCAGGGAAGAAAGGGAAGGACAAAAGAGGCAATTATATTACATATTAAAAAATACTTTTAAAATAGTACAGAAAGAAGAGTAAAGTTTGCTTTTACTCTGCATCTTCCCTGAGGTTGTGAAAAGATTGTTTCTCTTGAATGACCATACATGCAGATACATAAACTATCTATATTTCTAATTTGTTTTTAGAGAATGCTCTGGGACTTTTTCCACAGTTTCAGCTTTACAACATTCTGGTTCCCTGGCATTCTTTGAATGAGTTCCCTCATCGGGAGCCTGGTTTTCACGGTCCCATTGTTTATAGAACATTCACACTCCCTAGCACTTTCTAATCACTCAGATTTCCTGGCTTTCATTTTATAAGTAAATGGAAGGATTGACAAACCTCCCTGCTGAGTGAGCTGATTTTGGAAAGTGACTTTCTAATGTCTGAGCATGTCCTTTAGGAAATTTTACTTTCCCCACCAGGAGTCTCCTTCCTTAGCATTCTTTTATATTTTTGAGAGGCTTTTGTCTGAGACCTCATTTAAAGCAGTGTAGTCAAGTGGAAAAAGCACTGTGCTGAGAGAGAAGAGAGGTTGAGCATGGCCTCTAATGCTTTACACACTCATGCTGTGGCCTTGAACGGTCCTATGTATGCTAAGAAATACCTTATCCTTTTCTCTCCTGCTTTTCTGCTTCCTATGCCCATCTTTTGTCCTTCAGAGAAATTTGAAAGATAAATTACATAAAGTACAAAAAATTCTTTGGGTAAGCAACATGATGTACTTAGGACTAGCAATATTATTGAATTGAAAATAAAAGCCTATTGTGCTCAATATGAAAGAATATGTATTTGTGCATGAATAGAATGTGGATATTAAAAACTTTGCTTATGTTGTATGATCCTAGGTATTTTAACAGGTAGCCTATGTATATTATTCTATTATTCTTCACAGCTGCACTGTGCCATAAGAACAAAGTTTCAATTGTATAAATAATGGTAGATCCAGAGACCCTGATTTTGTTCTTATCAATTCTGTTAATATAGAAAAAGAAACAGAATTATTAAGTGGAAAAATTGTTTATAATCTAAGGTTAGAAAGGAACATTTTGTAACTGGGGTAGAGGTGTTGGAAGTACTATGTTGTAAACATACTAAACTTTGTTTTGTTCACTTTAGAATGGTGAGTTGTCTTCATGTGACCCCTACCCCAATGTAAAAAAATTCCAAAAGTTGTGCTCGCTTCAGCAGCACATATACTAAAAATTCCAAAAGTATTTAGGAAATAGATAAGAGTGCTGCTGTACCATATGAAAATATATGCAAGTACAAAAACAAAACCAAATCGCTGTGACAAGATGGTGGCACCTTTTATAGTGACAACAGATGGAACAGATCCAAAGCCTCAATAAATAAAACTTCAGTATATTTGTGAACTAAAATCTCCACAAAAAGCTGGACACGTTTTGATCTTTATACTAAACAGCAGATAAACAAAACAGAAGTTTCTATCATTTCTCAGGAAAACAAACAAAACAAAACAAACCAACAGACAATACAGATTCAAATTCTTCCCCATAAAATAACTGTACATTAGCACACTCAGGGATACTTGCACATAATGTACCCAATCTACTTCTTTCCTATGATATATTTTTCCTTTATATTTGCTTCAAAACTCAATCTGTGTCTGATTTCTACCTCACATCAGACAAATGACCCACACTAAATTAAGTTTGCACAACAGTATTTTTTTTTATTTTAGATTAAAATACTAAAGTAATGTCCAAACAGGAGATTTTGAAATTCTTAATGAGGAGCCAGAGTTAACCCCTGAATCCAACATGGAACTCAGGTGGTGACTTCAGTAACATCAAAGAAACATATTTCTCTAGAGGAAAGAGGATGAGGGAAAGGCCATCCAATCTCCCTTCCTCAAACTATACATTGTTCTGAATCCATTCCAGAGAAAAATCTGAGTATTGAAGAGAAAAATAAATAAAAGCAGCAAGGTTAAAAAGCAAAATAAACTACCATTGCTGCTGCTGTGATCGCCTATCCCCTCTCATCCTTCTTCCTTGTCAATTCCTGCTCCTCCTCCCTGGATCTCTGGCTCCTCCTGCCCAGTAGCTAAAAGCAGAACCCTGGGCAGCAGCTTTCCTTCTGTCCTGCCATGAATAGGTTGAAACAGCTCAGTACACCAGCCCATCCGAGTTCACTTTGCATCTCAATTTTGTTCTTCAACCTATTGATCCACTGCCGGCTTTGAGTCTTCTTCAGACATGGTATTAAGTCTATTGGATCACAGTGTGACTGAGTAGACAGGTGCAGACAGGGGCACAGGGATCATCTGAGTGGAGGATCTCTTGGGACACGCACCGCCAGGGCACTGCCTGCACCAGGGGCTCAGCAGCACTGTAGCCATCTGTGTACCCACCCTGCCAGAGGACATCTGTGCTGTAGGGAGTCCCGTGACTGGAGGGAGTCCTGCATTTAGAGGTGAGGTGTCACCATCTTTGCTATTGTGACTGAGTAGACAGGTACAGACAGATGGGGCTCTGGGATCATCCAAGTGGAGGATCGCTTGGGACTCGTCCCACCAGGGCTTTGCCTGCACCCAGGGGCTCGGCAGCACTGGAGCCTTCTGTGCACCTAGTCTGCTAGCGGATATCTACTCTGCATTGAGTCCCACGAGTAGAGTTGAGACCAACATCTTCTTTCTTGCCACTGAGCAGGTTGTTGCAGCCAGGAATGCAGAGAACACCTGAGTGTAAGATCATTTTGGAGTCGATCTGCCAGGGCCCAACCTACACCCAGGAGCTGAGAAACCCCAGAGCAATCTGTGCCAGGGGAAAGCTGATCACTCAAGGGTGCTGAGATATGCCTGCAGGCACACAGGAGGGACAAACCCCAGCCAGTGACAGCAGAACTAACTAACACCAGAGATAACAAGATGGCAAAAGGCAAATATAGGTACATTACTAACAGAAATCAAGGCAATATGACTCCATCCGAACCCAATTCTCCCACAACAGAAATTCCTGGATACCCCAACACACCAGAAAAACAAGATTTGGATTTAAAAATCACAACTCATGATGCTGATGCAGGACTTCAAGAAGGACATAAATAACTCCCTTAAAGAAGTACAGGAGACTACTAGTAAACAGGGAGAAGCCCTTGAAGAACTAAGGGAAAACACAACAAAACAGATGAAGGAATTGAACAAATCCATCCAGGGTCTAAAGATGTAGTTAGAAAAAACAAAGAAATCACAAAGGGAAAGTACTCGGGACATAGAAAACCTAGGAAAGAAGTCAGGAGTCGTGGATCCAAGCATCAATAACAGAATACAAGAGATAGAAGGGAGAATCTCAGATGCATAAAATCCCATAGAAAGCATTGATACAACAGTCAAAGAAAATGAAAAATGCAAAAAGCTCCTGACCCCAAACATCCAGGAAATCTAGGACAAAATGAGAAGACCAAACCTAAGGGTTATAGGTATAGAAGAAAGTGAAGATTTCCAACTTAAGGGCCCAGTAAATATTTTCAACAAAATTATAGAAGAAAACTTCCCTAACCTAAAGAAAGAGATGACCATGATCATACAAGAAGCCTACAGAACTCCAAATAGATTTGAGCAGAATAGAAATTCCTCCAGTCACATAATAATTAAAATACCAAAAGTACTAAACATAGAAAGAATATTAAAAGTAGTAAGGGAAAAAGGTCAAGTAACTTATGATGGTAGACGTATCAGAATTACACTGGACTTCTCACCAGAGACTATGAAAGCCAGAAGAGCCTGGGCAGATGTCATACAGACACTAAGGGAACACAAATGCCAACTCAGACTGCTATAACCAGCAAATCTCTCAATTACCATAGATAGAGAAACCAAGGTATTTCGTGACAAAGAAAAATTTACACAGTATCTTTCCACAATTCCAGCACTTCAAAGGATATTGAATAGAAAGCACCAACAAAAAGAGGGAAATTACACACTAGAAAAAACAAGAAATTAATCTTCTTTCAACAAACCCAAAAGAAGATAACAACACAAACATAAAAATTACATCAAAATAGCAGGAAGCAACAATCACTTTTCCTGAATATCTTTTAACACCAATGGACTCAATTCTCCAATAAAAACACATAGACTAACAGACTGGATATATAAACAGGACCCAACATTTTGCTGTATGCAGGAAAATCATCTCAGTGTCAAGACAAACACTACCTCAGATTAAAAGGCTGGAAAACAGTTTTCCAGGCAAATGGTCCCAGGAAAAATTCTGGGGTAACCATTCTGATATCCAATAAAATAGACTTTCAATCAAAAGTCATCGAAAAAGACACAGAAGGACATTTTATATTCATTAAAGGAAAAATCTACGAGGAATAACTCTCAATTCCGAACATCTATGCTCCAAATACAAGGGCACCCTCTCTCATAAAAGAAACTTTACTAAAGCTTAAAGCACACATCATACCCCACACAAAAATTGTGGGTGACTTCAACAACCTACTCCTCTCAATGGACAGATCAGAGAAACACAAACTAAACAGACACAGGGAAACTAACAGAAGTTTTGGACCAAATGGATTTAATAGATATCTATAGAATATTTCATCCTAAATCACAAGAACATACCTTCTTCTCAGCACCTCATGGTACCTTCGCCAAAATCAAACTAATCCCATGCCTCCTATCAGATAACAATTGAGTAAGAGTGGTCTTCAATGGCAACAAAAACAACAGAAAGCTGACATATGCATGTAAGCTGAACAATGTTCTACTCAGTGATAACTTGGTCAAAGAAAAATAAGGAAAGAAATCAAGACCTTTTTTAATTTATGAAAATTAAGGCACAACATAATCAAATTTATGGGACACAATGAAAGCAGTGCTAAGAGGAAAACTCATAGCTCTGAGTGCTTCAAAAAAGAATCTGGAGACAGCATACACTAGCAGCTTAACAGGACACCTGAAATCTTTAGAACAGAAAAAAGCTAATATAACCAAGAGGAGTAGAAGGCAGGAAATCATCAAACTCAGGGCTGAAATCAAACAAGTAAAAACAAGAGGAACTATACAAAGAATCAACACAACTAGGAGCTGGTTCTTTGAGAAAAATCAACAAGATAGAAAAACCTTTAGCCAGACTAACCAGAAGGCACAGAGACAGTATCCAAATTAACAAAATCAGAAATGAAAAGGGAGAAATAAAAACAGGAACTGAGGAAATTCAAAAAATCATCAGATCTTACTACAAAAGACTATACTCAACACAACTTGAAAATCTGGATGAAATGGACAATATCTTAGACAGACACCAAATCCCAAAGTTTAATCAGGATCAGACAGACCATTTAAATGATCCCATAACACCTAAAGAAATAGAAGTTGTCATTGACAGTCTCCAAACCAAAAAAAGCACAGGACCAGATGGTTTTAGTGCAGAATTCTATCAGATGTTCAAAGAAGACCTAACACCAATACTCTTCAAACTATTCCACAAATAGAAACAGAAGGAACACTACCTAACTTATTCTATGAAGCCACAATTTTGCTGATAACAAAACCACACAAAGATCCTACAAAGAAAGAGAACTTTAGATCAATTTCTCTTATGAATATTGATGCAAAATTACTCAATAAAATTCTTGCCAATCAAATCCAAGAACACATCAAAACGATGATTCACCATGATCAAATAGGCTTTATTCCACGGATGCAGTGATGGTTCAATATATGGAAATCCATCAATGTAATCCACTAAATAAACAAATTAAAAGAAAAAAACACATGGTCATTTCATTAGATACTGAAAAAGCATTTGAAAAAATTAAGCATCCTTTCATGTTAACGGTCTTGGAAAGAACAGGAATTTAAGGCCCATACATAAGCATAGTAAAAGCAATATATAGCAAACTAGTAGCGAACATCAAACTAAATGGAGAGAAACTTGAAGCAATCTGACTAAAATCAGGAACTAGACAAGGCTGCCCTCTCTCTCCGTATTTATTCAGCATAGTACTTGAAGTTCTAGCTAGAGCAATTAGACAACAAAAGGAGATCAAAGGGATCCAAACTGGAAAGGAAGAAGTCAAACTATCACGATTTGCAGATGATATGATAGTATACTTAAGCGTCCCACAAAACTCCACGAGAGAACTCCTACAGCTGAAAAACAACTTCAGCAAAGTGGCTGGATATAAACTCAACTCAAGCAAATCAGTAGCCTTCCTCTACTCAAAGGATAAACAGGCTGAGAAAGAAATTAGAGAAATGACACCCTTCACAATAGCTAAAAAGAAAATAAATTATCTTGGTGTGACTCTAACCAAACAAGTGAAAGATCTGTATGACAGGAACTTCAAGTCTCTGAAGAAATGAATCAAAGAAGACCTCAGAAGATGGAAAATCTTCCATGTTCATGGATTGGCAGAATTAATATAGTAAAAATGGTTATCTTGCCAAAAGCAATCTACAGATTCAATGCAATCCCCATCAAAATTCTAACTCAATTCTTCATAGAGTTAGAAAGAGCAATTATCAAATTCATCTGGAATAAAAAAAAACACAGGATAGCTGAAACTCTTCTCAACACTAAAAGAACTTCTGGGATAATCGGTATCCCTGACCTCTTGAAGTACTATAGAGCAATAGTGTTAAAAACTTCATGGTATTGGTACAGTGACAGGCAGGTAGATCAGTGGAATAGAATTGAAGACCCAGAAATGAACCCACATACCTATGGCCACTTGATCTTTGTCAAAGGAGCTACAACCATCCATTGGAAAATAGATAGCCTTTTCAACAAATGGTGCTGGTTCAACTGGAGCTCAGCATGCAGAAGAATGCAAATCGATCCCTTCTTATTGCCTTGTACTAAGCTCAAGTACAAGTGGATCAAGGACCTCCATATAAAACTAGACACACTGAAACTAATAGAAAAGAAACTGGGGAAGAACCTTGTGCTCATCAGCACAGGGGAATATTTCCTGAACAGAACACCAATAGCTTATGCTCTAAAATCACAAAGTAACAAATGGGACCTCATAAAATTACAAAGTTTCTGTAAAGCAAAGAACACTGTCAAAAGGACAAAATGGCAACCAACAAATTGGGAAAAGATCTTTACCAACCCTACATTCGACAGAGGGCTAATATCCAAGATATAAAAAGAACTCAAGAAGGTAGACTGCACAGAGCCAAATAACCCTATTAAAAATGGGGTACAGAGCTAAACAAAGAATTTTAACCTGAGGAATAGTGAATGACTGAGAAACACCTAAAAAAATGTTCAACATCCTTAGTTATTAGGGAAATACAAATCAAAACAACACTGAGATTTCACCTCCTACCAATCAGAATGGCTAAGACCAAAAACTCAGGAGATAGCAGGTGCTGGCCAGGATGTGGAGAAAGAGGAACACTCCTCCACTGCTGGTGTTATTCCAAGCTGGTACAATAGCTCTGCAAATCAGTTTGGTGGTTCCTCAGTAAACATGGCATAATACTACTGGAGGACCCTGCTATACCTTTCCTGGACATATACCCAGAGGATTCTCCAGAATGTAATAAGGACACATGCTCCACTATGTTCATAGCAGCCCTATTTATAATAGCCAGAAGCTGGAAAGAACCTAGATGTCCCTCAATGGAGGAATATATACAGAAAATGTAGTATATTTATGCTATGGAATACTACTCAGCTATTAAAAACAATGAATTCATGAAATTCTTAGGTAAGTGGGTGGAACTGGAGAGTGTCATCCTTTGTGAGGTGACCCAATCACAGAAGAACATACATGGTATGCGCTCACTGATAAGCAGATATTAGCCGAGACGCTCAGAATACCAAAGAAACAATTCACATATCAAATGATGCCCAAGAAAAAGGAAGGAAAGGCCCCTGGTCCTGGAAAGGCTCAATGCAGCAGTGTAGGGTAATCCTAGGACAGTGAAGTGGGAAGGTGTTGATTGTGGAACAGGGGAAGGGAAGAGGGCTCATGGGACTTCCGCGGAGGTGGGATCCAGGCAAGGGGAAATCATTTGAAATGTAAATAAAGAATATATCTAATAAGAAAAAGCAAAACAAAAAATACATTTCTTCTGTTTGTTTGCTATTTTATAAATTGTTAATTTAATTATATTTATGGATTGCCATGTAATTATTTATTTTATGAACATAGTACAGAATGGTCAAATCAGCTTAGCTAACATTTCTCTCTCAGTACTTTTATTAATAAATAATAAATGTACATATCTGTGGGGAACAATGCGATATTTCTAGATGTACTATTTATTGATCAAATCAATTTTGTCAATATTTGTATCTTCTCATACTTTTATGGATAGAATAAGAACTTGTCTTTTCCAGTTGTATATAAAGTATATAAAAGTTTATGAACTATACTAATTCTCATTTATAAGCATAACATTCTATTTGTTTTGCATCAAGGTTTATGGTTTAATAAACAGGATTTTTCAGATAAGCAAAGATAGATAATTCTAAATTTGAAAACTTCAACAAGTTATTTATGAACAAAGAGATATTTGTCATGTGTAATATGGGCATAGTTTTCTAATGTTTTCTTAGTAAAAAGCCCCAAGGATGTCATGACATGATATATACTGTGATGATTTGTATTATCAACATTATATGATCTAGAATGGGTTAGGAGATGGATCTCTGGGTATGGCTATAGAGAATTATGATAACTAATTAATATGAAAAGACTTATCTTAATTATGGGCAGAACCATGTTGTTGACAGTATATCTTAGGCTATATTAATGGAGAAAACAAACTGAACAGCAGTAAGCTTGAATTAGTCCCTGGGCTCTCTGCAAGGGCAGCAAGTGTTCCTAATCACTGGGCCATCTCTCTGTCCTCCATGTTTGTATCTTTCAGCTGTGCATTTAATTGTAGCTTATTGGAAATCAACATTATTAATTACCACATTTCTAAACAGCCAATTTAAGTATGACTTTCAGAATGTAAATTTAATCTGTTTTTATTCACACATTTTAATTGTGCCCCAGAAAGTATTATTGCTATTAATATTTAACAGGTGAACATAAAACAAAACAAACAAAAAAAAAAAAAAACAGGAGTGTATGTAAAAGGCAACATTCTTTAAAAAGATACATTTTCAAATTGAAAGAATTTGGTGAATGATAGATTGTTATAACCTATAATAAATTTACATTAATAGAAGTAAAACAACTTGAAAAGATCTTGATTTTCTTGTATTATTCATCTTTTTTAATTTTTTCTGTAATTCTAGGCTATGATTAGAATTGACCATGAGTTTCCACCTCACATCACTCAGAATGGCTGAGAACAAAAACTCAGGGGACAGCAGATGCTGGGGAGGATATGGAGAAAGAGGAACACTCCTCCATTGCTGGTAGTATTGTAAGCTGGGACAACCACTCTGGAAATTAGTCTGGTGGTTCCTCAGAAAATTGGAGATCCATTTATACCATTACTGGGCATATACCCAAAATACCTCTAACTTATAACAAGGACAAACACTCCACCATGTTTATAGCAGCCTAATTTATAGTAGTCAGAAGCTGGAAACAACTTACATGTTCTTCAACAGAGGAATGGATACAGAAAATGTGGTATATTTACACATTGGAGCTATTAAAAACAAAGACTTCATGATATTCCCAGGCAAGTGGATGGAACTAGAAAATATCATCCTGAGTGAGATAACTCAGACACAAAAGACCATAAATGGTATATACTCACTGATAAGTGGATATTAGCTCAAAAACTCACAATGCTCATGACACAATTCACAGACCACTTGGAGCTTAGGAGGAAGGAAGACCAGGGTGTGAATGCTTCAGTCTTGCATTGAGGGGACAGCAGGATGATCTCGGGAGGTGGATGGAGGGGAGAGGATGTGGGAGGAAGAGAAGAGGGGAGGAAATAAGAAGGCAGTATCAGGTACTAGAGGGGACAGGAGAGAGGTACATAGGGCCAGGAAATCAAATAAAACTATGTAGCAGGGGGGATGAGTAAGTAGGAATAGCCACTGGAGGGTCTCAGAAGCCAGGGAAATGAGAGGCTCCCAAGACCGAAAAGGTATCATTTTACCAGTAAAGGTGAGATAGAACCTTTAGCTATCACTTCCAGTAGATAGACGTGGACCATGGTAGTGGTATGGGACCACACACCCATCTCAAAGTTTTTAACCCAGAAATGTTCCTGTCCAAAGGAAGAGCAGGGATAAAAATTGGAGTACAGACTGAAGGATGGACCATCCAAGGACCTCCTTACCTGGGGATCCAGACTGTCTACAGACACCAACCTCTCCCTTCCTCCAACACTCTTTTCATTGCCAAGAGGCACTTGCTAACAGAAACCTGGTATGACTGTTCCCTTTGAGGATCAGCTAGGAACTGACCAATACAGATAGGAATGCTTAGAGCCAACCATCAGACTGAGATCTGGGAGCCTGGTGGGGAATCTGGACTGGAGAAGGACTGGAGGAGCTGAGGGGGATTGCAACCCCATAGGAAGAACAATATCAGCTGGCCAGACCACCCAGTCCTCCCAGAGACTAGACCACCAACAAAGGAGTGTAGAAGGATGGATCCATGGTTCCAGACACATATGTAGCAGAGAATGGCTGTGTCTGGCATCAATGGGAGGGGAGGCCCTTGGTCATGTGGAAATTTGATGCCTCACTATAGGGGGGATTCTCAAAGAGTGGGAATGGAGAAGAAAAGAAGAAAGTGGAGAGAAGAGAGGGAAATTGTGGGATTGGGGGCTTGTGGAGGGGTAACTAAGAAGTGGGATATCATTTGGGATGTAAACAAATGGCATGATTAATTAAAAAAAAAGTTGAAAGGGAGGTTATGCATAGTCACTACTTAAAAACAGTCTAGAGTCAATCAATGGAAGTCCAAGTAAATAAAATATGGTATGTGTCTAGTCAGCAATAAAGCTTAACTTCTAAAAAAAAAAGTATACCATAATCTACAGTTGTTGACTATTTAGATCTTACATGTGAAATAATCACATGGAACATAGCAGATATTTCAGTAAATCAAAACCTATAATTTCTAATGCATGTATCACAAATCTCAGTAAAAGATGTAATGAATTAAGCTAGCTTTCAGTGGAGAAACTGAAATATCTATGCATAGAATAACCAATTCAAGCATTGAATGAAGAATAGTAGTTAATATTGACTGTTAATTTACAACAGTGTGGACTCACCTAGAAAACACATCCTGGGCATGCTTGTGCAAGATTAACTACATTAGGTTAATAGAGAAAGCAATACCTACTAATACAGTTTTATTTACTGTTGTAATAATGCAGCATTCTGGCTAAGAATTAATGTTCCCTGTCACAACCCACCACTGAAATAAGGTAGGTCAGGGACTCAAATGGGAACTAAAATAGAAACCATGGAACAAAGTACCTTACAGTCTTGCCAAGTCTCTGGCACATGCTAAGCTATCTTTCTTTTTTATCTTTTAAAACATGTATTTATTATTGTTATAAGTGCATGAGTGGCTTGCCTTCATGTATGTAACAACAATATTTCTAGTATCTGAGGAGGTCAAAAGAAGATGAATGAGCCTCTGTAATTGAAGGTAAAATAGTAGTGATCTGCCAGATGTGGGAACTAGAAAGACAAGCCCAGAACAGCAAGCTGTCTTAACTGTTAAGACATTTCTAGACCTCAGGTTTCTTATACAACCTAGTCCCAACTACCTAGTAAAGGTGTGCCTAACACTGAGCTAAGCCCTCTTACATTAATCATGAATCAAGGCAGTATCTCAGGGGTATTACCACCAGACAATCTAGTTACAAAGTTCTTCAACTGAAGTTCCTTCTTCTCATTGAGTCTAGGTTGTGTCAAACTGAGTACTTATCTAAATTGTAGACAGCCCCATTCAAGGAGCTGAGGTCCTGGAATGAATAAAATGAATGTGGAAGTTAAGGACTAACATCCCTGGCTTTCTGCTTCCTGACTAAAAATTTAATGTGAGCAGCAACTTTTTTCAAAAATTGACTGTATACCTTAGAACTGTAATCCAACATCATACCTTTCTTAAAATAATTTTGTTCATGTTTTGTTATAAAAATGAGACAAATAACTAAGAGAAATCTTCCAATAGAAGAAATTTTACTTACAAAAACTCTGTGAAAGTCAGATATTTCAGTACTCATGAAAGATTTCTTCAACTTCTTTGTACAGTGTTGATAGGAAAAATAAAAGAATAGAATGTGACAAGCATGCCAACTTGAAGGAGAAAGGCAAGCCCTTTCGATGGTAAAAGTCATTATCAGTATTCGGTAGAGGGTTGCACTCACAGAGATATATTTCATAACAAGTAGTGGATATGATATGTCCTCACCTGCATTCAAATGATAAATAACATAGGAAGACTAAAGAAATTTCATCTGCTAAAGGTAGGGTGTTATAAGACTAAAATTTAGGAATAAATTAACAGGGCATTGATAATGTTAAAGTAATTAGATTTGTTTTCACAAGAACATCGCTTTTGTTGGCCAAATCAGCATCCAGATACCAGCCCACATCTAAAGCTTGTATACCTCCAAAGAGGTCCTCAGAAATCAAACACAGAGGTGAGAATCCCCAATACAAAGAGAGTGACTAAACCCAAGAAACACAAGAAATTAAATATTTCACAAAAAATCCAAAAGAAGTGAATCACACTTAAACACATAATACCACTTCTATCAACAAAACAGGAACTAACAATCATCTTTCTTTAATATCTCTCAACATCAGTGGACTCAATGCCCCAATAAAAAAGACACAGGCTAACAGAATGGATACAGCATTTTGCTGCATACAAGAAACACACTTCAGTTAAGCTGAAGGGAGAGTGACCCCATAGGAAAACAGCAGTCTCAAATTAAGCAGACCCCAGAGAGTTCCCAGAGACTAAGCCACCAAGATGGAGTATACATGGGCAAGTCTGAGGCCCATGGCACAAATATAACAGAGGTCTGCCTGGTCAGTCCTTAGTAGGAGAAGATACACTTAATCCTGGATAGCTTTAAGGTCTGTGGCTATGAGCACCCTTCTGAGGTAAGGGGGAGGAGGAATGAGATGAGGAACTGTGAGAAGAGGGTCAGGGGGGCAATGATGGGAATGTAAATAAATAAAATAATAAAAATTGAGAATAATGTCAATTTTACCTTTATAGGAATCAGTAGTAAATATCAATCTTGTCTTCAAATAATATTTTTCCAAATAACTCTCTAGAATAATTCTATTACCTACAAGTTTGTTTGTATTAACTGTTGTGGTGTACATTTTACAGTTGTTTTCACATTTTCCATCACAAATTGAAAATTTTAGAATGATGAAATTGCTGACTTTTACATTTTCATTTTGTAGGATATAACTAAAATTTACCTCTTCTTCTGAGATGTTCACTAAATTCTGATTATTGGAGGATAATGCAGATACCCTCTTTAGACATGAACTTCAAGGCATTTAGTTGCTTCATTATCATCAGTTATGCATTTCTTCATTGACTAGTGGTTACTAAAAGCAGTTTCTCTAATCTAAGTGGAAGCAGCCAAGTCTATGGGCATAAATATTAACACTTAGTGTATAACTTAAATAGGGTGATCATTTAAAAACATAAAAATACGTGGCACTACACTAAAGCCTATGAGCTTCTCTCCCTTTCCCCCTCCTTGCACTAAGTGACAGGATTTTGAACAGGATTGTAGTTCTTACAGTTCTCTCATTTAGTGTATGTTATAAAGGAATTTGAATTCAGCAATATGGCTGTTCTAGCAAGAGGTCATAACCAAGGACCTTCTAGGTCAATGTGATCTGGTTGAATGCAGGCACGCCCTTAATCTCTACAGTTCAGTTCAGTACCTGGCACTTAAAGCACCGCAGTGTGGTTTGGAGCAGTTCAATTCCTGGAGTTCAGCGGCAGTCTTTCCAAGCAGAGCAATTCAGTCAAAATCTAAGAGAAGCCAAACTGAATCGGTCAGTTTGGAGAGGAATTTGAGCCAGAACAGCTTTGTTGAAACAGCTAACCAGAATCATTAAGAGCTAGAAAGCGTGACTTTATTCAGCATTAAGAGCTGGATGATGAAACATTCTAGGCCTAGTTTAGCAGACAGAGGCTGGAAGCTGAAGTCTTCAAGGTCCAGGTTTACAGAAGACTGGGTTTTGCAGAGGCTAGAGGCTTCCAGCCTTTGCCCTAGAGATGGTTAGATAAAACTGCTCTGGGTTCAACCAAAGTCATATATATGTAAAGTTTGATTGTGGCTCTAATCTCATCCCTTCACCTGAGGACATAAAAGTGACATTTACATGTACAATTTGCCTCAAATCAAAACCAAAAGCAGTAAGTTATACCACAATAGTAATTTCTATCTTATACCAAGAGACAGACATAGTTTGTCTGGCAAGTTGATATTGCATCAAGGAGGGTCCTGCACTGTACTTGACTACTTTTTTCCTTTATCACACACCAGTCTATATAGCACCTTCCAGAACTATGAATTTTATCTGGCAATGAGGAAGGATACCAGAGGTTTGAGATTGATTTATCAGTCAAAAATCCTTTAAGCAAAACCAATTATTAAGTTAAATTAAAAATAATACACACACACACACACACACACACACATACAGGCATTACCCTACAGAATGTAGCAATGCCATTCTCCGAAGACTTAGATAACTAAATAAAATTCACATTATAATAAAAGGGATACCACCTGTTGTGATAGAATGAAAGTGGCTCCCACAGGCCTGCATGTTTGAATACCTGATTCTCATTTGGTAGATTTTTTTTAAGTAGGATTAGTAGCTATGATTTTTCTGAAGAAAGGGTATTACTGGTGACAAGCCTTGAAGTTTCAGAAGCTCATATTATTCCGCTATCTCTCTCTGTCTCATACTTGAGGTAAAGCAAATAAGTTCTTAGCTACTGCCTTGCTCCCTGCTATGATGGCCATGAACTATAGCCAGAGGTACCAGGAGCTTGGTATCAATCTCTTTCATCTATTAGAGGCCTTGCTCCTGAATTCTTATTAGAACAATAGAAAAGCAATTAAGACATGACTCTATGAGTGATTGGTTAGATAATTTCCAGATCTATCCGACACAGCACAGGCTATTGCCATTGCCTGGGGTTTCCCAATTTTTATCTGCATGGTAGGACCCTATTGCTCAAGGCAGCATATACTTTGGCTCCAGGAAATTTTCCATCTATAAAAGTACTCACCTGCACTTTTGTATTTTAAAAATTTTTATACATTTATTATGCAAAGGTTTTTTTTAAATCCAAAAATAATCAATTCAATAAAATGGGCATCATTTTGCTTTTATTCAAGCAAATGAATGAATAAACAATTTTTTTGCATTCAGGTATTGTGTGTGTGTTGAACTATTGTAATAAGAAAGAGAGCATATGATATGAAAATATAACAATACAGGCTTTTAAAATAATATATTCAACTGTATAGAAAAGTACTGATAACCCATTCTCAATTAATAAAATGCTGAATTTATACTGTCAGCAGTATTCATAACAGGACACTTCATGGAAGGTTAAATTATAATTACCTCATAGAAATATTTTTAAAAACAAGAGAATAGAAGTCTTTTTAAAATTGTAATTATAGGCTTTAAGAAGAAAATCAATATAATTAAGCTTCATAAGTTTTTTGAGCTAAATAATATTCTGTCTTTTTCAGTAAATGAATCTTAAAAAGGTTCTCACTTTGTATATTAGTTACTTTTATCGCCCTTGGAAAACTACATGAAAACACTAACCAGATAAACTTAGGGCTTGATCATTTATTTTGACTCACAATTTTCAAGGTTTCGGTCCACCAGGTAGGAGGGATATATTCATGTAAACAGGATGTAGGTGTTCTTACTGTATTATTTTTTTGTATATAAAGGGTTATTTTCACGCTCACATATCTTCACACATAGGTGAATTTTAATCCAGTAACATGGTTGCTCTGGCAAGGGATTACATCCAAAGACCCAGGTCTTTATAGTCCAGTTGAAATGTAGACATGACAAACATATATGACATGTTTTCAAATAATCTCCATATCGAGTAGAAGTCTGAGTTTAGCCTATATCTCAATCCTTTCTCCTTATTTACATACAGACACAGACACACACACAGACACACACACACTGTTTCTTACTTTATCACTTTAAGCAAGCAAATTGATGGTAAAAAAGGAAGGGATGGTACAGAATTAAAAGTATTCATGTCCTAATTTTTAGTCTAACTAGTAAGAAGGAGCCTATAAAGTTAAACAAGCAGATGATATTTTGTTGAGATGACAGGCATGTTAACAAACTGGACATAGTCTGACATACAAAAATTTATGAAAACTGAGGATATAATTCTATGATAGAATGCTTGTATAGCCTATATAAGGCCCTAAATTCAATCTTGTGAACTTAAAATAAATAATTTTGTTATATATGTATATCACCATATTAGTATGTAGGCCTGTGTTCAACTTGGGTTTGGTCTTTTGCACACAAGTGGCTAATCACAACTGTATTAATTCCAATTTAAGGGGATTGATACTCTTTGTCCTATCTGAGTTTCAGGTACTCATTTGGTACATTACTGGAATATATAATGCAATAATATACTCATATGATTATAACAAAGTTTTAAAAAATACTTTTTTTAAATCTGAGGTCAAGTGATTTTTCAAGAAAGGAATTTTACCTAAGCTTAATTTTAAAAATATCAGTTTAGGCAATTCTAGATTTTGTCTTCAAATCAGGCCATCTTTCCATATGACCAAATGGTGGGTTGGATTTTTTCAGAATTTCATGTTGAAGGTAGAGGTCATAGAGGTCAAACAATGATACTAAAAGCAAAGGACAGTGGAGTTACTAGGCTCATGCTTTTATGACAACACTCTCAAGGGAACTAATCTCCTTCTGAAAGGTTTAACTGCCACATTAGACCAATTCAAAATTTTTCATATAGATGATCATGACCCAGTCTCTTACATTAGTACACAACTCCAAAAGTTCCTGTACTTTTCAAATTGTGCCAAATTCCCAACTCATAAACATTTGGAATAGCAAACTATATACCAACAATAGATGCCATGATATCAAGATCATCATTCCTAGTGACATCAACAGCCACTAACCTAGTGCTTTCTGAATGAACTAATGAATTCAGTCATTAAAAGGAGAAGGAACATCCAGGTGTAGTGGAGCATGCCTTCAGTTCTAGAACTTAGGAGGTAGAAACAGGCAAATCTCTGTGAGACTGAGCCTGGCCTGGTTTACATAGGTTCTAAGACAGCTAAGCATAGATGAATTTTAATCCAGTAACGTGGTTGCTCTGGAAAGGGATCACATCCAAATACCCAGGTCTGTATGGTCCAGCTGGAATGTAGACACGGCAAACATATGTAATCCCCCTGGATTTAATATGCCCTTAGTATACACCTTTAATCCAAAACAATGTTGGTAAATTTAGTTTATAGAAGGAGGCAGCCACATTTGAAAGTGACAACTAATTGAGGGGCAAACAAAGTGATGAATCAGAGAAAATTTTGACAGAATAAGTCAAAGATAGTATATTCCCAACTCACATGAGAATAGCAAAGGAAAGAAGGGTGATGCAAAAGAGCAGCACTGGGGGGGGGGTTCCAGTTCAGTTGAATTCAGGCAGTGCAGTGGAGTTCAGCTGAATGCAGTTGAATGCAGTTCAGTGTAGTTCTGTTGAAAGTGCTTAATATCAGTTAAGTCCCCGCAGTTCCATTAAGTTTATGTGATCAGGAGAGTTCAATTCATGGAATCCAGAGGCAGTTTTTTTTCAAATAAAGCAACCAGTGAGAAGCAGAGAGAAACCAGTTTGAATCATTCAGGTTGGAGAGGAGTTTGGAGCAGAACAGTTGAGTTGAAGCAGCTATACAGAATTCAGAAAACACTATAAAGCATGAGTTTGTTCACCACTAAGCCTCTGAGATAACAATTATATCTGGTGAATAAAAGATGCTTCTAGAGCTAGGAGTGTATAAGTGAGACATTTCTCAACAACAAAACAAAACAGCACAAGGAACAACATAAATACAGACTAAAGAATGGGCATCTAAGGCAAGATATCTTTTCATTCATTATTTAAAAATTATAATTATATCATTTTCCATTCCCATTCCTCCTTCTCTTGGGGCATGGCACATATCCTAAATTGTGATTTCATACAACGATGAGTAACAGAGCAGAGCACAGTCTATTCTTCAGTTTGTTTCCTCAGTTTTTAAGATCAAAAATATTGGTTCACACATACTGTGGGAATAATCCTTGAGCCAAAAAGTGCTAGAGCTTGAAGATAAAACTTTCCATTCCTCAAAGGTTCACTTAAATCCAATCCCTACATTACAATTCCTGCTTCTTCCCGTCAGTGTCATTCCTGAACTCGACTATTACCCACACCCTAATAGCAGAGACTAGGACATTTCAAAAGATAAAACAAAGTTGTCTGTAGAAACCATTCCAGAATGTATAGATTGTAGTCTTGCAAGTAGCCTTCTGAAGCTATACATAAACTCTCAATCCCTTTCCCTAGGGAAAGTGTCTATCCTTTGTGGTTTAAAATAAGCATTATTTTTTTGTGAAAGGCTTAGTGGTCTCCATCATGCCTTGTGTCTCTTTAAGTTATCAGAAATCTAATAATTATACTGAGATGAATAGAAATAATAAACAAACAAGCAAACACATAAATAAGTGAATAAATAAGAATACCTAGAGAGTCTTATTTTTTATTTTATCATGCATTTAAATGTCCATGCATCTAGATAGCAGAAGTCAGAAAGAAGCATTTGTAGATAATTCCTTCTTGTCCTTTAGTAGCACCATGACACATTTCTTAGTATTCCCTGAACACCTGCTTCCAAACTTTGCTTTATTCAATAAATAATTTTGAGTACTTTCTATGTATCAGACACTGAGGCCTATTTAGCAGAAGTAAGATTTGGAATTAGGCTGTCAGGTGCAAACAAAGGCAACTGACTTCTAAGGCAGGGTTGGCTTTAGAGATAGCAAACCTGATACAGCCATTGGTCATCCTAATCAAAATTCCAATACACAATGGTGTTTGAATTACTTGAATGTTTTTTAGCGGGAGTACAAAGGAGCTGACATTGCATTGACATTTCCCCCAGCTTGAGTAAACTGCACACAAAGTTTCTTTGGGCCTCAAAGTTCATGACCCCATGCATTTACATTTAAATACGTGTAAGTGTAAATTTCTTTCTCTGCCTTTTGGGATGCAAATCTTTTGTAAGCTCCTTGCCGGCTTTTGAATCTAAAATGGTCTCTCTCAATGGCCAGGAGACATCCCATTGTAAAGTGCTTTCATGAAACAAGCCTTCATATTACTCTAGAGATCTGAAAAAGTTTACTTTTCATTTAGAGAAGATCATTTAAAAAGCACAGGTGATCTCAAATACCACTTCCCAAGTGTTTAAAATTGAGCATTTGATACACTTGAATTAATTTCACACAAGACAACTGATTCTCATCTCTTCACGTTTTGCCCCAAATCTTACTTAGCTGAGTGAATTTCTTTAATGAAATTTTGCCTTCATAACAAATATTATCAAATCTCCTTGAACCAGAATATTCTGAGTAGACCAAATCATATAAGTGCCAAACAAAGACTGAATAAGTATGAAGTGCATTTACCACTTGATCAACTAATCTCATAATCTTTTCCAGTGTTTACATAGAAAAATAAACTACATATTTTATTTGTATTTGTATACTCCTCAAAACTCTGAACTCCTCAATTCTGCATGAAAATTTTGGCCTGGGGGTTTGGGTGAATGGTGGAGTATACTCTAAACAAGTAATTTACTGTGTATGTTCTGAACCATTTAGAGAATGTTCAATTAGGTTCCTCTCAAAATACAAAGAATAAGTGTGCCCTTATAGACTGCAGTAGTGCCCATATCTACCACTCTCATTCTATATATGATTCAGGGCATAATGGAAAGGAAAAGATGGGATGGCTTAAAAGAAATAAGTTAGAGAGTGTCCATTCCGTCGGAATAGTTTTTATCCTAAACAGGTGTATCTGCTGTTCTCTTCTCTTTGTACAACCTCACTAAAGACAATTCTCAACTACAGACTACTAGCCAGGTTTGTACCTGAAATTGATCTTGTGCCACAGTGGCCAGAGCTGATCTTGTGCCACAGCTCTTCATACCCAAACACTGCTCGGAGAGAGCTGGCCTTCAAGGAGTTCAGGAAAACCTGTGAGTGCAGGTAAGGCCACCATTCTGCTCCAATGATTCAACCTGAACACTTAGAACACAAGACCCAAGGAGCAGCCTGGGATAGGATCCTTCTGGTTTCTATCTACTCTCTGAACTGACCCTGTGCCACAGCTCTGCATATCCAAATACCACCAGGACAAAGCTGGTCTCCCAGGAGTGTCAACACACCTGTGAGGACAGGTATGATTACCACTTCTATTCATATTCCTGGCCCAAGAGGTACTCACCCAGGAGGAGGGGGGATGGAATAGGGGTTTTCTGAAGGGGAGAGCTGGAAATGGGAAAACATATGAAATATAAATAAAGAAAATATCCAATTTTTAAAAAGGAAGAAATTGTCAAGCTTTAAAATGAAAAACAAAAACAAAAACAGATTGCTAACCAGATTTGAAGATAAGTTTTCCTTCTACAATGTATGATCAGATCTAGGAAACAATGAGGAATATGCAAAGAACCCTGATCGAATACTGCTAGTCATAATTATTTCTTTCTATACATAGTCATCCACTCACTTGCAGTTCATATTTATTCTGTTCTTATGCTAATTGTATTTTCCCACTGTAGCTTAATAACATTTTTATTAGATTATACTTCTTAATAATTCTTGGTCTACATTAGAGTGGTTTATTACACACTTGATCCTATCTTACTTTATTTAGACCAAAATTTCTGTTTTATCTAAAACTTCTCAAAAATACATCATTTAATCATGAGGACTTCTCCATTAATATAGACTTCAGAATATTTTCAAGTTTCAGAATATCCCTGTAGTTAACAGTTACTTAATATGGACTAACCTTAAGATAGTTGCTATTTCAAAGATACTGAGTGATAGGATACATATGAAGAGGGTTGAGGGTACCTATGGTGGGCCCATGCCAGGTGTGTCACTAAGAAATTATGCCACACAACAGATCTAGTATTAAGATGTTTATTAGTAGAAGGGAGCAAAAGACCTTCTAGGACAGGGGACAAGAGGGAGAGAATAAACAAGATGGATAGGGAACTAGACAGACATAAGAGAGAACTCAGAAAAGAACAAGATAGAGAATGAGAGAGAGAGATCTGGCACGGCCAGGGACATTTTATGTGCCACATCTGTTGAAAGACCCTCAGTCCAGAGGACCCTTGCTCTTGCCCAGAGAGAGCACCACCCCAAAAGCACTCACGAGAAACGATCCTTGATGCAAACCGCAAGAGGATTTCTATTCAGCGCCAGCTAGCTGGGACTCAACTCGTACCCCATGTAGGAGGGGAGGAGAAGAGCCCTGAGCCTAAATTCACACAAGCTTATAAAGGTGAAAGCCACAAAATTCGAGATGGGAGGGGGGGTAGAAACTTCTAGTCAGGAGTACTTCTCACGGGGGTGTCTCCAGATGGTCAGGACGTGGTCCGCTGATGACAATGGGGAGGCGTAGTAGAGACTCCTAGACAGAAGCACTTCTCACGGGGCATCTCCAGATGGTCAGGATATGGTCCTTAGTAACTGGGCTCATGTCCCTTATCTGGCATACACAGCTATAGTTCTCAGGATTGTTCTGTAAGTTCTCACCCTGTGGGCACTCCCTCAGAGTTCACAAGTTCAGATTCTCAGGCCCCAGAGGAAGAGGGTCCAACTTAAAATTTTTCATTCTTTCACTGTCACAACTATTCCATCTGGCAACAAGTGATGATGTAAGTGGGCTCTGTGGGCAGGCCCATGAAAATGTTTGATTGTAAACATTGTGTTACCAATTATGAATATTTTGCTTGGTTTTATTTGTGGCAATGTAGCTTAGCATTTTTAGAAAAAGAATTATAAATATGGCAAGAAATATGTTATTCTTTGGTTTGATTTATTGCTGTTTATGTTATTAAATTAGAACTTATGCTTTATATTCACATATTGGCATCATGTCATTATTATAAGAAAATTGTACAGAACTGTTTGTTTTTCTCAGACTGGGGGAGAAATATTAAAAAATAGGTATTGCTGAAGTGTGAAATAATTCCATAAGTTAAAATCCCCTAAAAATAATTAATGTGAGAATATTTTTAATTGTGTTGTAGTATATAGGTAAGGATACTAGAATTTTTAAGGAGGGTTTTGGGCTTTATCAGGCTCACAGTTTGAAGTATTAAAAGACTTGGAAGAACCTCAATTTGCATAAGAAACATGTCACAATCAGTGATATCTGAAAGAATAGATTTAGAAGATTTGTCATGAAATAGCCACGATTCTAATTCCTCCAGTAATGTTTTTGCTCCCACTGTATCTAGAGTGGATACTGCAATAAACTTTCCTCATAAAACTTTCCACAACCATCTCAATATTATATGAGCTACAGTGCAATGTTGGATGAGACAAGTGATTTTAATTTCTTTAAATTTAGCTTATTTTGTGATACAGCCATTATGTATCATAGAGATTTGGGGAAATACACTTTGGAGAAGAAAAATTCACATTTCTTTCTCTTTTCCCTGTCTATAAACAAGAAGGAAAATAAAAGCAATTATGTTTAACATTTTCACCAATGGCCACTTACAAAGATGATGTTCCTTAAGCCAACATCTTTCAAAAACAAAGCCCTGTGAACTTTGGATATGGATATTCTTCTTTGGCAGGGAGTCATAATTAGTTATTTCCATTATTAAGAGAAAATTTATCCTACCTAGGGTTATGAAAGATAAATGGGTTAAATGAAACAATTAGCTGTGCCACAGCGTCTTGAATGCCTTTCCTATTCCATTGCCGTTGGAGGAAGAGTTTGATAATTCTCTCCTGAAGGAAGTATTTCACGAAGCAGAGATTGAAAGAGGGAAGCTGACCCACAGTCAGAGAGATAACCATGTAGGAGATACTTTCATCAGTCTGTAAAACAAGGGGCACAGCAGGTACCATTCCTCAAAGAGGACTTTTGCTGCTTGCTGTTAATCTCATTTCTTGTACACATAAAAGAGCTAAGAGAACTATTCATTTTCCTTTTATAGTTTATAACAAGGGTGAAATACTGAAAAGTCTTGCTCAGAAGGCACTTAATCTTACCTCAATTTATGGAATCTTGGGGAAATAGAAAGCAGATTAGTCTCTCGTTTAAGGTGAGCATCAAGAACAATTTTTATAAAAATATTAAAGACCCAGTTTCTTCTCATCTTGTGAAGGAGAAGTACAAGTATCTCTCAGGATACTAATGTTGGTACTTAATAAGCAGGACAAGTATGGTAATTCTAAAATAAATACAATGTTAAACTTAGGAAACGTAGCTGGGAAATCAGAACACAAAATAGTTGTCAATTAAGGGAGACTCAGAGTGATGGTAAGAGTATTTTGAACAAAGGATGGGAGGAAAAGAAGTAGAGATCATCTACTTTTAACCAATTTAGGAGAAAGAAAGAACAAAATTATCCTTAGATCATGTTTAAAAATTAAAGAATGATAGGCAGTTGTATTAGTCAGGGTTCTCTAGAGTAACAGAATGTATGGGTAATCTCTATAAGTTAGGGAATCTGTCAATGACTTGCAGCTTGTAGTCCAACTCCCCAACAATGGTCAGCAGCAGCTGTGGATGGAAGTCCAAGGATCTAGCAGTTGCTCAGTCCCACAAGTCAAGCAGTCAAGGAAGAGTCAGAGAGTCTTCTTCCAATGTCCTTATATAGGTTCTTACACAGATTAAAGGCATGTGTCACCACACTTTTAATCCCAGATGACCTTGAACTTGGAGATCTCCTTATCTTAACCTTCTGGAATTTATAGACACTATACTTCAAGATCTCCATGCCATCTCTTGTATCTCTGAGCCTCCAGATTAGGATCATATGTGAGCCTTCCTATTCTTGATTGTAGTTCATTCCAGATATAGTCAAGTTGACAAGCAGGAATAGCCACTACAGCAGTCATTGTTTAATATCTCAGTCTAAGTCTATGAAATAGAAATTATTCATAATTAATTACAAATAACAAGCACTATATCCTCAAACCACAGAAAAAGAGACAAAGTTTTGAGAAATATATTTGGTTTTTTGTTTATTTTATTTTCTATATTTTTTATTTACATTACAAATGAGTTCCCCTTTCCCAGTTCCCCCCTTCCTGAAAGTCCCATAAGCCCTCTTCCTTCCCCCTGTTTCCGATTCAATCCCCTCCCACTTCTTTCCTAGTATTCCACTACACTGCTACAAGGAGTCTTTCCAGGACCAGGGGCCTCTCCTTCCTTCTTCTTGGGAATCAATTGATATGTGAATCGTGTTTTGGGTATTATGAGCTTCTGGGCTAATATCCACTTATCAGTGACTGTATATATTCTTATTCTGCCATAATACATGGTGAGATATGTGAAAAGTTTGTTATCCACTGGACAATTGTTAAAATGAGAGAACGTGCTGTCCATAAAATATTGAGGCTGCTAGCTCTTTCTTGTGGAAACAAATGTTCTAGCCTGACATATTAATATCCTAACATCTTGAAAATGGAAGCTATATTTTTGGGGAGACTCAATTGTATGAAACACACGAATGCTGGTAAAGAATGACTTGAGACCTACATTTCTTGTTTTCACTATTATCTATACCACTTTGTTCTACATCCACTGTAATACTTTTCATTGAGTCAGAAAATCTTTTTTTCTACAAGGAGAACTTTTAAAGTGTTATTCTTACACTTTAAAGAAGAATAACATAAAAATGTATAATTTGCTGTTTCTATTTTAAATGATTGGAAATATTCCAATGACTATTAAAATAACAAAAATATTAAACTCATGAACAAGTTGAAAGAGCTTAAGGAGTCAGAGCATAGAGATTGCAAATGTATTCATTTAGTTGTCTGTCAGTTCACACATTTAACAGATACGTTATGAGAACATCTTTTGTGCTAGAATAAAGCAGCAAGGGAACAATCACCCTGTTCCATTGAACTGACATTCAAATTCATCAAGGAGACATTTTGGTTGATAAAAGGAAAATTCTCAGAGAAAGGAAGTATGTGATAGGGCTTGAAGGGCGAGAGAAACACAGGAGACGGCCATACTCCTAAGTCTAGAGCACACCTGGCATACTTGTTAAACAGCAAGATCAGCACGGGTGACCCAAGGAAACCAAGGGAAAGATTGGGTGGAAAGAGGTCACAGAAGTAGCTGGAAAGCTGTACTCCTTATTGCAGTGTGGGCTATTTGCAGTTTCATTCTGTGTCCAGTCAGTAGCAATGGAAAAGGGAAAAAGGTGGTTTGCCATGACAAACGTATTTGAAAATTGCCCACAGGATATTTTGTTTGGAAGTGACTATAAAAAATTGAATGCAGAAGCAAGAGAGCTCTGAGAACATGAAATGATAATCTAGCTTTTTATGTTCTTAATAGTAGTAGTATATAGATAGTAGTAGGGAATATATAAATAGAGGTAATAGCATATATTACTGCTGTATATGTAGTACTAATCAACTATAACAAAGATATTTATTTAAAACAATATCTTGAAAAATCTTTAAATATTTCATTATGATATCATATATTTCATACAGATTTTCTTTATATATATGTATGTATATATAATTATATATATAAATAATACATTATTTATACATATATATAATTATAATATATACTTACATAATTTATTAAGTCCTTGACTCTCAAGTATGGTTTGATGGTGAGATGTTTATGTTTTCTTTTCTCTTTGTTCCCTTTTATGTGTCATATTTTAGACCTAGATATTTCAGCTATTCCAATACTAAAGTTTAAGAATATTTGATATGAATCTTGACAAAAGTTAAGTTTATGTGGAAGTGTTATTTTCTCATGTTTATCATCCTTGACATTTACTCAGATAAAGTGTCCTTAGTATGTACTCAAATGAATAGAACCTTTAAAATGTTTTCTACCCTGGCTTTATTGATGATGGGGTTGTCCTGAGTCTCCTTGTAAGTAAGCCCAAACACTAGGCCCTTGTCAGCTCCACTTGCAGGGAAGGCTTAATTATATGATGATTAAGAGCATTCTTTTAGTAAAATAAAGTATATATGAAGTCTTCCAAGTGCTAACCATGCACTTAGGATTCAATGCCTTATTCACTGTGTGTGTGTGTGTGTGTGTGTGTGTGTGTGTGTGTGTGTCTGTGTGTCTGTGTGTGTGTGTGCATGTACTTTAGTTTACCTCAGATGTAGCAGTGTTGGTGCTTCAATAATTTAGCTATCTTTGTATATCAATAATTTGTAATGAGGTAAAAGAGAGTCAGGGGCTAGAAAATTGGTTCAACTGTTAAAAGTGTTTGTAACTCTTTCAGAGAACCCAAATTTGGTTGCCAGCATTCAGGTTGAGGGCCTAAAAACTGCCTATAACACAAACTCTAGGAGATCCAATGCACACACTTCTGGCCACTGTGGGTATCTGTATGCATGTGAACAGATATGCAAATAGCTACACATGTAGACATTCAATAATACAATAAAACTATTTTGTCTTTTAAAGAGGAGGAATCAAACAATATTGAATCATTTAGTATTGCATGTGGCATCTTCTGATGGAGGTCAAAGAACTTCTGAATCATCCTAACATATGCAGGACAGTAACTTACAAGGAATTTTTTAATCCCAAATTTCAATACAGTCAACACTGATTAACTATTTTAGTCAATTCTGTACCTTTTTTGTTTTTTTTTTTTTTTGGAGAATTCCATTTGCTATTATCCCTGCCTTGTTGTCCTTGATTCTTGTTTTTAACATAAGAATCTAATATTTATTATGATGTTTATACATACAGCAATGTCAAAATTATGCTCAATAAGTTGCACAGATATTTTTAAAATACTGCAAAATTGGAAAAAATAGAAGGAATGATACCATGAATTTATTATTGATATCTGAAAATAATCATCTTTTAAAAATATTTGAATTGATGATTTCTACATGAACAAAATCATTTTAATATAGAAATCATTTCTCTAATAATGGATGCTCTCTGAATGCTTGACTTTTTTGCGCATATTTGGTTTAGGTTTATATGATCAGATCATTCAGAGAAGTAAGCTGAGTATAAAGTTCAGAGAAGGAAGCAGGATGTTATTCTGTACTACAAAGATCACCTAGGAATTTCTTATCAAGCTTATGTAATAGAAAAGAATCACACAGGTCTACACTTAAATTTTTGTTCTTTAAAGTTTTCCAAAGCACATTTGTAGAAATTTTAAATCTTGAGGCTACTATACTAGCAATAGTATCCAGATTACCTCAGGAAACAGTGCAAATAAACAAGAATGTTTACAGATCAACACAACTACTTAGTATTTTGGCCCAATGAATTTGAAAGATAAAAGAGAGAAGTTTTTGTTGAGAAACTGGTCTACAGGGTACCTCTATCCTCAATTCTCTTCTGGCTTTCCCATATTTGAAATGATAAAATTTTGAGGATGTGCCAATTATGTTAATGTTTGTGACATAAACAAATATTCAACTATATTTAAGATTTTTGTTTAATGTTTTAAATAATAATATGAAGATTGCTTATGTAGGTGGTCAAGGAGTTGATAGTTATATCAGCTCAGAGTCATATATCAACAGAGATATTTTACCATATCTAATAATTCTTACCTTGCATGTGTGATTAATTAGTGATTTTATGCAATAGTTGAATAAACTCTCCTGAAGACTTAGTTGTGAAATGTCACCGCACATCAGATCTTTGAAGTACAGCATAACATCCTTGATTCTTGTTTTCAGAAATTGTGTCATCTGTCAAAAATTATTCTGGCTAAGTCATGGTCAGTGTAATGTTCGCAAGAATTCTAGTAATGTTAGTAGACACTTTCCTGTGAGAAGAAATAAGTGAAGAAGTTGCTTGCTTGAATGTTATTTCACATTTTCTTTAAACACTCATCAACTTTAAGATGTTTGATCAATTCTCCCAACTGCTGATAATAGTGCTACAATAAGTGTAGAAGGTAAAGTTATATTTTATACATGTAGATTCAGCTGCTATATTAAGCTTAGATAGTAAAAGTATATAAAATAAAGTATTATATAGTCTCAACATAGTTAGAAATAAATATTTTAATGTTATGCTACATTAAGCTTAGATAATAAAAGTAAGTAAATATTATATAATCTCAAAATAGTTATAAATATTTTAATGTTTTCTATCATAAAGGTATGATAATAGTAAATATATAATTTCCCTCAGATTATCATTATTCAGAAATGAATTAAAACATCATATTGATTTGGTCCTAAACTCAGATACACAATTACTCTAAAAAAACAACAATACCATAAATAAAGACAATATTTAACCCTTAAAATACCAATCCTATAATTATGTCACCTAAGAGGAGAGCCCTCAAAAAAATTCAAGACACAATTAAGAAGAAGAGTTATAAACCTGTTCAAAGAGTTTAAATTACTCAAAGAAAATACATTAAATATCTGAAAATGAAAATAACATGAATAAAGCCTAAAAGAATGGAAGTAAATTGTTGTAAAAATTATACAGAAAGAGGTTTGTATTGCCCCAAATTCTGAAAATAAGTGAGGGTTTAAGTCTGAGTCCTAAACAAGACATTTACACTACAGCCTTTATGGTTCAGTGATCACTGTGGAAAAGAGGATAGGGAGAATAAAAGAGCCAGAAGACAGTGTGAAGGACTATGTGGAATGCCATCCTTTAGACACAATACAATCACTGCAATCATGAATTCTCAATAACTATGATACCTTTATTGGGTCAGTGACAGCCTTTAACACACTGTTATGGAAACCAGAGGGACTCTGGAAGCCATATCTCTTACTGTTAAAAATCTTCCTGGCTTCTGATCCTTTCTGGGCAATGAGGATCATTGTCTCCAGTTTTGTTGCCATTGCTGAGCCAATCAGACCCAAAATGACAGCTCTATGCTCATTTTCACGGCTTTGATTAAATTCAGTAAGTAATAAATGGATATAAATATAAATGTAAAATATTTATATGAGATGAGTGGTGGGATAAGTATGGGTAGCACGATTATGGGGGTGGTGGTGGTGACACTGGTCAGTCTATGTAATGTAAGTGTATGAAGCTGACAAACACAAATTAAGTTACTAATTAGAAAAACATAACATAGTGCCTTTTTTATTATTTATTTTATTTTTTTTAATTTACATTCCAAATCATTTCCCCTTTCCCGTTTCCTCCCTCCCCGAAAGTCCCATAAGCCCCCTTCCCTTCCTCTTTTCTCCATTCAAGCCCCTCTTGCTACTCTGTCCTGACATTCCCATACATCCAGTCTTTCCAGGACCAGGGGTCTCTCCTTCCATCTTCTTAGAAATCTATTGATATGCGGATTGCGTCTAGGGTATTCCGAGATTCTGGGTCAATATCCCCTTATAAGTGACTGCATACCATGTGTGTTCTTTTGTGATTGGGATACCTCACTAAGGATGATATTTTCATGATCTGACCATTTGCCTAGGAATTTCGTGAATTCATTGTTTTTAATTGCAGAGTAGTATTCCATTGTGTAGATATACCACATCTTCTGAATCCATTCCTCCGTTGAGGGACATCTGGGTTCTTTCCAGCTTCTGGCTATTATAAATAAGGCTGCTATGAACATAGTGGAGCATGTGTCCTTATTGCATGCAGGTAAAGCCTCTGGGTATATGCCCAGGAATGGTATAGCCGGATCCTCCGGAAGTGTCATGCCCAGTTTTCTGAGGAACCGCCAGAATGCTTTCCAGAGTGGTTGTACCAGCTTGCAATTCCACCAGCAGTGGAGGAGTGTTCCTCTTTCTCCACATCCTCGCCAACAACTGCTGTCTCCTGTGTTTTTGATCTTAGCCATCCTGACTGGTGTGAGATGGAATCTCAGGGTTGTTTTGATTTGCATTTCCCTAATGACTAAGGATGATGAACATCTCTTTAGGTGCTTCTCAGCCATTAGATATTCTTCAGGTGAGAACACTTTGTTTAGCTCTGTACCCCATTTTTTAATAGGGTTACTTGCCTCTCTGGAGTTTAACTTCTTGAGTTCTTTGTATATATTGGATATTAGCCCTCTGTCGGATGTAAGGTTGGTAAAGATCATTTCCCAGTTAGTTGGTTGCCGCTTTGTCTTTTTGACAGTGTCTTTTGCCTTGCAAAAACTTTGTAATTTAATGAGGTCCCATTTGTCTATTCTTGATCTTAGAGCATAAGCTATTGGAGTTCTGTTCAGGAAATTCTTCCCTGTGCCCATATGTTCAAGGTTCTTCCCTAGTTTCCTTTCTATTAGTTTCAGTGTGTCTGGTTTTATGTGGAGATCTTTGATCCACTTAGAATTGAGCTTAGTGCAAGGAGATAAGAATGGGTCAATTTGCATTCTTCTGAATGTTGACCTCCAGCTGAGCCAGCACCATTTGTTGAAAAGGCTATCTTTTTTCCACTGGATGGTTTTAGCTCCTTTGTCAAAGATCAAGTGACCACAGGAGTGTGGATTCATTTCTGGGTCTTCAATTGTGTTCCATTGATCTACATGTCTGTCACTGTACCAATACCATGCGGTTTTTAACACTATTGCTCTGTAGTACAGCTTGAGGTCCGGGATTCTGATTCCCCCAGAGGTTCTTTTACTCTTGAGAATAGTTTTAGCTATTCTGGGTTTTCTGTTATTCCAGATGAATTTTTGAATTGCTCTTTCTAACTCTATGAAGAATTGAGTTGGGATTTTGATGGGGATTGCAATGAATCTGTGTATTACTTTTGGTAAGATGCTCATTTTTACTATATTAATCCTGCCAATCCATGAGCATGGCAGATTTTTCCATCTTCTGAGGTCTTCTTCAATTTCTCTCTTCAGAGACTTGAAGTTCTTGTCATACAGATATTTCACTTGTTTGGTTAGAGTCACGCCAGGATACTTAATATGGTTTGTGGCTATTGTGAAGGGTATTATTTCTCTTACTTCTTTCTCAGCCTGCTTATCCTTTGAGTATAGGAAGGCTTCTGACTTGCTTGAGTTGATTTTATATCCAGCCACTTTGCTGAAGTCGTTTATCAGCTGTAGGAGTTCTCTGGTGGAGTTCTTTGGGTCGCTTAAGTATACTATCATATCATCTGCAAATAGTGATAGTTTGACTTCTTCCTTTCCAATTTGTATCCCTTTGACCTCTTTTTGTTGTCTAATTGCTCTAGCTAGAACTTCAAGTACTATATTGAAAAGATATGGAGAGAGAGGGCAGCCTTGTCTAGTCCCTGATTTTAGTGGGATTGCTTCAAGTTTCTCTCCATTTAGATTGATGCTGGCTACCTGCTTGCTGTAAATTGCTTTTACTATGTTTAGATATGGGCCTTGAATTCCTGATCTTTCCAAGACCTTTAGCATGAAAAGATGCTGAATTTTGTCAAATGCTTTCTCAACATCTAATGAGATGACCATGTGGTTTTTTTTTTCTTTGAGATTATTTATGTAGTGGATTACATTGATGGATTTCCTTATATTGAACCATCCCTGCATCACTGGGATGAAGCCTACTTGATCGTGGTGAATGATCGTTTTGATGTGTTCTTGGATTCGGTTGGCAAGAATTTTATTGAATATTTTTGCATCGATATTCATAAGAGAGATTGACCTGAGATTCTCTTTCTTTGTCGGATCTTTGTGTTCTTTTGGTATTAGTGTAATTGTGGCTTCATAGAACGAGTTGGGTAGTGTTCCTTCTGTTTCTATTTTGTGGAACAGTTTGAAGAGTATTGGTGTTAGGTCTTCTTTGAAGGTCTGATAGAATTCTGCACTAAAACCATCTGGACCTGTGCTTTTTTTTGTTGGAAGACTTCCAATGACAACTTCTATTTCTTCAGGGCTTATAGGACGGTTTAGATGGTCTATTTGATCCTGATTTAATTTTGATACTTTGTATCTGTCAAGGAAATTGTCCATTTCCTCAAGATTTTCTAGTTGTGTTGAATACAGGTTTTTGTAGTAGGATCTGATGATTTTTTGAATTTCCTCAGTTTCTGTTGTTATCTCTCCCTTTTTGTTTCTGATTTTATTAATTTGGATACTATCTCTGTGCCCTCTGGTTAGTCTGGCTAAGGGCTTATCTATCTTGTTGATTTTCTCAAAGAACCAACTCCTCGTTTTGTTGATTCTTTGTATAGTTTTATTTGTTTCTACTTGATTGATTTCAGCCCTGAGTTTGATGATTTCCTGCCTTCTACTCCTCTTTGGTGTATTTGCTTCTTTTTGTTGCAGGGCTTTCAGGTGTGCCATTAAGCTGTTAGTGTATGCTGTCTCCCGTTTCTTTTTGGCGGCACTCAGGGCTATGAAATTTCCTCTTAGCACTGCTTTCATTGTGTCCCATAAATTAGGGTATGTTGTGCCTTCATTTTCATTAACTTTCAAAAAGTCTTTGATTTCTTTCTTTATTTCCACCTTGACCAAGTTATCATTGAGTAGAGCATTGTTCAGCCTCCATGTGTACGTGGGTTTTCTTTTGTTTTTGTTGCCATTGAAGACCACCCTTATTCCATAGTGATCTGATAGGAGGCATGGGATTAGTTCTATCTTCTTATATCTGTGAGGTCTGATTTGTGACCAATTATATGGTCAATTTTGGAGAAGGTACCATGAGGAGCTGAGAAGAAGGTGTATTCTTTAGCTCTAGGATGAAATGTTCTATATATATATCTGTTAGTTCCAGTTGGTCCAAGGCTTCAATTAGATTCACTGTGTCCCTGTTTAGTTTCTGCTTTCCTGAACGATCCATTTCAGAGAGCGGGGTGTTGAAGTCACCCACTATTATTGTGTGCGGTGCGATGTGTGCTTTGAGTTTTAGTAAAGTTTCTTTTACGAATGAGGGTGCCCTTGCATTTGGAGCATAGATATTCAGAATTGAGAGTTCTTGATGGTGGATTTTTCCCTCGATCAGTATGTAGTGTCCTTCTGTGTCTTTTTTGATGACTTTAGGTTGAAAATCAATTTTATCTGATATTAGGATGGCTACTCCACCTCGTTTCTTGGGGCCATTTGCTTGTAAAATTGTTTTCCAGCCTTTTACTCTGAGGTAGTGTTTGTCTTTGACACTGAGGTGCGTTTCCTGCATGCAGCAAAATGCTGGGTCCTGTTTACGTATCCAATCTGCTACTCTATATCTTTTAATTGGGGAATTGAGACCATTGATATTAAGAGAGATTAAGGCATAGTGATTATTGCCATCTGCCATTCTTGACGCTATCTTTATGTTTGAGTGGTTATCTACTTTTGGGTTTGATTCAAGAAGGTTATTATCTCATTTTTTCCAGGGTTTTGTTTCTCTCCCTGTATTGGAGGTTTCCACCTATTATCCGTTGCAGGGCTGGATTTGTGGAAAGATATTGTGAAAATTTGGTATTATCATGGAATATCTTGGTCTCTCCCTCTACGGTGATTGAGAGTTTTGCTGGGTATAGTAGTCTAGGCTGGCATTTGTGCTGTCTTAGTGTCTGCATGAGATCTGCCCAGGATCTTCTGGCTTTCATAGTCTCTGGTGAGAAGTCTGATGTGATTCGGATAGGTCTTCCTTTGTATGTTACTTGGCCCTTTTCTCTTACTGCTTTTAGTATTCTTTCTTTGTTTAGAACATTCGGTGTTTTGATTATTATGTGACGGGAGGTATTTCTCTTCTGGTCCAGTCTGTTTGGAGTTCTGTAGACTTCTTGTATGTTCATCGGCATCTCTCTCTTTAGGTTAGGGAAGTTTTCCTCCATAATTTTGTTGAAGATGTTTACTGGCCCTTTAAGTTGCAAATCTTCACTCTCATCTATACCTATAATCCTTAGCTTTGGTCTTCTCATTGTGTCCTGGATTTCCTGGATGTTTTGGGTTACACGTTTTTTTGCATTTTGCATTTTCTTTGACTGTTGAGTCAATGCTTTCTATGGAATCTTCAGCAGCTGAGATTCTTTCTTCCATCTCTTGTATTCTATTGTTGATGTTTGCATCTATGACTCCTGATTTTTCCCAAGGTTTTCTATCTCCAAAGTTGTCTCCCTTTGTGATTTCTTAGTTGTTTCTACTTCCTTCTTTAGTTCCTGGATGGATTTGCTGAGATCCTTCACTTGTTTGTTTGTATTTTCCTGTATTTCTTTAAGGTATTTTTGCATTACCTCTTTCAGGATTTCTTCCTGATGACCCATGTTCTCCTGCATTTCTCTGAGCGATTTTTGTGTTTCCTCCTCATGGGATTCCATCTGTTGATCCATCGTCTCCTGCATTTCTTTAAGCAGTTCTCGTGTTTCCTTTGTAAGGGCATCTAACCGTTGATTCATTTCTTTAAGCAATTTTTGTGTTGCCTCCTTATGGGCATCCGTCTGTTGACCCATATTCTTCTGCATTTCTTTATGCAAATTTTGTGATTCCTTTGTGAGTGCATCTACCCGTTGATTCATCTCGTTAAGCAATTTTTGTGTTGTCTCCTTGTGCGCCTCCATCTTTTGATCCATGTTCTCCCGCATTTCTCTAAGCGATTTTTGTGTTTCCTTTGTAAGGGCTTCTAACCGTTGATTCATGGTCTCCTGGAACTCTTTATGAGATTTATTTGTGTCCTTCTTGTGATCCTCTAATAGGATCATGAGAAGTGATTTTAAATCCAGATCTTGTCTTTCGGGTGTGGTGGGGTATCCAGGACTTGCTGCTGTTGGAGAGTTGGGTTTGGATGGTCCCACATTACTTTGATTTCTGTTAGTAACATTCCTACGTTTGCCTTTTGCCGCTGGCTGTTGGTTGGACCTCCTGTGAGCCTGCAAAGCTATTTCTGCCCCCCCTGGATTACCAGGATTCCCCTGGCACCGATTTCTGGGGCCTGCCTGCTCCTGAGTGACTTTGGAGCCCTAATGTGCCTTGCCCCAAGTGATCTTATATTGGGGAGGCCTTGCACATCCAAAGGCTCAGCCTAGTGGATTCCTGGAGCAGAGGTCGCCAAAGGGAGGCTGGTAGGCTCCTGCCCTGTGCAGGGGTGTGTGATCTCTCCTGGGGGGGAGGGGGTGTCCCTCTGTCAGGCAGAAGTCCCACAGCAGAGCTAGCACGCTGGTTACTGCAGATCTGCCCAGCTCTTGGGAGCCATGTGCACACAATCCACCCAAGACCCAAGTGATATTATGCCTGTCTGTCTCAGAACTTGGCTGTCCCAACTTCCCAGTCACTGGAGCAAAGATGGCGGAGGGCACTCTGCACACTCTCCGTGGCGCCGCTCACCCTGCAGACGCAATGGCCTGCCGATCTGGCACCCAGACGACTACAGCGCTGACCCGTTCTCGGGCTCAGACAGAAGCCCCAACAGGCCGTGTCCCAAGTGATATTATATTGGGGATAGAGCCTGGGTACCTGTTTCTTCAGTGCAGTCTGCGGGAACAGAGGTCGCGGAAGGAAAGCTGGTTGGCTCCCGCCCATAACATAGTACCTTAAAGCCTCATGCTAATATATAACCAAAAGTAAAGTAAATGGTTAAATTTAAAAGAACTTAAATTAATTGGAATGCAAATTAGGGTTACATAATTATTCTAAGCTCTTCTTAACTTTTAAGTTGTAAAACTTTAGAAATATGTATTAAAATTTTATGGAAAAATATAGGTACTCAAATAGTTACTTAGCTATTTAATTGTTAATTAGAAAAAACTTATCAGTAAATTTAGGAATATTGAAACCTATTACTATAAATATGTTTCTATCTTAATCACGATCATATATGTTCCTGATGCAAGTAGTAAATATCTATCAAACACATATTTACTCAAAATAATATTTGAGCTATTAACTTGCATAAAGTTGGAGATAAATGAGCTTTACTACTCTCAGTTTTGAGATCCTACTCTAAGCTGTCAGAGAGATTCAATAAATTAAAAATTATTTCTTGCTAATATCTTCCTTTTGATTCAATCTCCACAGTAAAGTGAGGAAGAGGGGAAAGACACAGGAGTTATTTATAGCCTATGGAGTTTCTTATAGTGCTCAATTGCAGAATATTACACTTCTAGTGTGTACCCAATCACCATGCAAATGTTAGGAAGATATCAATGAAGAACAGATAAACATTAACTAACAAAACTCCATGCTTTATAGAGCTTCTCTAGAAGAGAGAAAATGAACAAAAGAATATACAAAATACATAATGAATAAAGGGATGTTAACTGTTTAATAAGTTTTAGGGAATAAAATTTTGAAAATCAGAAAACTGGCAATACTTGCACAATTAATTTTAGAGATTTATGAGACCTGCTAAACAAACTCTATCATATCATTACTTATTGATCTTATTTAGTAGGTTTAGAAAAAAGTATGTGTGTTATTGATTTACTTCCATAGGCTAGAAATTAAATCATTACTTACCCGAGTCTTTTCCTCAGAATTTGATAAGTCTTCAATCATGGTTTCAGCCTAACCCTGTGTCTATCTAAAGTAAAATGTCTCAACTTTCTCTTCCAGTATTAGCTGGCTCTCAGTTATATTTAGGGCTGTGATAAAAGCTTTCTTCCTGTCCATCATTAGAGTTCTGCTCTCAGGTTCAGAAGACCTCCAATTTTCCTAGTTTTAGGGACTTCAAAGATTGAACGCAAAATCATTCTCTGTTTTTTGTTTGTTTGTGTATGTGTGTGTGTGGGGGGGGGGTATGTGTGTTTAAACTTTAGACTTACTTTTATTATTATTATTATTATTATTAGTAGTAGTAGTAGTAGTAGTAGTAGTAGTAGTATTGTTATTACTTTCTATATTCTTTATTTACATTCCAAATATTACCCCTTGCCCAGTTCCCCACTCCCCGAAAGTCCCATAAGCTCACTTCCCTCCCCCTGTTCCCCATTTGCCTAATAATATCATGAATTCATTGTTTTTAATTGCTGAGTAGTATTCCTTTGTGTAAATATACATGGAAAATATCTCTGACAAAATTGAAGAAATATATAGAAAAACACAGTAAGTGACTATTTCATGGAAAAATTATACAGATGAAATGTAGGCATAAAAATATTTCTAAGTTGATTGAAAGTGGAATTATAAATATTTTCTGATAGAATTGAAAATCTACCAGGAAAATATTTTGATAAAACTCTAGAAATATATAGAAAAACACGTTAAAACTATTTCATGAAAAATTATACAGATAAGATGGTAGGCAAAAAAATATTCCTAAATTGATTGAAAGTAGAAGTAAAAATATTTTGTGATAAAATTTAAGATTTATATGGAAAATATCTCTGATAAAACTGAAGAAATTCACACAGATAATTTGGTAGGAATTAAAATATTCCTAAGTTGACTGAAAGTAGAATTACAAACATTCTTCTGATAAAATTGAAGATGTGCATAGAAAATATTTCTGATAAAATTGAAAAAAATATATGAAAAACATTAAAATTGAAGATTATCATGGAAAATTATACAGATAAAATGGTAGGCATGAAATATTTCTAAGGTGATTGAAAGTGAAATTATGAAAATTTTCTGATAAAATTGAAGATTTACCTGGAAAATATCTCTGATAAAATTGAAGAAATATATAAAAACGTGTTAAGATTGAGTATTTTATGGAAAAATTATACAGATAAAACGGTAGGCATAAAATATTCCTAAGTTTTTTGAAAGTGGAATTATAAACACTTTCTGATAAAATTGAAGATCTACAAGGAAAATATTCCTGAAAAAATTCAAGAAATATATAGAAAAACATGTTAAAACGACTATTACATGGAAAATTATACAGATAAAATGGAAGGTATAAAAATGTTCCAAAGTTGATTGAAAGTAAAATTGTAGACATTGTCTGATAAAATTGAAGATCCACATGGAAAATACTTCTGACAAAATTGAAGAAAAATACATAAAAACGATAAAATTGAAGATTATCATGGACAATTATACTGACAAAATGATAGGCACAAAAACATTCTTAATTGGTTGAAAGTGGAACTACAAACACCACCCCCCCCCCCGACAAAACCAAAGATCTACATGAAAAACACCTCCGACAAAATCGAAGAATTACACAGAAAAAATGTTAAAATTAAAGATTATCATGGAAAATAATACAGTCAAATGGTAGACAAAAAAAACATTACTGAAGTCACAAATGTTTTCTGATAAAATCAAAGACCCACACAAAAACCATCTCTGTTAGACTTTTTTTGTTGGGGAATTGAGTCTATTGACATTATAAGATATTAAGTAATAGTGATTGTTGCTTCCTGTTATTTTTGATGTTCTTTTTATGTTTGTGTAATTACTTTCTTTTGGTTTGTTGAAAAAAGATTACTTTCTTGCTTTTTCTAGGGTGTAGTTTCCCTCCTCATGTTGACGTTTTCCATCTATTATCCTTTGTAGGGCTGGATTTATGGAAAGATATTGTGTAAATTTGGTTTTATCATGGAATATCTTGGTTTCTCCATCTATGGTAAATGAGAGTTTTGCTGGGTTTAATAGTTTGGGCTGGCATTTGTCTTCTCCTAGGGTCTGTATGAGCTCTACCCAGGATCTTCTAGCTTTCATCATCTCAGGTGAGAAGTCTGCTGTAATTCTGATAGGGCTGCCTTTATAGGTTACTTGACCTTTTTCTCTTACTGCTTTTAATATTCTTCCTTTGTTTAGTGTGTTTGGTGTTTTGATTATTATGTGCCGGGAAGACTTTCTAGTCTGGTCCAGTCTGTTTGGAGTTCTGTAGGCTTATTGTATATATGTTCATGGACATCTCTTTCTTTAGGTTAGGGAAGTTTTCTTCTATAATTTTGTTGAATATATTTACTGGCCCTTTAAGTTGGAAATCTTCACTCCCTTCTATATCTATAATCCTTAGGTTTGGTCTTCTCATTGTGTCCTGGATTTCCTGGATGTTTTGGCTCAGGAACTTTATGCATTTTGCATTTTTTTAACTGTTAAGACAATGTTTTCTATGGTATCTTCAGCCTCTGAGATTCTTTCTTCTATCTCTTGTATTCTGTTGTTGATGCTTGCATCTATGACTCCTGAATTCTTTCCAAGATTTTCTATCTCCAGAGATGTCTCACTTTTTGATTTCTTTATTGTTTCTACTTCCATTTTTAGATCCTGGATTGTTCAGTTCCTTCACTTGTTTGTTTGTGTTCTCCTGTAATTCTTTCAGGGATTTTTGTTTCCTCTTTAAAGGCCTCTACCTGTTCACCCATGCTCTACTGTATTTCTCTCAGGGATTTTTGTGTTTCCTCTTTAAGGGCCTTTACCATTTGACCCATGTTCTCCTGTATTTCTTTAAGGGAGTTATTTATGTCCTTCTTGATGTCCTCTAACAGCATTGTGAGAAGAGACTTTAAATCCAACTCTTGGTTTTCTGGTGTGTTGGGTATCTGGGACTTGATGTGGTGGGAGAACTGGACTCTGATGTTGCCAAGTAACCTTGGTTTCTGTTGGTGGGGTTCTTGCACTTGCCTTTCACCATCTGGTTATCTCTGGTGTTAGTTGGTCTTGTCTCTGGCTGGAGCTTGCCCCTCCTATGAGCCTGTAAACCTGTGTCTGTACCTCTGGGAGACCAACTCTCTTCTGGCAGTGTCTGTGCACAGACGGCTGTGGAGCTGTCTGGTTCCCTGCTGCAAATGGCGGCTGGAAGGGAAGACTCCTGTCCCAGATGCTCCACTGATCATATGCCCTGTGCACTCCTAGCTATACCACTCCAGAGAGAAGGTGGAGATCTCACCTCCACACTCAGAAGTGAAATCGCTGCTGGGAGATCATTCTCTTCTGGTGGGCTAAGCACAGAAGACTATGGAGCTGCCTGGCTCCTTGCTGCACATGGCAGCTGGAAGGGAAGACTCCTGTCCCAGCTGCTCCCTTTCGACTTACATTTACTGACTTAATTGAATTATTTACAACTGCTTAGAACAATTGTGTTTGACAGAAATTAATTTGTTATTTAATTTCACTTTGACTTTTAATTGTTTGAACAGTATTCTGTAGTTCAGTTTCAGGTGTCAGGTCCTAAGATAAGATGATGTGAACAACCAGGACAACTAGCAGCAGTTATACTAATATTTTTTTTTTTTCAAGGTGACTTTTTTTTTATTGGATATTTTCTTTTTTTTTTTTTAATTTAATTTAATTTTATTTTTTTAATTTACATTCCAAATCACTTCCCCTTTCCCGTTTCCTCCCTCCCCGAAAGTCCCATAAGCCCCCTTCCCTCCCTCTTTTCTCCGTTTAATCTCAGAATTATTTAACAACTCTAAACATGAGTACTGTGGTGACAACAGTAGCAATAAGATCAGTTGTTGCGTTTTTCCAATCATTCTTCTGGCCCTCAGGGCTTCACTCCCCCTCCCCATAGGAGACCATGTTCCTCTTTTCCCCTGCTCCACTCCCTCCTCTCTCCCACCCAGTTCCCTCCCTCCCTCTGCCCTCTGGTTTCTTTTCCCTCCCTAGTGGAATTGAAGCATCCTCACTTGGGCCCTATGGCTTTTTAAGTTTTTTTGAGTGCTGTGGGTTGTATCCTGGGTATTCTGTTCTTTCTTTGGCTAATATTCATTTATTAATGAGTACATACCTTGCATGTCCTTTTGGGTCTGAGATACATCACTCTGGATGCTATTTTCTAGTTACATACATTTGCCTGCAATACTCATTATGACCTCCTTCTTAATAGCTGAATAGCATCCCATTGAGTAAATGAACCACATTTTCTGTATCCATTTTTCCCTTGTGGGATATTGGGTTGTTTCCAGCTTCTAGATATCTCAAATAAGGCCAATATGAATATATTGGAGCATGTGCCTTTGTGCATGGTGGTACATCTTTTGGGTATATGCTCAGTAGTGGTAGAGTTCTGTCTTCAGGTTCAGGTTGATCTATTTTAGTTACTAAAAGCAGAGGGTTTTATTTGAGGGGGGTTAGGTCCACTGAGCTATAAACAGGTTTCTCTGAGAAAGCTCAGTTCTCTCCAATAGTGGCTACTCCCATTGTCTTCACTGAGGAGGAATGGATCACCAGCTCTGAAAGCTTTCTAACTGCCCATGAAACACCCCACATTCGATCAAACAATATTACCCACTGGTGGTCAAATGACTGTATCTAACTTCAAATTGTGGAAGAAACACATCTTTCATTTTTATTCCTAGAAGTGTAGAACAGGACATTTGTGGCTTATAGGTAAGCCCAATGCAGTTATTGTAACAGATTGATAATAATTCTTCAACTACTCAGCACAATTGATTTTGTATAAAGGCAATACATTCTTCTATAGACCTTGAAAACCAGATATTGTGTTCAATGCTGTTAAATATCTTGATAAGTTAGCTATCTTGTCACACACCTCTAGTCTCCTCACTAAAGACTGAAGTAGGAGGATGACAAGCTCAAAATGGACCTGTGTCTGTGCTTAGCTTAGGGTCTTCACTAATGTAACAAGCTTATTTATATGCTTGGTTTAGCATTGCAATATGTCCATTCTGGCGTTATAAGTACAGTAAGGGGAATAAGGGGAATAATTATCGGAGAAACTGTTCTTCTAAATTTGTGGTGATGGATAGTCATATATATATAACATATGTATATATATATATATATATATATATGTTATATTCATTCAATACATATATATATATATATATATATATATATATATATATATATATATATATTGAAAAGTTTGAATAGCTCTTTACCAAGTATGACATACATATTTGCTTCTTGAAACATAGCAATTTTCCTTCTTAAATATTCGAAATCTTTTCAATAATTTATATAAAATTGCAACTCTTGTTCTGCCTCATTTTTTTAAATATTCCTTGTACTTGTAAACTTTCATAGTATGTTGAATCATTCTTTTCCAGTGGAGATTGCAAATCTTTTGTAAGTCTTTTGGAATTAGCACATTTATCAGGATGACAACTTGAGTTTTGTATTTCATAGAAACAAATATGAAATATGCACATCTGCAGTTCAGAGTCAGATATGGGGAAGAAAGTAGTCCATATTCAATATCTAAGTGATTCTTCTATACTAGAATTAAATTGGAGCTTGTTCAAATTAAGATATTCAGAAATTCTCTGTCTCAGTCTTTCTCTGTCTTTCTATCTCTCTCTTTTCTCTTTTTTCTTCATCTCTCCCTCAATTTCCATCATTCTAATTTATTGAACATATTTTATATATTGAGTTACATAAACATAATTAAAGAGTAATGAGTCATGAATTTTAGAGGGAGTGGAGCAATATGGGAGAAGTTGGAGGGAAGAGATGGAGTGGAGGAAATAAGCTAAATATATCACTCATAAATGAAATTCTTCCAAACTAAAAGACACATAAAATTGATACGTATTTAATAAAGATTTGATACAATTAATTATCTCAGTCACTTTTTCTGCTTTTGTGTAGAGACACCATAACCAAGGCAACTTTTCAAAGGGAATGCATTTAATTGGAGGTTTGTTTACAGTTTCAAAGACTAGGTCTGTTATCAACAGGGCTGTAAACAAGATCTGCAAGCCACATGAAGACAGAGAACTGGGCCTGCCATGGGTTTGACACACTTCCTCCAACAAGGCCTTACCTACTCTAGCACCAGCACCCAATTATTCTCAAAGAATATCACTCACTGATTGCCAAGCTTTCAAATAAATGAGTTGATGGGGCCATTCTTTTCCAACAACAATTATATATATATATGTATATATATATATATATATATATACATATATATATATATATATACATATATATATATATATAATCAATCAAAGGTGGCAATAATATATAACTATTTTTACATTTAATTTCTAGTGAAGTTTAGTTAAGAATCAATTAAAATTATAATATTCCTCAGCCCAAATAAAGGATTGTTTTGTTTTTATGATATGTCCTTATTTTCCAAATATTTAATGATATCTTATTTTATATGCTATATCTTTAAAATCCAAGCTTTTTGTGGATCTCTATGCTCAGAAAATAAAAAAAAATAGTGTCTCTTTCTTGGGAAAAATTAAAATAACCAAGCTGAAAAGGCACCTTGATCATTTTTTCCATTCTAAAGCAGAGTATGGGGCTCACAGCTCTCTCTCTCTCTCTCTCTCTCTCTCTCTCTCTCTCTCTCTCTCTCTCTCTCTCTCTCTCTCTCTCAAACCAGTGATACTTTATAGAAAATATTATTTGAATTAAATATCAGATTAAATTTATATTAGATATTCCAGTGTCATTTTTTTAAAATGAGAAATAGGGGATTTGGCTTTCATTCATATATACACCACATCTTTGGAATCTCACCATTTTTAATGTACTTATGTTTCCACGTTTTATGTACATAACACACACACTAGCTTATCAGCTTTGAAAAATTGCACCAGACAGAAAGTGGCAAGCTGGGAAGGTCAGACACCCTGAGATGCAGATTTGAAAGCTAAAAGCCCCAAGAAGACTTGCAAGCACTTTTTGTACTTTAATTAATGAAAATAATGACTTTGTAGCACAGAAAAATGTTAAATTATGTCTAATGGCTTTCCATTTAAGAAGGAAATGTTGTGAATAATACATTTTATAATGTGGGTTTAACCTAACATGTTAAGAACTATATTCTCAGTAGTTGGTTAGCATTAACCTACAAATTTTCAAATATGAGCATGATGCTACCTAAATATTCACTAAACAATATAGTGTTCTTTGTTCTGTCCAGTGTCACTGTTACCTGCTTGCATATGAACCTCCTCTTTGATCTGTGTGTACAGAAATAAGAGGGAGACATATTATAATCCTTATGCCTTCTAGATAAGGTTTAATAAACTGAAGGATGGAGATTAAGTGGCTCAGTTATTTACTTACACAACTAACAACAACAACTACAATGGAAGCTCATAACTGGACGTCATATGTGTCATTGAACATGTAATTAAGCTACCATGTGGATGCTAAGAATTGAACTCAGGACCGCTGAGAGTACGGTCAGTGCTCCAGTACAGCCATCTCTCCAGCCCCATAGGAAGAAAAACAATATCAACCAAACCAAATATGCCAAGAACAAAACCACAAACTGAAGAGTATACAAGAAGTGATTCATGGCTCCAGCTGCATATGTAGCAGAGGATGGCCTTTCAGGCATCAATGGGAGGAGAGGTCCTTGGTCCTGTGAAGGATCAATGCCCCAGTGTAGGGGAATGATAGGCTGTGAAGGAAAGAGTGGGTGGGAAGTTGGAGGAGCACTCCCATAGATGGAGGTTGGAGGGAGGCTGGGAAAAGGGGTTTGTAGAGAGGAAACTTGGAAGGGGAATAATATTTGAAATTTAAATAAACAAAATAACCAATATAAAAGAAAACATATTATTTTCTTCTAATATTCTGACAGTAAAATGAGATTATTCAAACAATTATTTCACTAATTAATACAAAATTCATCTCAATACATAATGAATTATTTGAATAATCACTTTAATTTGCTTGAGGCAAACAATATGTAAAATTTTTAAAAACTAAAATCACATAATGAGACTATACAATGAAACAATTTCTTACTGGGTGTTAGGAAGCATTTATATGTCGGATACTTAGAATTAAGTTTCTTGTGTATACGGATAAGTATATTTTACTAATCTAATAGTTAATGACTTATTGTGTGCATACATTGTGTAAGCATGGAAATAAGAGTTGTCCTTGACCATAGTAAGGTTAAAGTACAGCAATATACTTAGTCAAAAAGAAACTAATTTAAAAGAGTAATATGTTTAACAACAAAAGTTTAAGAAAAGAGTCTCCTGAAACTTTCTAGAGAACCAGCAGCACACAGAACATTCAGTAAGAACCAACCCCACCTCTGGAGGCCCAGAGCTGCTGGCTGGGACTAACTACCCAGCAACCACTAAAACCCACCCTCCCTCCAGATATACCACCCCCATTCTGTCCCTTCTACTCCTCTCTCCTTCAACACACCCTGCCCTATTCCTTCTGCTGTGGTATAACCCTGCCAGTTCAACCCATCTCCTGATACTTTCTCGAGAACCAGCAGCATGCAGGGCATTCAACCTTTGCCAGGTCTGCCACAGGGAAGACCACATCTCTTAATACTTCCTGGAGAACCAGCTGTATGCAGGGCATCTGAGAAAAAGGAAATACCAGGAGTATAGATACACAGGCCTACAGGACAGAGAAGCCACAGTCAGAGACAGCAAGACCACCTAACACCAGAGATAACTAGATGGTCAAAGACAAATGCAAGATCATTACCAACAGAAACCAAGGAAACATGGCACCCTCAGGACCTAGTTCTCCCACAACTGCAAATCCTAGATACACCATCACATTGGACAAGCAAGAGCTGGATTTAAAATCACATCTCATGATGCTGATAGAGCATTTCAAGAAGGACATAAATAACTCCCTTAAAGAAATACAGGAGATCATAGGTCAACAGTTAGAAGCCTTTAAAGAGGACACAAAAATCCTTTAAAGAAATATGGGAAAACATGGGTCACCTGGTAGAAGCTCTTAATGAGGCAACACAAAAATCCCATAGGGGATTACAGGAGAACATGGGTCAACAGGCAGAAGCCCTTAAATAGGAAACACAAAAATTCCCTAAAGAATTTCAGGAAAATACAAACAAGTGAAGGAACTGAACAAAACTATCCAGGATCTAAAAATGGAAGTAGAAACAATAAAGAAATCATAAAGTGAGACAGCCCTGGAGATAGAATACCTTGGAAAGAATTTAGGAGTCATAGACGCAAACATCAACAACAGAATACAAGAGATAGAAGAAAGAATCTCAGATGCTGAAGATACCATAGAAACCATTGACTCAACAGTCAATGAAAATGCAAAATGCAAAAAGCTTGTAACCCAAAACATCCAGGAAATCCAGAATACATTGAGAAGACCAAACCTAAGGATGATAGGTACAGAAGAGAGTGAGGATTTACAGCTTAAAGGGTCACTAAATATCTTAAACAAAATTATAGAAGAAAACTTCCCTAACCTAAAGAAAGAGATGTCTGTGAACATAAAAGAAGCCTACAGAACTCCAAACAGATGGGACCAGAGCAGAAATTCCTCCCATCACATAATAATCAAAGAACCAAATGCACTAAACAAAGAAAAAATATTAAAAGCAGTAAGGTAAAAATGTTCAGTAACATATAAAGGCAAACCTATCAGGATTACACCAGATTTCTCACCAGGAACTATGAAAGCTAGAAGATCCTGGGCAGATGTCATACAGACCCCAAGAGAATTGTAAATGCCAGCTCAGACTACTATACCCAGCAAAACTCTCAATTACCATAGACAGAGAAAACAAAACTTTCCATGACAAAAGCAAATTTACACAATATCTTTCTACAAATCCAGCTCTACAAAGGATAATGGGTGGAAAATACCAAGGGAGGAAACCACACCCTAGACAAAGTAATAAAGTAATCTTCTTTCAAGAAACCTAAAAGAATATAGCTACACAAACAGAATTTCTCCTTTAACCAAGAAGATAATAGTAAGCAACAATCACTTTTCCTTTTTATCTCTTTACATCAATGGTTTCAATTCCCCAACAAAAGACATAGACTAACAGAATGGATACATAAACAGGACCCAACATTTTGCTGTATACAAGAAACCCACCTGTAACTGCCCGCAGTTACATTGAACAGGTTACCTGGAAGGGAAGCTGGGGAAGTATGGGAAGGTGGCAAAAAGAGATGAAGACCAAGACAACATTGCTGTTCAAGGTCTCAAATTTAATGGAGAACTCCAAATATATAGGCAGGGGAAAACCCTTCCCCCAAAAGGGTGGAAGTTTCTCCACAGGTGACTAGTGTTTTTCAGGAAACTGCATGTGCTTGAAAAACCACGAGCTTCACCTTGGTCTGAGCACTCCACCCCAGGTGGAGGGGATTATGGCTAACACAGGAGTTCCTGCACAAAGGCTGGGAGAGAAACTTCACATTGGTCACGGTCAAGTTCCTGCCAGGTGGCATGGCACCCAAATAAGACACTCTGCAACCACCTCTGACAAAGGCAGTCACTACTTCAAAGTCAAATGTTGAAAAACAATTTTCCAAGCTAAAGGTCCCAAGAAACAAGCTGGAGTGGCCATTCTTATATCGGATAAAATTGACTTTCAACCAAAAGTTGTCAAAAAGGGTAAGGAAGGACACTTCATATTGGTCAAAGGAAAAGTCTACCAAGATGAACTCTCAATTCTGAACACCTATGCTCTGAGCGCAAGGGTACCTACATTCATAAAAGAAACTTTATTAAAGCTCAAAGCACACATTGTACCCTACACAGTAATAGTGGGAGACTTCAAAAACCCACTCCCAACAATGGACAAACCATGGAAACAGAAACTAAACAGAGACACAGTGAAACTAACTAAAGTTATGGGCCAAATGGATCTAACAGATATTTATAGAACATTCCATCCTAAAGCAAAAGAATATATATTCTTCTCAGCATTTCATGGTACTTTCTCCAAAATTGATCATATAATTGGTCACAAAACAGGCCTCAACATATACAGAAATATTGAAATTATTCTATGTTCTTTATCAGATCACCATGGCCTAAGACTTGTCTTAAAATCAAACAAAAACAATGGAAAACCCACATACACGTGGACTTTGAACAATGCTCTTCTCAATGATAGCTTGGTAAAGGAAGAAATAAAGAAAGAAATAAATGACTTTTTAGAATTGAATGAAAATGAAGACACATCATACCAAAACTTATGGGACATGAAGAAGGAGATCTTCAGACCAAGCTCCCTCATGAACATAGATGCAAAAATACTCAACAAAATTCTGGCCAACCAAATCCAAGAATACATCAAAACTATAATTCACCAAGATCAATCATGCTTACATCCCAGGGATGCAGGAATGGTTCAATATACAGAAATCCATCAATGTAATCCATTATGTAAACAAACACAAGGAAAAAAACCACATGGTCATTTCATTAGAAGCAGAAAAGGCTTTGGACAAAATCCAGCATCCTTCATGATAAAAGTCTTGGCGAGATTGGGAATCCAAGGCCCATACCTAAACATAGTGAAAGCAATGTACTCCAGACCAGTAGCCAACATCAAATAAAACAGAGCAAAAATTGAAGCAATCCCACTAAATTCGGGACTAAATGAGTCTGCCCACTCTCTCCTTACCTACTCAATATAGTGCTTGAAATACTAGCCAGAGCAATCAGACAAAAAAAAGATCAAAGGTATACATATGGGAAAGGAAGAAGTGAAAATATCACTATTTGCAGATATTATGATCATATACTTAAGCGACCCCCAAACTTCCACCAGAAAACACCTAAAGTTAATAAACAATTTCAGCAAAGTGACTGGATATAAAATTAACTCAAACAAATCAGTAGCCTTCCTCTACTCAAAGGATAAGCAAGCTGACAAAGAAATTAGAGAAATGACACCCTTCGCAATAGTCAAAAATAATATTTCATACCTTGGTGTGACTCTAACGAAGCAAGTGAAAGATCTGTATGAAAAGGACCTCAAGCCTCTGAAGAAAGAATTCAAAGAAGATCTCAGAAAATGGAAAGATCTCCCATGCTAATGGACTGGCAGTATTAATATAGTAAAAATGGTCATCTTACCAAAAGCAATCTATAGATTCAATGCAATCCCAATCGACAGCCCAAATCAATTCTTCATAGAGTTAGAAGGAGCAATTCTCAAATTCATCTGGAATAACAAAAAAACCCAGGATAGCAAAAACTATTCTCCACAACAAAAGATTTTCTGGGAGAATCACCATCCCTGACCTCAAGCTCTACTACAGAGCAATAGTGATAAAAGTTGTTTGGAATTGGTACGGACACAGTCAGGAAGATCAATGGAATATAATTGAAGACAGAAAAGATCCCACACATATAAGGTTTTTGATATTTGACAAAGGACCTAAAAACATTCAGTGGAAAAAATATAGCATTTTAAACAAATGGTGCTTGATCAACTGGAAGTCAGCATGCAGAAAAATGCAAATCGACCCTTTTTTTTTTTAGGGTCAAGTGTGTATTTTATTTATTTTTTTTAATTTAACTTTATTTTCTAAGTTTTTTTTTATTTACATTCAAAATCATTTCCCCTTTCCCAATTCCTCCCTCCCCGAAAGTCCCATAAGCCCCCTTCCCTCCCTTTTTTCCCCATTCAACCCCCTTTCACTTATCTGTCCTGGCATTCCCCTACATCCAGTTTTTTCAGGACAAGGGGTCTCTCCTTCCATTTTCTTAGAAATCTATTGATATGCGAATTGTGTCTAGGGTATGTCGAGATTCTGGGTTAATATCCCCTTATCATTGACTGCATACTATGTGTGTTCTTTTGTGATTGGGTTACCTCATTAAGGATGATATTTTCAAGTTCTGACCATTTGCCTAGGAATTTCGTGAATTCATTGTTTTTAATTGCAGAGTAGTATTCTATTGTGTAAATATACCACATCTTCTGAATTCATTCCTCGGTTGAGGGACATCTGTGTTCTTTCCAGCTTCTGTCTATTATAAATAAGGCTGCTATGAACATAGTGGAGCATGTGTCCTTATTGCATGCAGGTAAAGCCTCTGGGTATATGCCCAGGAGTGGTATAGCCGGATCCTCCGGGAGTGTCATGCCCAGTTTTCTGAGGAACCGCCAGACAGCTTTCCAGAGTGGTTATACCAGCTTGCAATCCCACCAGCAGTGGAGGAGTGTTCCTCTTTCTCCACATCCTTGCCAACAACTGCTGTCTCCTGTGTTTTTGATCTTAGCCATCCTGACTGGTGTGAGATATCTCAGGGTTGTTTTGATTTGCATTTCCCTAATGACTAAGGATGATGAACATCTCTTTAGGTGCTTCTCAGCCATTAGATATTCTTCAGGTGAGAACTCTTTGTTTAGCTCTGTACCCCATTTTTTAATAGGGTTACTTGCCTCTCTGGAGTTTAACTTCTTGAGTTCTTTGTATATATTTGATATTAGCCCTCTGTCGGATGTAGGATTGGTAAAGATCATTTCGCAGTTAGTTGGTTGCCGCTTAGTCTTTTGGACAGTGTCTTTTGCCATGCAAAAACTTTGTAATTTTATGAGGTCCCATTTTTCAATTCTTGATCTTAGAGCCTAAGCTATTGGAGTTCTGTTCAGGAAATTCTCTCCTGTGCCCATATGTTCAAGGTTCTTCCCTAGTTTCCTTTCTATTAGTTTCAGTGTGTCTGGTTTTATGTGGAGGTCCTTGATCCACTTGGAATTGAGCTTAGTGCAATGAGATAAGAATGGGTCAATTTGCATTCTTCTGCAAGTTGACCTCCAGTTGAGCCAGCACCATTTGTTGAAAAGGCTATCTTTTTTTTCCACTGGATGGTTTTAGCTCCTTTGTCAAAGATCAAATGACCATAGGAGTGTGGATTCATTTCTGGGTCTTCAATTCTGTTCCATTGATCTACATGCCTGCCACTGTACCAATATCACGCAGTTTTTAACACTATTGCTCTGTAGTACAGCTTGAGGTCCGGGATATTGATTTCCCCAGAAGTTCTTTTACTCGTGAGAATAGTTTTAGCTATCCTGGGTTTTCTGTTATTCCAGATGAATTTTTGAATTGCTCTTTGTAACTCTATGAAGAATTGAGTTGGGATTTTGATGGGGATTGCATGAATCTGTATATTGCTTTGGGCAAGATGGTCATTTTTACTATATTAATCCTGCCAATACATGAGCATGGCAGATTTTTCCATCTTCTGAGGTCTTCTTCAATTTCATTCTTCAGAGACTTGAAGTTCTTGTCATACAGATCTTTCACTTGTTTGTTTAGAGTCACACCAAGATACTTTATATTGTTTGTGGCCATCCTGAAGGGTATCATTTCTCTTACTTCTTTCTCAGCTTGCTTATCCTTTGAGTATAGGAAGGCTACTGACTTCCTTGAGTTGATTTTTATATCTGGTCACTTTGTTTAAGTTGTTTATCATCTGTAGGATTTCTCTGGTGGAGTTCTTTGGGTCGCTTAAGTATACTATCATATCGTCTGCAAATAGTGATAATTTGACTTCTTCCTTTCCAATTTGTATCCCTTTGACCTCCTTTTGTTGGCTAATTGCTCTAGGTAGAACTTCTAGTACTATACTGAAAAGATATGGAGAGAGAGGGCAGCCTTGTCTAGTCCCTGATTTTAGTGGGACTGCTTCAAATTTCTCTCCATTTAGATTGATGTTGGCTACCGGTTTGCTGTAAGTTGCTTTTACTATGTTTAGATATGGGCCTCGAATTCCTGATCTTTCCAAGACCTTTAGCATGAAAGGATGCTGAATTTTTTCAAATGCTTTCTCAGCATCCAATGAATTGACCATGTGGTTTTTGATGGACTTCCTTATATTGAACCATCCCTGCATCCCTGGGATGAAGCCTACTTGATAGTGGTGAATGATCATTTTGATGTGTTCTTGGATTCGGTTGGCAAGAATTTTATTGAGTATTTTTGCATCGATATTCATAAGAGAGATTGGCCTGAGATTTTCTTTCTTGTCGTATCTTTGTGTGCTTTTGGTATTAGCGTAATTGTGGCTTCATAGAACGAGTTGGGTAGTGTTCCTTCTGTTTCCCTTTTGTGGAATAGTTTCAAGAGTATTGGTGTTAGGTCTTCTTTGAAGGTCTGATAGAATTCTGCACTAAAACCATCTGGACCTGTGCTTTTTTTGGTTGGAAGACTTCCAATGACGACTTCTATTTCTTCAGGGGTTATAGGAGGGTTTAGATGGTCTATTTGATCCTGATTTAATTTTGGTATTTGGTATCTGTCAAGGAAATTGTCCATTTCCTCAAGATTTTCTAGTTGTGATGAATACAGTCTTTTATAGCAGGATCTGATGATTTTTTTGAATTTCCTCAGTTTCTGTTGTTATCTCTCCCTTTTCGTTTCTCATTTTGTTAATTTGGATACTGTCTCTGTGCCCTCTGGCTAGTCTGGCTAAGGGCTTATCTATCTTGTTGATTTTCTCAAAGAACCAACTCCTAGTTTTTTTGATTCTTTGTATGGTTTTATTTGTTTCTCCTTGATTGATTTCAGCCCTGAGTTTGATGATTTCTTGCCTTCTACTCCTCTTGGGTGTATTTGCTTCTTTTGGTTCCAGGGCTTTCAGGTGTGCCATTAAGCTGCTAGTGTATGCTGTCTCCCGTTTCTTTTTGCCAGCACTAAGGGCTATGAACTTTCCTCTTAGCACCACTTTCATTTTGTCCCATAAATAAGGGTATGTTGTGCCTTCATTTTCATTAAATTTCAAAAAGTTTTTGATTTTTTCTTTATTTCCTCCTTGACCAAGTTATCGAGTAGAGCATTGTTCAGCCTCCATGTTTATGTCAGGTTTCTATTGTTTTTGTTGCCATTGAAGACCACCCTTATTCCATAGTGATCTGATAGAAGGCATGGGATTAGTTCAATCTTCTTATATCTGTTGAGGTCTGATTTGTGACCAATTATGTAGTCGATTTTGGAGAAGGTACCATGAGGTGCTGAGAAGAAGGTGTATTCTTTTGCTCTAGGATGAAATGTTCTACATATATATCTGTTAGTTCCATTTGGTCCAAGGCTTCAATTAGATTTACTGAGTCCCTGTTTAGTTTCTGCTTTTCTGAACGATCCATTTCAGAGAGCGTGGTGTTGAAGTCACCCACTATTATTGTGTGAGGTGCAATATGTGCTTTGAGCTTTAGTAAAGTTTCTTTTATGAATGAGGGTGTCCTTGCATTTGGAGCATAGATATTCAGAATTGAGGGTTCTTCTTGGTGGATTTTTCCTTTGATCAGTATGACGTGTCCTTCTGTGTCTTTTTTGAAGACTTTAGGTTGAAAGTCAATTTTATCTGATATTAGGATGGATACTCCGGCTTGTTTCCTGGGACCATTTGCTTATAAAATTGTTTTCCAGCCTTTTACTCTGAGGTAGTGTTTTTCTTTGACACTGAGGTGCGTTTCCTTAATGCAGCAAAATACTGGGTCCTGTTTATGTATCCAGTCTGTTAGTCTATGTCATTTTATTGGGGAATTGAGACCATTGATATTAAGAGAGATTAAAGAGTAGTGATTATTTCCACCTGCTATTCTTGACACTATCTTTATTTTTGAGTGGTTATCTACTTTTGAGTTTGATGCAAGAAGGCTACTTTCTCGTTTTTTCCAGGGTGTTGTTTCTCTCCTTGTATTGTTGGTTTCCACCTATTATCCTTTGCAGGGCTGGGTTTGTGGAAAGATATTGTGAAAATTTGGTTTTATCATGGAATATCTTTGTCTCTCCATCTATGGTGGTTGGGAGTTTTGCTGGGTATAGTAGTCTAGGCTGGCATTTGTGTTCTCTTATTGTCTGCATGAGATCTGCCCAGGATCTTCTGGCTTTCATAGTCTCTGGTGAGAAATCTGATGTGATTTGAATAGTTCTTCCTTTGTATGTTACTTGGCATTTTTCTCTTACTGCTTTTAATATTCTTTCTTTGTTTAGTACATTTGATGTTTTGATTACTATGTGACGGGAGGTATTTCTGTTCTGGTCCAGTCTGTTTGGAGTTCTGTAGGCTTCTTGTACGTTCATCAGCATCTCTCTCTTTAGATTAGGGAAATTTTCCTCCATAATTTTTTTGAAGATATTTACTGGCCCTTTAAGTTGCAAATCTTCACTCTCATCTATACCTATAATCCTTAGGTTTGGTCTTCTCATCGTGTCCTGGATTTCCTGGATATTTTGGGTTACACGTCTTTTGCATTTTGCATTTTCTTTGACTTTTGAGTGGATGCTTTCTATGGTATCTTCAGCACCTGAGATTCTTTCTTCCATCTCTTGTATTCCATTGCTGATGTTTGCATCTATGACTCCTGATTTCATCCCAAGGTTTTCTATCTCCAAAGTTGTCTCCCTTTGTGATTTCTTAGTTGTTTCTACTTCCTTTTTTAGATCCTGGATAGATTTGTTGAGATCCTTCTCTTGTTTGTTTGTATTTTCCTGTATTTCTTTAAGGTATTTTTGCATTTCCTCTTTCAGGATTTCTGCCTGTTGACCCAAGTTCTCCTGTATTTCTCTAAGCGATTTTTGTGTTTCCTCCTCATGGGCTTCTATCTGTTGATCCATCGTCTCTTGCATTTCTTTAAGCAATTCTTGTCTTTCCTTTGTAAGGGCATCTATCCCTTAGTTCTTTTCTTTAAGCAATTTTTGTGTTGACTCCCTATGGGCATCCGTCTGTTGACCCATATTCTTCTGCATTTCTTTATGCAAATTTTGTGATTCCTTTGAAAGTGCATCTACTCGTTGATTCATTTCTTTAAGCGATTTTTGTGTTGCCTCCTTGTGGGCCTCCATCTGTTGACCCATGTTCTCCTGCATTTCTCTAATGGATTTTTGTGTTTCCTTTGTAAGGGCTTCTAACCGTTGATTCATGATCTCCTGTAATTCTTTATGAGATTTATTTATGTCCTTCTTGAAATCCTCCAATAGCATCATGAGAAGTGATTTTAAATCCAGATCTTGTCTTTCGGGTGTGGTGGGGTATCCAGGACTTGCTGCTGTTGGAGAGTTGGGTTTGAATGGTGCCATATTACTTTAATTTCTGTTAGTAACGTTCCTACGTTTGCCTTTTGCCATCTGGTTACCTCTGGTGTTAGTTGGTCCTGCTGTCACTGGATGATGGTTGGACCTCCTGTGAGCCTGCAAAGCTATTTCTGACCCCCCTGGATTACCGGGATTCCCCTGGCCCCGATTACTGGGGCCTGCCCTTCTCCTGAGTGACTTTGGAGCCCTGATGTGCCTTGCCCCAAGTGATGTTATATTGGGGAATCCCTGCACATCCAAAGGCTCAGCATAGTGAATTCATGGAGCAGAGGTCGCCAAAGGGAGGCTGGGAGGCTGGTAGGCTCCCCCCCTGTGCAGGGTTGTGTGATCTCTCCGGGGGGGGGTCCCTCTGCAGGGCAGAAGTCCCACAGCAGAGAGGGTGGGTTGGTTACTGCAGACCTGCCTAGCTCTTGGGAGCAGGGTACACACAAGCTGCCTGAGACCCAAGCGATATTATGCCTGTCTGTCTCTGAGCCTGGATATCCCAACTGCCCTGATGTTGGAGCAAAGATGGAGGAGTGCACTCTACACTCTCTCGGCGCAGATCACTCTGCAGGGGAGATAGCCCACAGCAGAGCTGGCGCCCAGAAGACCGCAGTGCTGTCCTGCTCTTGGGCGCAGATGGAAGCCCAACAGGCTGTGTCCCCAGCGATATTATATTGGGGGGGGGAAACTGGGTGCCTGTCTCCTCAGTGCAGTCAATCCAGTAACAGAGGTCGCCCAAATCGACCCATTCTTATCTCCTTGCACAAAGCTCAAGTCCAAGTGTGTCAAGGACCTATACAGAAAACCAGACACATTGAAACTTATAGAGGAGAAAGTAAGGAAGAATCTTGAACACATGTGCACAGGGAATAATTTCTTGAATACAACACCAATGGCTTATGCTCTAAGAACAAGAATCAACAAATGGGACCTCAAAAACTGCAAATCGTCTGTAAGGCAAAGGACATGGTCAATAGGACAAAATGGCAGCCAACAGATTAGGAAAAGATCTTTACCAATCCTAAATCTGATAGAGGGCTAATATATAATGTATGCAAAGAACTCAAGAAGTTAGGCTCCAGAGAATCAAATAACCATATTAAAAATGGGGCACAGAGTTAAACAGGGAATTAACAACTGAGGAAACTCAAATGGCTCTGAAGTACCAAAAGAAATGTTCAACATCCTTAGTTATCAAAGAAATGCAAATCAAAACAACAAAGAGATTCCACCTCATACCTGGTCAGAATGGCTAAGATGAAAATCTTAGGGACAACAGATGCTGGAGAGGATGTGGGCAAGGGGAACACTTCTCCATTGTTGGTGTGATTGCAAGCTCGTGAAACTACTCTAGAAATCAGTTTGTCAGTTCCTCAGAAAACTAGCTATACCTCTCCTGGGTATATACCCAGGAGATGCTCCAACATATAATAAGGACACATGCTCCACTATGTTCATAGCAGCCTTATTTATAATAGCCAGAAGCTGGAAAGAACTCAGGTGTCCTTCATCAGAGGAATGGATACAGAAAATGTGGTACATCTACACAATGGAGTACTATTCAGCTTTTAAAAACAATGAATTCATGAAATTCTTAGGCAAATGGATGGAACTTGAAAGTGTCATCCTGAGTGAGGTAACCCAATCACAAAAGAACACACATGGTATGCACTCACTGATAAGTGGATGTTAGCCCTAAACCTTATAATTAACAAGTTACAATTCACAAATTACAGGAAGGTCAAGAAGAAGGAGGACTGAAGTGGAGATACTTTGGTTCCTTTGAGAAAGGGAACAAAATACTAACAGGAACAATAAAGGAAACAACTACTCAGAGACTGCCCTACCTGGGGATTCATCCTATAAACAGACACCAACCCCCTACACTATTATCGACAACAAGAAGTGCATACCTAAACGAGCATGTCATGCCCTGCCAGAACCTTACACATACAGAGGCAGATACTATCAGCCAACCATTGGACTGAGCGTTGGGTCCCCAATGGAGGAGTTGGAGGGCAGTCTGGAGGAGCTGAAGGGGTTTACAGACCCATGTGAAGAACAATATGTTGGGCCACCCAGATGCCCCAGGACTCCCAGGGAGTAAACCATCAACCAAGGGGTACACATGGTTCCAGACAAAAATGTGGCAGAGGAATGCCATGCTGGACATGCGTGGGAGGATTGGTCCTTGGTCCAGTAAAGGATCAATAGATGCCCCAGCAAAGGGACATTGAGGAAGCAGGAGGTGAGAGTTGATCAGGTGGAGGGGCAGGCATATACTTGAAGGCAGGTGGTGGGAGGAGGGGTTGGGGCTTTTCGGGGAGGGGGTAAACTGGGAATGGTTTTAGCATTTGCAATATAAATGAAGATTATAATTAAAAAAAAGGAAAACAAGTATAGATCTTCTATGTTTAGTTGTTGGGACAGCCTTGTGCAGTAAGTAAATAAATGTTTCAGATCTTTTAAAAGAAAGGAAAATTCCACTGTGAATTAACTGTATGTGAATTCTCCTTGCCCCTATATTTTTCATGTAAATCTTCAAGTTTATCAGAAAATGTTTATAATTCCACTTTCAATCAATTTAGAATTATTTTATGCCTATCATTTTATCCGTATAATTGCCATGATAATCTTCAATTTTAATGTTTTTTATATATTTCTTAAATTTTATCAGAAATATTTTCTATGTAAATCTTAAAGTTTATCAGAAAATATTTATTATTCCACTTTCAATCAACTTAGGAATACTTTTATGCCTAACATTATTTTATCTATATAAAATTTTCCGTGAAAAATTTCAATTTTAACATGTTTTTCTATATTTTCTATAATTTTATCAGAAATATTTTCCACGTAAATCTTCAATTTTCTTATGTTTTTACTTCCTTTTTCAATTAAAAAAAAGCAAGAATCATGAAATAACTATGTTTTTTTTATTTTATCAATAAGATCAAGATTTGGTTTACATAACACTTTTTTATGTTTATTTTCATTAAATACTACACACCCTTTTTGCCTGTATATGTGGTGGATGTATATCCAGATGTATGTGAACACACATGTGTTTGGTGAGCATCCATCTCTCTTTTTCTCTGACTCTCTATGCCACTCTTTATCTGTTCTGTCTTTGCCTTTTTCTCCGTCTCTTTTTCTCTCTGTCTCTGTCTTTTCCCCAACCCCTGTGTGTGTGTGTGTGTGTGTGTGTGTGTGTGTGCGTTCACGCAAGTATGTGGTACAAAGGATGATGATGGGTCCTATAAGTTGAAACAGGTTCTTTTCCTAAACCCAGATCTCATCAACTTGGTTCTAGCTTGCTCTGGGATCCACTTTCACTCCCATACTCATTCACTCATGCTTGCAGAGAAACTTCTTTAACCTGAAGAATTTTGAGATCAAGAATGATTCCACAACTAAAAAAAAAAAAAAAAAAAAAAACAACTTAGTACTCTGAGATGCATTCTTGTATATAAAATGAGTCGAACATTGGATATGATTGCCTTCAGTTATATGGTTAAGGTATGTGTCAAAAGTAAATCAAATCATTTTCAGACTTTAATCCCATCTTTAATACCCCTCATTGCATGTATGCTGAAATGCCAAAATGGGAAAAATAAAGAAATCAAAATATGCTACTGCTCCAAAACATTTTGAATAAGGGCTTCTCAAGCAACAGTGAAGTTCTTCTTGGAAAAATACTGATGCTGCTTTCACATTTGGAATGATTGACTTTTATTTACTGCTTTTTAATCTTAATCATCCATTCCTCCACTGAAGATCAGTGATAATGTTCACACACTTATATAATACTGCCCATGATCAGTTTAAATTATTAGAGACATAATATAATCCTACTTTGAATTTGTCACCTGCTCAGACCACATTGGAAAAGCATAAGCGATTAGTTCCTTATATACTTTTTATTATTACCAACAGGGATTTTTCCTTCAGATATTTCCATATGTGTGTAAGATGTATATTTCGATTATATAGAGTCTTTCTATTGGCATTTTTTTTTTTAGATTTCCTTTCTTTTGACGTCTCACACCCATGTTTCTCTTACTTTCAATTCTATGTCTTTTTTTAATGTTCCCTTCATCACACACATATAAGAACAAACATGTTCTACTTAGCCTTATAAACCTGCCCAATTTATTTGATTATTCTCTCTTGTTTCATGCATCTTATTATAAATATCAAATCTTCTTTTTATAGATAAATAAAACACATGTCTCCTGTCATACTTTATATATCTATTACCAAGCTGCTAATTCCATAGTTTGGCTATTAGAACTTGTATCTTAGTAATTATAATTATGTAGATACTACTAGAGTAAGATGACTTAGAGCCTTTTTTGGGTGCATATTTCAAAGAAGTATAATTTTTTTTAGTAACTTTGTCAAGCATCATGTGATAACAGTCTTAGGTTTACTTTTTCCTTTGACTTGTGTGTCCATCATGTGTCTTTTTATGTGATAGTACTATCCTACTTACTTTCACATACTTTGCTGACAATTATCCTATGTCTTCATATTATTTTCATGAATTCCATTGCTATTACAAAATATAAAAGAGCACTCAGTCCTGAACTTAGAAAGTGGCTTAGCAGTTACAAGCATGGCAGCTCAGAGTCATCTATAACTTTAGTTTCAGGAGATTTGACCTCTCTAGTTACCTGGCATATATACCATATAGCCAGGCAACACACACACACACACACATACACACACACACACACACACACACACACACACACACACATACACACACACTCAGGTAAGCGAAACAGTTTTGTAAGGTAAGTGGAGCAAGTTTGTTCTAATATGTGTAATGAATACATGAATATATAGCTATATTACTAGAATAATGTTGTACACAAAGTAAAAAAAATAACCTTATAGCAAGTAATGGTAGCATATGTCTTTAACCTGAGTGCTCATGAGGCAGAAGAAGGCAAACCTCTCTGAGTTTGTGGCTATCCTTGTCTACGAAGATAAGAAGATCAAAAATGGCCAGGGCTACTTAGAGAGGCCAGATTTCAAGATTTACAAAAAAGCAAACAAAAAACAAAAAAACAAAACAAAACAAATTAAGTAAACCAAGATCTACATTAAATTAGCCTAATGGAGAATCTTCGTTGTTTTTGCTCTGCTTCTCTGTGTTTCTTAAAAATAAAATTTAAAATTTATCACATGTCTGTCTACCCTAAGTTTTCTTATACTTCTTGAGCTTCACTCACTAATGTAGCACAATTGTAGAATTTTAGTGATATTTCATATGAAATTAAAAATTTAATCTTCATTGCCTAAAGCTTTTTATATATTTTTCTTCCTCCTTTCCCTGTATTTTATTAATATAATAGTATCTAGTGCTAAAAAGAAATGGAATTTGAGAGACCATTGATGCATATTAATGACAGGAAAGAAAAGCAGAATTGATTTTAGAAGTGATTGAAAAGCAACCCCTTTTACATTCAATATTCTCTAACAAACTTCCCTAAGCTGGTAACTGTACTTTTTTTCTAACTCTTTTTTTCCATAGGCATGTATACAGAAAACAGAAGCCATTCATGAATAGCCATGTTTTTATATCTTTTAGCATTTAAATTCCATTTGGTCCTGATTGGTTAAAAGTTATCAGAAAGTTGGGCACCTAAGGGAAATTAGGGTAATTTATTTTTGTAAATTGTCTTCCTTTGCTATTCTTTTCCCTCTGGCCTTAAGTTATTCTTACTCATAAATGAAAGCTTCAGGAGAATATCTCTGGGGTCATAGATTCTCCCTCAGCTAGTGATTTTTCTGCCACTTAATGCACATCATCGTCACTACCAGTTTAAGTAATTGAACTAAGATGCCTATTGAACTTGTAGCCAGACAGTTCCAAGTCTGCCTGATGACTCACAACCTGCCCAGACAGCACAGAAAATTGGAGCATACAATCTATAGTTTCAGAAAAGGTCAAGATTAGACCTACAAATTTGTCATAAATCTTCTATCCCTCCTATTTTAAAAAGGAGCTAAAATTAAATGCCCTCTATTATAGATTTTAGTTTTTATGCTGATATTGAATATATATGTATAGATAATACACATATACATATATATGTATACTCTGATATGCCTTTTATATAATGATGGAGAAATAAAAATGGTCCCAATAACAGGATGTTTTTCTTTCATTGTATTTTAATTAATTAAGAAGATATTTGTTGAATTTGACAACATCTTAGGATACAGTATATACACATCAAAATACCACAGTGTATGTTTTCAAGGACTTTTCCATAAAAGTAGAAACATATGCAAATAAGTGGATAAATTAACATATAATTCCCAACAATACTCCTTGCACTGACATTCTTATCTACTGTAGTAATGTGCTTTGAGCCCAGGGATTTGCATGTGTTTACTCCCCTTTATTTACCAACTGAGGCTTCAGACCTAAGTAGATTCTTTCAATCTACTTTAATTTTTACTCAGAATTTCTCACTTTATAGACTAATATCTAAATATCTTTAAGGTTTTTCTCCAGAAACTAATACATTAGGAATTTGCCAAATTTCCAGAAAATTAGTATTCTCTAAAGAAAACAAATGTTAATAAAATATTAACATAATAAAATGTAATCTAAGATAAACAAAATAAAAATGCTCCACTTCGTGAGAGGCCAAATCTTTTAAATTCAGACTCCATTTTAGAGAACCTGACTTAAGTTTGAACTCAGGTAAACTAACAGGGTAGTACCTAACATTAGTTTCCAAATTATCCCCCAACAAAATCTGAGTCTAGCTCCTCCAGGCTAATCCCCAACAAGACCAGTATCTTCAGTGTCTCCAGGTTATTTCTCCACAAAACCTGCACTCCCAGGTTACATGTTAACCACCTGCCGAATGACCACCAATGCAGAAGGGAGTAGAAATTAAGTTTATACTATGACTCCCAGCACCAGGCAGTTATGTTAAAGCCACAGTAGTTTTCCAGTTAGATGCTTGCACATTTACCCCTGCATGCTGCTTACTATAAAGCTTTGCCCGAATAGATATTTGGAACTCCCCCACCACCAAAACTGTCCTGTCCTGTTTGATGGTGGTGCATTGGAGGGGCCCAAGCTAGATGGAATTGAGTAAATGCCCTGCTGTGAGTTGCATCAGATAGGCTTCTGTCTCTTTTTGGGGGAAATCACTAACATTTCCCTGACACTACACTATTATCTTGTATATATTAGTAATAATTGGCTATTGAGTGGTATGAAGATTCACTTGTACATGTGTTAAAATTTTCAATAATATTTCTATGGTTTTCATTCTTTTACTTCTAGGACCTTTCATTCCCTAAGGCATAATATCTGATATCAATTGCAAAACAAACCACTTAAACCCAGATTTGCTGTCCTAAGACACTTGCTTACCAATTTTAAATTACTCCATGTTTAGACAGTCACGGAGATGGTGTGTTTTGGAAGTGAAGTGTTCTGTCAAGGTTCATGATTTGAACTTTTGTCATCCTACTGAAGTATCTAATTATTAAAGGGTGATTGGGTTATGAGATCACTGCTGTATAGAATGGATCAATCTGTTAAGGCACCAAGAAACTCATTATTGGGAGGGGGAAAGTAAAAAAAAAAACAAAAAAAAAACTCTATTTGGAAAAATCGAAGTTGTTACACCTCTGAGTGGAAAGGTTTTTTTGTTTTGTTTTTTGGTTTTTTGGTTCTCGCCCTCCTTTGCCCACACACACCAAGAGGGTCTCTCTCTCTCTCTCTCTCTCTCTTTCTCTCTGTGTGTGTGTGTGTGTGTATGTGTTTCCTTCTTTATCAGGTTTCCATATGCTGAAAAGTTAGCCTTAGTCATGCCTGCTATCACGATGTTTGTATTTTGACTCAGGCCCATAGCTGAAGAACAAATAGAACTCTTACTCTACATAAATTTTTCCTGCTTTATGTTTTTTCTCTCTTCTGTTTTGTCACAGAAACAAATATCATTTTAAAAAATCTGGGTGTTTCTTGAGACCCTGAAGAATGAGTAAATAATAACTGGTGTGGGCCAAATGGTGATATAAAATGTAAGTTAGTATGTATTAAGATTTTATTGAAGATGTAAGTTGTCAAAGTGATTTATTTTGATACATAATTCAAGAAAGTAGTGTTACTAAGAAGATGTATTGAATCTCATATGTACGCAGAATCAGGAATACATATATATATATATATATATATATATATATATATATATATATATATATATACACACACACACACACAAACATAATACCATTATAGTTACTGATGTTCTCATTTGCTTTCGTCAAGAAACAGAATAAAATCATTTTTAAATTTTTACTCCTGACAGTACTTATGTGAATGGTATGGGTTGCTGATGTTAGATGAAAAGTGTATAATTCCCCTATTACATGCCAGGTATGTAAAATCTAGTAGGTAGAATCGAATTCCTCAAATTTATTACTGTCCCACAGTCAAAAATAGAACATATGTGTATATATATGTACACACACACACACACACACACTCATATACGTATACTCATACATATATGAGTGTGTGTGTGTGTGTATGTGTACTCACAATTAAGTGTCAGAGGAAGATAATAAATAATCAGAGTTTGATAACATGGAAGAGGTTAAGCCTATGGTTAAGAGAAAGTAAATACATAAATCGGATGTTTAATAATCCTCAAGTGCATATAAGTTGCTACATAAGATAAACTCTGTTATTAAGAATATTGAGTTTTAGCATAAAGTTGCAAAGCCACTATTTTAATGATGGAGCAGAAATGAAGTTTGCATAATCCCACAGTTTTGTATTTTGTAGAAAAGAGAATCTTGCTGAAGCAATAATTTTGCCAAATTTAGTTATTACTTACTTTTCAAATTCTCAATAACAATGTCCTCTTTCAAAAGATCTATAGCTAGATGTTAACAAGATATAATTTTAAATGGTTAACATTAAATGCAAGTTTCTGTGGTTGTTGATATTGCCAACTCAATAGGATATAGAATATCCTAAATGAAATAAGCCTCTTGGCTGGACTAAGAGGAATTGTCTTACCTAACTGTAGCGTGATTCCATGCGATAGGGCCTGGACTGAATAAATAGAAGAATGTCTGCTGGACACTAATACTTTTTACTCTCTGCTCTTTGGGGATAAGTACATTGTAACCTGCTGTTTCTTGTTGTCATATTTTTCTGCCATGAAGACTACAGGTTTTGGCACTAAAATACAAAGATCATTTTTCTTTCCTCATTATTCCTTTTATTTAATATTTTGTTGCAGCAAATAAACAAGTAACTCTTGGGAGTAGTCACCACTATTATTAAGGTGTAATATGTATACAAACTATTAAGAAATTGAAGACAACTTCTTATTAAACTTATGTCATTCATATTGAAGCATTCATATAAATAACTAAAGAAATCACATAAATTTTGCATGTTTCAAACTCATCCTATATAAAAAAAGAAATATCGGTGTGTGCATTAAAAAGTTTTCCAAACAAATAACTAGAAAACCTACATAAAACTAACAAATATAGCTGCACCCAATTGAATTTGAGAAATCCATATTCCAGTGGCATTTTTAAGAGAGGAGAGTTCAATGATTTGGAAGCCATCATCTGGTTTAGAGAAGCAATAAACATGACAGGAAAGATATGTTATCTAGATACATTATAAACTATTGCTCCTGCAAGAATAATCAAACATATATGTATATCTATTTCCTAAAGCATGACTCCCAGAGCCACTTGGAAGATAAATACCAGGATAGAAGCTACCCATATGATCTCAAGAAAACATAAAAATAAACAAGCATGTAAGAGAAATATCCCAGCAAAAGAGCTAGCTCAGCTCTGAAGACCTCAACTTATTTACATTAGAGCATATATCAAGATAATCTGTATCATTTCTTATTCCCTCATACAACAGATAAAACAGCAAATGGATGTGTGAATCACAGAGAGTTGTTTGTACAGTAAGTTTTACAAAAGTAGCTGAGCATGGAATCGTAAAGGATGCTAAGATGTAATGTATTTCAAGAAGAAAAATTATTGAACTATGTTTTTAAAAATTAAACATTGTTTATGATGACTTTTGTAAGCTGTGCATGAGAACAAGTAGAAATCTTAAGAGTCCATGGACATATATGTTTTCACTAGTAATTTCCTATGCTGGTACATATTTACATTTTATGGTCTCAACTTTTACTCTTTGAAAAGTAATATGGTTCTAGGACTCAGTGAACTATTTAACTAACATGCTACAAATTAGAGCACTTGAAAAGAACACACACGTTTTATTTCTTCCTTTTATTATTATTTCTTTAATCAATTTTTATAGTCCAGTCTTTTTCCCCCTACTGGGCTGCCCTTTGACTGTTCCTCACCCCATACTGCTTCCCCCAACTCCAAGATTATGTCCCCACTCCCACCAGCACCCCACCAGACCTCTGACTCCCTAGGGCCTCAAGTCTCTTGAAGGTTTGGTGCATCTTCTCTCACTGTGGCCAGACCAGACTGTATATGTGTTGGGGGCCTCATATCAGTTGGTGTATGCTGCCTGGTTGTGGTTCAGTGTCTGAGAGATCTCAGGGGTCCAGGTTAATTGAGACGGCTGGTCTTTCTATGGGGTCACCCTCCTTATCTGCTTCTTCCAGCTTTTCCCTAATTCAACCACAGGGGTCTCCAGCTTCTGTCTATTAGTTGGGTGTAAGTATCTGCTTCTGACTCATTCAGCTGCTCGTTGGGCCTCTCTGAGGGCACCCATGCTAGGCTCCTGTCTTTAAGCACACCAAGCATCAGTAATAGTGTCCGATCACCCAGCCTCTCCTTGAGATGGGTCCCAACTTGGACCTATCACTGGACCTTCTTCCCCTCAGTCACTTTTCCATTTTTGTCCTTGCAGTTCTTTTTGACAGGAACAATTCTGGGTCAGAGTTTCTGACTGTGGGATGTCAACCCATCCCTCTACTTGATGTGGTATTTTTTCTACTGGAAGTGAATTCTACAAATTCCCACCTCTACTTTAGGGCATTTCATTTAAGGTTTCTCCCTTTAAATCCTGAGTGTCTCTCACCTCCTGGGTCCTTGGTACTTTCTAAAGGGTCCCCATACCTCTAAACTCCCGAGGTTGCCAGTTTTACATTCTTTCTGCTGGCCTTCATGACTTCAGTAGTCCCCCCCCATAACTATTATGCTCCTCTTGTTCCTTTCCTATCCCCTCTCCCATGCAAGTCCCTCCCTCCCTCCCTCTGCCCTCTATAATTGCTTTCTCCGTCCTAAGTGGGATTAAGGTACCATCACTTGGGCCCTTAAGCTCATTAACCTTCTTGAGTTCTGTGGATTATATCCTGAGTATTCTGTATTTTGGCTAATATCTACTTATTAGTATGTGCATACCATGCATTTCCTTTTGGGTGTGAGTTACCTCATTCAGGATGATATGTTCTAGCTCCATCCCTTTGCCTGCAAAACTCATAATGTCCTCTTTCTTAATAGCTGAATAATATTCTATTGTGTAAATGAACCACATTTTCTGTATCCATTCTTTTGTTGTGGGACATCTGAGTTGTTTCCAGCTTCTTGTTATCACATATGCAACGACTGTGGACATAGTAGAACACAAGCCCCTGTGGCATGGTGGGGCATCTTTTAGATTCATAGTTTCAAAGGTTTCATATTGCAGTTAATTAAAATGATTGTTCTTTAGCCTGTGGTGAACCACATAATCTAAGTGAAAAGTGCATTGTGGACAAAAGCTGAACATAGAAAGGTGTGAGAAATCAAAGAGAAGATGAAACGCTGTTTCATTCCAATGTTCTCATTCATAGGAATAGTCAATAACTCACTTTTGGTCTTAGTTACTCTTCTACTGATGTGAAGAAGCACTATATCCAAGACAGCATATAAAAGAAAGCATTTAATTAAAGGCATGTTGACAGTTTTAAAGTGGTAGTTCATGGTACAGACAAACAGGCATGCATGGCCCCAGAGCAGTAGCTGGGAGTTTATTCTCTAACCCATAGGCAAGAGGCAGAAAGAGAGTGTGATGTTGGGACTCTACTTCATTTAGAAAGCTGACCATGTCAAAGAAATACCTCATAAAATCAGGTCACATAGCTTCCAACAAGATCATTGTCCTTAATCCTTCCCAAACTGTTCTTGGAACCAAGAATTCAATCATGAACCTGTGGGATCTAATCTCACTCTAACAATCATGTATTCTTTTCTTTAAGACTCACCTTATAATGGTCCAGCAACTCATAGTAATTCCTCAGATAGACAACTAGACTCTAGCAAATGGATCTTTTAATTATGAAACAACAGCAAATGATGAAATTGTTTCTTTGTGTCCAGAAAATTCTCTCAATTCAGGTAAATAAATCAATGATAATTTTTTATCAAATATTTAAAAGTAAAAATTATGTTTTCAATATGCATACTACCTTTGTGCCCTCTAAAAAATATATAGTCATTTACATGTGACTCTGATTTATGATGGAAAGAGAACTGCTGTTCTGGAAGCCTCTTTTCAATTGTTTCTATGTACTTCCATGCTTAGAGTCTTCCACTTTTTCAGTATTAACAAACATGTTTAATGTTGAGAGACAGTTTTTCATAAATCTCTCACATTTCTTTTTTCTATTATTATTATTATTATTATTATTATTATTATTGTTATTATTAATCATTCTATTTGTTTACATCTCAAATGATATCTTACTTCCTGGTTACCCCCTCCACCAATCCCTCATCCCATGATATCCCACTTCCATGGTACTCCTCTGCTACCCCACATCCCACATTTGACCTTCACCTCTCTGTTGCCCCTCCACCCACCCACACTCTCAAGCCTCACAGCTACAGCATCCCCCTACTCTGATGCAACAAACCTCCCCAGGACCAAAGGCCTACCCTCCCATTGCTGTTGGGCAAGGCCATCCTCTGCTTTATATGTATCTGGAGTCATAGATCCCTCCAGATATACTCTTTAGTTGGTGGTCCAGTCTCTGGGAGAACTGGGTGGTCAGGTCAGCCTATGTTGTACTTCTAATGGGGATTCAATTTCCCTCTGCTCCACTGGTCCTCTGGTCCTTTTGCCAGCTCCCCTACCAGCTTTCCTGAATTCAGCCTGATGGTTATCTCTAAGCATATTCATCTGCATTGGTCAGTTACTGGCTGGACCTCCCCAGGAATGGAGACACTTGGTTCCTGTCTACAAGCACTGCTTGACCACAGCAGCAGTGTTGGGTTCGTTGTTTGCAGACATGATGTATCCCCAGGTGAAGCTCTTCCCTGGTTGACCCTTCCTTCAATCTCTATTCCATTTTTTGTTTCTATTCTTCCTTTGGACAGGAACATTTCTGGGTTAAAAACAACTCTGAGATGGATGGGTGGGCCCATCGCTAGACCAGAGGCCATGCACGGACTACTGGAGTTGGTCTCCACAGGTTCTGTCTCCCCCTTCTCTGCACATTACAGCTAAAGCCAATCCCATTGGGTCCTGGAAGCCTCACATTTCTCTGGTGTCTGGGACACTCCAGTGGCTATTTCCAGTTCCTTATCACCCCTGCTATTTCTTTTTATTCTATTTCCTGGCCTTCTGTACCTCTCTAATATTTCCTCCAGATTCTGATACTACCACCATTATATTCTCCTCCTTTCTATCTTACTTGTACCCCTCTCCTTGCGTATCTCACAATCATCCTGTTCCTAACTCAATGCAGGACTAAAGTATCTACTCCCTGTCTTCCTTCCTTTTATGTTCCTTATGGTTTGTAGGTTGTATCATAGGTATTGTGAGCTTTTGGGTTAGTATACACTTACTATTGAGTAAATACCATGTGTGTTCTTTTGTGTCTGAGTTAACTCATTCACGATGATGTTTTCTAGTTTCACCTATTTGCCTGGACATTTCATTAAGTCATTGTTTTTAGTGCTGCTTTGTACTCCATGTTGTATATGTATCACATATTCTGTATCCGTTCTTCTATTGAGGGACATGAGGGTTGTTCCATCTTCTGGCTATTATAAATAAGAGTGCTATGAACATAGTGGAGCATGTGTCCTTGATATTTGTTGGAACATTTTTCAGGCTTATGCCTAGGAGCAGTATATCTGCATCTTAAGGTCGAACTATTTCCAGTTTTCTCAGGATCTACCAGACTGATTTCCAAAGAGGTTCTACTAGCTTGCAGTCCCACAACCAATGGAGGAGTGTTCCTTTTTTCTCCACATCCTTGAGAACATCTGCTTTCACCAGTGTTTTTGATCCTAGACCTTCTGACTGGTGTGAGGTGGAATCTCAGGGTTGGTTTGATTTGCATTACCTTGGTAACTAAGGATGTTGAACATTTCTTTTAAGTGTTTCTCAGCCATTTGAGATTTCCTCTGTTGAGAATTCTCTATTTAGCTCTGTACTCCACATTTTAATAGGGTTATTTGGTTCTCTGGAGTCTTTCATTAGTTATTCGTATATTTTGAATATTAGCCTTCTATAGGATGCCGGGTTGGTAAATATCTTTTCCCAATCTGTGGGGTACCATTTTGTCTTATTGATAGTGTTCCTTGCTTTACAGAAGCTTTTCAATTTTATGAGATTCCATTTGTCAATTGTTGCTCTTAAAGCCTAAGCCATTGGTGTTCATTTCAGGAAGTTTTCCCTTGTGCACAGGTATTCGTGGTTCTTCCTCACTTTCTTTTCTATTAGATTCAGTGTATCTGATTTTCTGTGGAAGTCCTTGATCCACTTGGATTTGAACTTTGTGCAAGGAAATAGGTATGGATCAATTTGCATTCTTCTATATGCAGACAGTCAGTTGAATCAGAAACATTTATTGAAAATGTTCTTTTTTTCCCACTGAATGCTTTAGCTTATTTGTCAAAGTTCAACAGACCATAGGTTTGTGGGTTCATTTCTGGGTCTTCAATTATATTTCACTGATCTACTTGCCTATTTCTGTACCAATACCATGCAGTTTTTTTCACTATTGCTTTGTAATACAGCTTGTGGTCATGAATATTGATGACCCCTGAAGTATTTTTATTGTTGAGAACAGTGTTTGCTCTCAAAGGTTTTTTGTTATTCCAAATGAATTTGAGAATTGCTCTTTCTAAGTCTAAGAAAAATTGAGGTAGAATTTTGATGGGGATTGCAGTGAATCTGTAGATCGCTTTGAGCAAGATGGTCACTTTTATGATATTAGCCTTGCCAATCTATGTGCATAGGAGATCTTTCCATCTTCTGAGATCTTCTTTGATTTCTGTATTCAGAGACTTGAAGTTCTTGTCATACAGATCTTTCCTTGTTTGTTTAGAGTCATACCAAGATATTTTATATTATTTGTGACTATTGTTAAAGATGCTGTTTCCCTAATTTCTCTCTCATCCCTTTTATCCTTTGAGAAGAGGAAGGCTACTGATTTGTTTGAATTCATTTTATATCCAGCCACTTGTCTGAAGTTGTTTATCAGCTGTTGAAGTTTTCTGCTAGAAATTTTAGGGTCACTTAAGGATGCTATCTTATCTGCAAATAGTGATACTTTGTTTTCCTTCATTCTGATTTGTATCACTTTGACCCCTTTTGTTGTCTAATTGCTCTAGCTAGAACTTCAAGTACTATATTGAATAGATAGGGAGAGAGAGGCCAGCCTTATCTTGTCTTTGATTTTAGTGGGATTGCTTTTACTTTCTCTCCATTTTATTTGATGTTGACTATTGGTTTGCTGTATATTGCTTATATGATGTTATATTTTATTATATTGAATTCCTGATCACCTAATATTTTTAATATGAATGAATGCTGTATTTTGTCAAAGGATTTTTCTGCATCTAATGAGTTGATCATGTGGTATTTTTCTTTGAGATTGTTTATATATTGAATAACATTGATGGTTTTCAATATATTGCACCATACCTGCATCATTGGATGAAGCCTACTTGATCATAATCGATCAATATTCATAAGGGAAATTGGTCTGTAGTTCTCTTGTTGGGTCTTTTTGTGGATTAGGTATAAGAGTAACTCTAGTTTCATAGAAAGAATTGGGTTGTGTTCCTTCTTCTTTTAGTTTAGAGAATAGTTGTAGGAATATTGGTATTAGATACTCTTTGAGGGTCTGATAGAATTTTGATCTAAACCCAACTGGCCCTTGACTTTGTTTGGATGGTAGACTTTTAATGACTGCATCTAATTTCCTTGGGGCTTATAGGGCTGTTTAGATGGTTTAGCTAATCCTGATTTAACTTTGGTACCTGGTATCTGTCTAGAAAAACTATCCATTTCATCCAGATTTTCTAGTTTTGTTAAGTGTAGATTTTTGTAGTAGAATTTTATTTTTTTTTAATTTCCTGAGTTTCTGTTGTTATGTCTCTCTTTTCATTCCTGATTTTGTTAATTTGGATACTGTCTCTATGCCCTCTGGTTAGTCAGGCTAAGGGTTTGTCTATCTTGGTGATTTTTCTCCAAGAACCAGCTCCTAGTTTTGTTGATTCTTTGTATAGTTCTTTTATTTCTACTTGGTTAATTTCAGCCCTGAATTCGATTGTTTCTTGGCTTCTACTCCTCTTAAGTGCATTTGCACTGAGAAGTATGAGTTTTCCTCTTAGGATTGCTTTCATTGTGTCCCACAAGTTTGGGTATATTATGCCTTCATTTTCATTGAATTCTAAAAATTCTTTCGTTTCTGTATTTCTTCCTTGACCAAGTTGTCATTAAATAGATAGTTGTTCAGCTTCCATGTGTATGTAGGCTTTCTGTTGTTGTTGTTGTTGTTTGTTGTTTTTGTTGTTGTTGAAAACTAGCCTTAGTCTGTCATGATCTGATAGAATACATGGTGTTGCTTCAATGTTCTTGTATCTGTTGAGGTTTGTTTTGTATGTGAGTATATAGCCGATTTTTGAGAAGGTACCATGAGGTGCTGAGTAGAAGGTATATTGTTCTGTTTTAGGGTGGAATATTCTGCAGATGTCTCTTAAATCCATTTGGTTCAGAACTTATTTTAGTTTCACAGTGTCTCTGTTTAGTTTCTGTTTCCATAATCAATCCATTGGTAAGAGTGGGGTGTTCAAATCACCTATTATTGTGTGAGTTTCAATGTGTGTTTTGAGCTTTAGTATCACTTCTTTTACAAATGTGGGTGCCCTTGCATTTGGGGTATAGATGTTTAGAATTGAGAGTTTATCCTGGTGGATTTTTCCTTTGATAAGTACATAGTGATCTTACCTGTAGTTATCTTTTTTTGATAACTTTTGGTTGAAAGTCTATTTTGTTGGATATTAGAATGGCTATTCTGGCTTCTTTCTTGGGACCATTTGCTTGGAAAACAATTCCCATACTTTTACTTTGAGGGAATGTCTGTCTTTGACTCTGAAGAATGTTACTTGTATGTAACAATATGCTGAATCCTGTATTCAGTCTCTTAGCCTATGTCTATTTATTGGGGAATTGACTCCATTGATGTTGAGAGATATTAGGGACCAATGATCATTGCTTCCTGTTATTTTTGTTGTTAGAGTTGGAATTATGTTTGTGTGTTTCTCTTCTATTGGATTTGTTGTGAAAAGATTAATTTCTTGTGTATAGTTTCCCTCTTTGTGTTGGACTTTTCCTTCTATTATCCTCTGTAGGGCTAGATTAGTAGAAAGATATTGTTTAAATTTGGTTTTGTCTTGGAATACTTTGGTTCCTCCATCTATGATAATTACTTGGTATTGTACTCTGGCCTGGCATTTGTGTTCTCTTAGGGTCTATATGACATCTGCCCAGTATCTTCTGGCTTTTATAATCTCTGTTGAGGTCTGGTATAATTCTGGTAGGTCTGCCTTTATATGTTACTGGACATTTTTCCCTTATTGCTTTCAATATTCTGTCTTCTGTGCATTTGGTGTTTTAATTAATATGTGATGAGTGGAATTTCTTTTCTGGTTCCATCTGTTTGGTGTTCTGTAGGTTTCTTGTATGTTTATGGGCATTTCTTTCTTTAGTTTAGTAAAGTTTTCTTCTATAATTTTGTTGAAGATATTTGCTGGTTCTTTGATTTGGGAATCTTCACTCTCTTCTATTATTCTCAGGTTGGGTCTTTTCATTGTGTAATAGATTTCCTGTATATTTTTGGAATAGGAGTTCTTTGCTTTTTTCCTGTGATCTTGGGGAGTTGACACTGATTCTGGTGTGTGTGCTGTGTATGGTCTGAACTCTGCCCTGGGTGAACATGAAACTCCCCTGGTCTCTGGATGAGCAGGGGAATCTGTTTCCCTGGGTTGCAGGGGTACTGGTAGGCTAGGTCTCCAGGTGGGTTTAAGGCCTCATCTGTGAAGCTGCAACTGGGGTGTGAGATTTATGGGATCAAGTCACAGCTCTTGGTGGGCACAGATGGGAACCCGAAGGCCTATCTCTTGCATTTCTATGGAAGACATTACTGGACTTTCATTCTCAATGCTCTTACTATGATTCAATAGGAAACTTGCTTAAAGAATCAAGATTCAGCCTTCTTCTGAGACCAAGGACAAACATTCCTATATATTTGTTTTCTGAGGCCCATATAGTCTTTCTATTAAAAAAAACAACTGTCATGGGTACTGATGTCATTTCATCACTGCACTGTAATGTCAGAGCTTGAATATTTTTAATGTATTCCAAATACATATGTTTCTGTAAGTAACTCATTGCACTTCATCCTGCCTACAATTCTTGTCCTCTCTGCCATCATAATTAAAGTGGAACCAAATTAAATTGTTATTGTCTTTGTAATTATTATTGTATTTGCCTTCTAAGTCTTAGAAGAAATAAAAACATCTCTACACTTATTTTTATAAGATCATTTGAGGGTGTTATTTGAAATGATAGAAGACTTACCAGTTAGGAACACTGAGTGATTTTCCAGACGATCTTATTTCTATTAGCAGGATTCATGTGATAGTTCACATGGCTGTGACTCAGTCCCCTGAAATCCAATCCCCTGCCCTCTGAGGATATCAGGTATGCATATATACCAAATCTATGTGAATAAAATTAATTAAAAACTGTAAGATTAAACTTATCTTTAAATATTAAATGAAATATTGGTATACTTATTAGTTGGTTATTTGGGAAGATTGATTACAATAACAAATATCTATCAAAAATTAAAACTATATTTTATATATAAACACAAACCAGTAACACACAATTTTATTTAAATTTCATATTGTTCATGATAGGGTCTTGCTACGTGGCTCAAGAAACCTTAGACCCCTTGTCTTCCTGCACTAACTATCCACAAGCTAATATTAAAGACAGGGATACAAATATTAGCTTAAACATCATTGTGTTTATCAAAACTATTTATTCCCATTTTCAATCTTGAGAGGTAGTTTCTAGAGTTTCTTGTTTCCTCATACTTTACAAACAGAAACACTGATTGATTTTGTTTGTTTCTTTTTGTAAATGTTTGTACACTGAAATACTTTGAAAGGTGCAAATATTTCCTTCTCTCAGAGCAAAACACAGATTTTTCTGATTGCCCTTCAGCTCAAAAAGGCACTGAATTTGGGGGTGTTTTACTTGTACTCTGTTCAATATGAGTCATTTGAGATTTCTGTACTTCCTCTGTGGTACAAACCCTATTGTGTGTTTATGTGAGCCTGAACCACATTATGCAATGCTTTTGTGAGTAAGAGAGATAAATGTAGGCCTGAACTTCTTCTTTGCTGCAACTTGGCGGTTTTTGACTAGGAAAATTCATGTATCTACTCATAATCTATGAAACTCTAAAAGGATAAATCAATAGATGGGATTAATGTTAAAATTTACAACCATCATAATTATTGAAAGTTATGCAGTGTATCAAGATTTATAGTCTTAAATGAATGCATCCTTAATCATATCCTGAAGTAAATACATTTCTACTCACATTGAAACAAATGAACTCATTTTTGATATTGGACAAATAATTAATTATCATGGAATTCTCTAAGTAATAATGATTTAAAGTATAAGATATAAATGTGTGACAAATAGACTCAAAAGCTTTTTTTTCAAAAGTTTTCAAGTATTTAAAACTGTAGCTTATCTTTATCATCTTGCCAATAAATTGACTTAATTTCACCTGTAAGAATGAGCAGTTCTTCCTAAGGAAGTATGTTATATTATTTGGTTTCCTAGTGTTATTATTTATCTTATCTTTACCAATTAATAGATAAATATTTTATAACCCTTTCATTTCTTTAAAGTTTCAGTTTGAAACAATTTATAGCTGATGGCAGAGGATGAAGCACTATATTTTCTACTACATTTACATTAATGAAAAATAGTGAATGCAAAGTACTACACAAGGGCAGCTATTTGTAGTTACCACAGAATGAAATCAGAAAGCAGTGCCCTTTCTTTAAAGGGGTACATAATAAATGTAAAAGTTAGCATTATTGGCAGTAAAAGATCCCTGTTTGGAAAATGCTTTCTGGCTTACAAATTGCTGAAGTCACTATATTAACTATGAACTATGTTCACAAAAATAATTGTGTTTTAATTTTTTTTAAAAAAAATGTATTGGTGTTTGGCTTTTGTGCATCATGTGCATTCCTGGTGTCTGTCGAGGTGATTAGAGAACATTAGAGTCACTAGAACTAGATATGAGAATGTTGTAAGTTATCCTGTGGATAGTGGTAATTGAATCTGGACCCTCTGGAAGAGTGTGTAATGATGTTAACTGCTGATTCTAGCCACAATAATTTTTAAAAAATTAATCAAGTATGTTTAATTTCACATATTTTATTATTTTAATGCTTAATATTACCTATATCAAAACATAGTTTTCTTGCTGAAAGACACTGAAGATTTTTTAACCAATCCAAACTTTATTTACATAATAAAATGGTAGACAATTTGGACAAATTGTATTTCATCTTCATATCATTCCTGATAAATTTAATCCAAATTATACTTTAAATTACATGCATGCTTTCTACAGTTATATGGGTTATATATATTGAAAGTGATGTTTCTCCATGAAATAGAATATTGTTCCAAGTGTGTGCTAAAAAGTTTCAACACAATTTAGAACATCTTATTAAATCTCTGAAAAGTATCTGTTACATTTTTCACGAAACTTTATGTGTAATTATTAAAAATCAAATTCAAAGTTCCCAATAAACTCTCCAGTTCAAGACTCAGGATAACCCTATACTTAAAATTGTGGAACAATTTTAAAAGCCATTATCCTATTACCTATTAATTACTGTCTTAATTCATTAAATTACCTCTTGAAGGTCATTGACTTTCACTGCACAATAAAATACGAATGGATAGTCTTTTGATCATTTACTATGTAAGTCACAGTTTGAGATGATTAAAGTCATTAAGAAAATCAAGTACAGTGTGGAGCCATATTAAAATTATCTGTGTTCTTTCCATCACTGCTCTAAAAGCAGAACATCAGTGACACAATTAAAAAGGAAAAAGATACTAAATATCTTTATTTTTTTAAAAAAGACCCCTTTGTTTTCATTTGTAGTGAATTTCATTTATAAAATCATAAAATTGTTTTAGGTATACATACATAAAAAACTAGAAACTCCCTAGATTATAAGGGCCAAATATAATCATTCAATGTCCTCAGGGCATCTTTTTGTATTGTACCTTTCCTAACACTAAAATGAATACATGTATCTGTTACTTTTAGCTGCATTACAAGACTAACTTATATTGGCTTAAAGCAGCTACAACACAGAATCTCATAACTGGAGTGTGGAATGAGATAAATAGATATTTATGCTTTCCTGACTTACATATGTAACTGTAGCTAGGTTGCCACTTGGTACTATATAGATGTGCTTAGTAAACATGCTGTAGCCCACATGTAATGATATCCATATTGAAGAAAGAGACAGAGATGAGGCAAGAACTCTTGATGTTCTGGCTGAGAACTCATATATTCTCTGATTTCCATGTTGCCTAATAATAAAATAAGTTATACTAAAATTCCAATTTAAAAAAACAGAAAAGTTAGATGTTACCTTTTTAAGTAAGAATGGGAAGATTCCCTTTGCAATATTTATGACAACAAGAGAAGTGGAAAACATTAGCTATTTCTGTTGCAACATACAAAATGGTAGTACAAAGACTTCATGACTTTAATACCTGATTTTTAACCTTAAAATTGCGTAATGAAAAATTATTGCTATTTTAATGAGCATATGGTCACCAATTTAAATTATTTAATCTGTGTATTTCTCTGTGTATATGATCTGTGTGTTTTTGCATGTGTAGGTGTATGTGTATGGGGTTGCAAATGCAAGAAAAAGTCACAAAATCATTGTCTGGGAAAATGTATCCAGTTGAGAACTTATCTTACACATGTATTTTTAGCAAACTGGTAAACCATAGATTGCCTAAGACTGACTGGTCAGTTAAGTTGAGCCTTGGTGGGAAACCATATGTTCTGTCAAGAATAGAAACAGCTCTAAAAATCTATGAACTCATTCTATTCAACTCTTGTGTCCCATGGAGACTAACATGCTTTCATTTCACATCATTCCCTGATTCTTGTGAGGTAAGATGCCTTCAGGCTGTTTCTCTTGAGATTATAAATGTAGACAACTGTCTACTGCAATTGGCTTCTGAAGAACAGGACACAGCACAGCTTGCTTTGCATTGTAATGCAGCCCCCTTGTTTGTAGCCTTCTTTGTTGCCTGGGATAAATACTACAATGCTTGTTTCCTCTGGCTTCTCTGGCTATGTGAGTAATGAACTGTCTATATCAAGAATAGCCTTGTTGCATTTCCTTGGCTCAATTCATCAGACCTTGGCTTTGGCTTTGTTTGCTGCTAGGTTCTTGACAGGGATATATTTAGAACCATGGCTGTAGCCTTCCCCCTTTGGGCTATCCTTTTCCCATTACAAACATCTGAAAACCACAAGTAGTGTTTTTATTTTTCTTACCATTTAATAGTATATTATATTGAGTTTCCCTGAATATAATTAGCCTGGTTTTTAGATCCCTGCATTGTGGCATAAATGGATCTCACTAATGCTGTTTAAACCCATATAAACAATACTGTCTAAAATTCTTAGGTAAATGGGTGGACTAGAAAATATCATCCTGAGTGAAGTAACCCAATCACAAAAGAACACACACGCTATAAAACTCACTGATAAGTGGATATTAGACCAAAAGCTCTGAATACCCAAGATACAATTCACAGACTACATGAAGCTCAGGAAGAAGACCAAAGTGATCCATCCCACATACAGTTACAAAACCCAGACACTATCATCGATGCCCACAAGTACATGCTGACTGGAGTTGGATATAGCTGTCACCTTGCAGGCTCTGCTAGTGTGTGACAAATACAGAGGGGGGCACTCTCAGCTAGCCATTGAACTGAGCACAGGGTCCCCAATGGGAGAGCTAGAGAAAGGACCCAAGGAGATGAAGGGGTTTGCAGCACCATAGGAAGAACAATGATATGAGCCACCCAGTATTCCCAGAGCTCCCAGGGACAAAAACATCAACCAGAGAGTACACATGGTGTTGCCCATTGCTCCAGACACAGGCAGCAGAGGATGGTCTTGTTGGATATCAAAGGAATGAGAGGCCCCTTGTCCTGGAAAGGCTCTATACAACAATGTAGAGGAATACTAGGACAGGGAAGCAGGAGTGGGTTAATTGGGGAACAGGGGAAGGGGAGATGGCTTATGGGACTTTCAGAGGGTGGGACAGGAAAGGGGAAATCATTTGAAATGTAATTAAAGAATATATCTAGTTGAAAAAAAAGAAAGGGGAACAAAATACTCATGGAAGAAAATATGGAAATAAAGTGCAAAGCAGAGACTGAAGGAAAGGACATCCAGATATTGTCCCACCTGGGGATTCATCCCAGATGCAGTCACCAAACTCCAACACCTTTGTTGATGCTAAGGCTTGCTGAAAGGAGTCTGATACAGCAGTCTTCTGAGAGGCCCTGCCACAGCCTTACAAATACAGAGTAGGATGGTTACAGTCAGCCATTGCTCTGAGTGTGGGATCCTCAATGGAGGAGTTAGTGAAAGTACTGAAGGAGCTAAAGGGCTTCCCAACCCCATAGGAAGAAAAATATCAACCAACCAGACTCCCCAGAGCTCCCAGGGACTAAGCCACCAACCAAGGAGTACACATGGCTCTGACTGCATATGTAGCAGAGGACAACCTTGTCAGACTTCAATGGGAGGAGAGGTCCTTGGTTCTATGAAGGTTTGATAGATGCCCCAGTATAAGGGAATCAAGGGCAAGGAGGTGGGAGTGGGTGGGTGGGTGGAGGAACACCCTCATAGAAGCAAGGGGAGGGGGGATAGTAGAGGGTATTTTCTGGGAGAGGGAGAAACCAAGTAAGGGGATAACACTTGAAATGTAAATAAATTAAAATAAAAACAAAAACCCAAAAAGCAAAACAAACAAACAACAACAAAAAAACTCAATACTGTCTTAAATCAATCTTCAGAAGAATTTTTCCTCATCAACTATGATCTGTCATCAGAAATCTAAACCTTAACTCTTTCCCTCTTATTTATCATAATCTCAGTATTCTTCTGAGTAGATAAGAGAAATATAACTTTAGTCAAGGGAAAGCAATAAAGAAGAGAAATATGATGATATATCCAAAACAATCTGTCGTTCTCTATACCCTTGCATACAATTGGACTTAGTCTGAAAGCTAAGACTTCCCAAGGCATGGACATAGGTCATTTCCTACTCATCTCTTCATTATAAATGTGCGTATCCTCTATTTGTTGTATAGTGATAAACAGACTTAACTTCTTTTCTTCATGAATTTATTGATTTATTCATTTTACATCACTCTCTCCTAAGAATTTTAAGAATGGCTGTTACATGCAAAAGTGCTGCAATTTCACCAAGAGAAAGTGTCAGAATAAAGGTATTTCCAAGAAATACATTAGTTTACAAGGTCCGCAGTAATTCTTACTAGCACCGTGATTGAGCAGAATATAATTCAAAGGTAGGCACTTACTCCAAATGACACTTTAAAGTTCCTAAAGCACATCTATTACATAGAAACTTTTGCATTTGGTCATAATTTAGCATTTTTGGTATTTAATAGATGTATATTTTGAAATGTTCATAGGTTTGCAATGTGTCCTAAATGAAATTAGAATATGCCAGAACCATTCTTTTATTGAACATTTGTAGATATAGTTATTTTAAAATTTAGTTATTTGTTTGTTTATTTATTTATTTGCATCCCAAATATTGCCCCTCTCCAAGCCCCCTCCTCACAGAGTTCCTTCCTACAAGTCCCCTCCCCTTCAACTCTGAGAAGGCAACAACCATGTATTTCCCCACCATGCTGCATCAAGTCTGCAGAATTAGAAGCATTCTTTTCCACTGAGGCCAGATGTGGCAGCCATCTGCTTCATTTGTCTTGGGGGCCTTGGACCAGTCCAAATATGCTCTTTGGTTGGTAGTTCTGTTTCAGAGATCTCCCAAGAGTTCAGGTTAGTTGACACTGTTGGTCTTCCTGTGGAGTTACCTTGAGACCCTTCAATCCTTCCCTTAAATCTTCCACAGGAATCCCTATCTCGGTTCAAAGTTTGTCTGTGGGTATCTTCATCTGTCTTAGTCAGCTGCTGGGTAGAGTCTCTCAGGAGGCTGCTAGTCTAGGCAAGCACAATCAAGCATCATTAATAGTGTGAAGTATTTATTGGGAGGTAGATGGAAAGAGGAGCTTGGGTGGATGAGGGCAGGGCAAGTGGAATAGAAGGGCAGGATCGGGCATGGTGAAAGGCAGGAGAGAGAGTCCAAAAGGGCTAGGAGAATAAATGAGAAATAAGCAGGTACCAGTGGTCAGAGATGATGGGATTCTCTAGGAAGTTCTAGACACCAGAGATGAAGGAAGCTGCTAGGAGTCAATGAAGGTAATGTGAGTAGAAATGCCCAACAGTTGGGATATGGAACCTGAAGAAATTATCTCCACCAGCAAAATAGCACCACCAGAGGAAGGATGGTATCACCAAACCACCTACAAAACGTTTGACCCCAAATTGGTCATGTTTAAAAGAAATGCAGATGGAGCACAGACTGAAGGAATGGGCCACCCGTGACTGGCTCATTTCGAAACCCATCCCATGGGCAGGCACCAATCATTCATTTATTGTTTTTAACATGAATTTTTAAAGAATAAGTAAAGTTTCCATTGTAACAAATCCCTTTAAATTTGTGATAAAATATTAGTAGTGATTGTAATTAACATAAGAAGTGAATATAGTTCAGGGGAGTGTGCTCCATTAGAAAGGACTTAACACATGAAGTTAACTGCAATTCTTATAGCAGCAGTGAACAAAATAACAGGGTATGATTGTGCATGCCATAGTAGGGGAGGTAGAGACAGGAGAATTTCTGGAAATTTCTAGCCAGCCACTTTAAACTATTTGGCAATTCCAGGCAAGTGAAATATAGGTGGAGTATATGTGGGGAGAAACATGTGCACTTGTCCCCTGTCCTCCACATCCACTTTCATCCACTGCACACTCTTGCACACCTTCATGCGCATACATGAAAACAACCTACACAATATTATACCTTACTCTATTATTTGTACAGTTTTTAAGAGAAGAATATGTGTACTTACTGAGAATTTGAAAATCAAGGGTGTTTCACATTTTAGTGTTTAATAAACTATAACTAGATATCACCAGCTTATTATAGTTTAGATGACAGTTCTGGATAAGATTAACCACAGGGAGAAGCAGAAGGCAATTAAGAACTTGTAGACTGAGATTATGTTCATGTCTGTCAAGTTTTTTTTTTCTTCCTGAAGAACTAGCAATTTTTGACAGGTATGCATTACAGCAATGGTATATTTTCATAAGTTATAAAAATTCAGCTTTATCCTTAAACTTAGACTTGCCTGTGTACTAGGACAATACTGAAATTTTCAGAGTAAAATGACCCTGAGAAGAGAAAATGTACCATTTTCTTTAGAAATTCTGTCCAAACGGTAATGCTATTATATAAAAATGGAAAGAATGGATGAAAAAATGTTAATTGCATCAGAAAGAAAGATAAGAAAATGGAAAAGTTAAATATGAAGGTATATATAATTCAAGCACAACCCTGGAAGATATAATGGTCAATTTAAGGCATATGTGTTTGTTGTGGACCATAGTCTCAAGCTGTATAATGAGTGAACCAGAGTATGTACCAAGAAAAGGAGGGGAAGAAAGTAGCAAGGATGAAGAGGAGGAGAGAATCAACTCATCAAGATGTCAGCAGAATCTGAGAAATCAGTGCGTCGGTGATAAGAAAAGGCAAAATCATAAAGTAATATCACTTAAAAGAATCTTAACAAAATATCTTTGAAAATATAGTAATGTTTATAATTACTATACATAGTGATTATTTTTTATTTTCCGTGCCTAGGGATAGACAATATTAAAAGTACTATACTATATACTTAAATGAAAGAATCATGTAGACAGATGGAAACTTTGTTTTCAGAGAAAGTTTATCTTCTACTTCCATGTCATACATCATTGTCACAGGATACTTGATCAAATTGTGAACCCCAAGATTGTATACTGCAAAAATTGGTCTCTACTTATCATGTGGCTCAGCCCTAGTACATACTTTCAATCCAAGAGTGTTGTAGGATATTTTATCACACTGAGATTGTGTACTGGGAATACCTGTATCTAGTTGTGGTGGAGCTCAGGCCTAGCACACGTTTACAAAAAGCTTTCTGTTTATTGTAAATAAGATTGAACAAAGTCAGCCCTAAATCAAGAGGTGGAGAATGCGAACAGGTGACAGGGAGTGAAAATAGGAAAAGAAAAACATAGTGAGAGGAAGTCAGGAGGGTGGATAGAGAGATAATCAGGAAGTAGAAAGGATGGACATTCAATTTGAAGAGATTTTAAGACATTATGGAGAAGAGGTTATTTCCTTCTATGATATGAGTTGAGGAGGAAGGTTCACTAGGTGCTTTCTCTGACTCTGTGGGCTAGTAGGCTGTCACCCAAACATCTGGCTCTTGAGTCTTCACTGTGTAAAATCCAATGATTGGTACTGCATTTTAAAATAAACACATAATTTTACATATTTATATACATATATAATGATTTGCATACATATTTATTTACAATTTTGGGGTGGTTTAATTGTAAACACTCGTGATTCAGGAGCCCTTTGAAAATGCATGAGTGCTCTAACTGGTTCACATGGTAGATCTAATTTTAGTTATTTGAGCAACCTTCATACTGACTTTTGTAGCTGGACTAGTTTAAATTCCCACCACCAACATATAAAACTTATTTTTTGTCCATCTCCTTGGCAGCACGTATTATCTTAAGGGCAGTCACCTGACTGGAGTGAGATGAAATTAAAATATAGATTCATTTGTATTTCTCAAATTGTTAGTGAAGTTGAGCATTTTTCTTTCATATGTTTATTGGCTATTTGTCTTTCATCCTTTGCAATGTGTCTTTGCAATGTGTACTTTAGTAGGTCATTGGTTGAGTTAATTGATTTCTGGTTATCTAAGTTTTCAGAGTTGTTCATATAATCTATATTCTAATCATCTGTCAACTGTATCATTAGCATAGGCTTTCTTATATCCTGCAGGTTGTCTGTTCACTCTGCTAACCATTTCTTTGACTGAATAGAAGCTTTTTAATTTCATAGTGTATCAATATTGTCATTATTCCTAATTAATAGAGTCTTATTCTAAAGAATCTATCTTTCATTATTCCTCAATGTTTAAAATTTTCAGAAAGTTTAGAAGTTCATAAATCAACATTTATCACAATCATTTAAATGCATTGATCAGATCATGTCAATTTTTAGTGGTGAAACTATACTTTATTTAAAATTATTCTTACATGTCTAATAGATTTTCATGGTTAGCATCAATTACTTTAAATCCAGAGATAATTTTCACCCAATTTCTGACACACACACACATATATGTATTGAAATATATATACATTATAATATATGTATTGAAATATATACTAAAAAGCATGACTAATATGACATAATCATTATGATTATTTTTTTAAAGGAATTATCTTTTTTCTTAGTGGTACAGCCACATTCTTCTGACAGATACAGTGGAAGGGCTTATGGACACAGATATAAAATATGTTCAATTATTTTATAAATACTGATACTTCATTTGGAAATCTGCATCATAGTTTATCAATATCCCAGCTTTCAGAATAATACTTTTTTCTACTCACTATTTAGTTCCATATATTAGATCTCTGTAGCTTCAAATTTAATTGCACATAGAGTTTCTTCCCTGCTTCAAAGCACTCAGTGACTCCCCTGGCTGTTACAATATATACAAAGTCCTCAAAATCATCTTCAAATTCTCAATGTGATTTTCCTTTTGCTCAGTTACAAATATTCCATCATACTATAACCTAATCTACTTTCTAGTAAACAATGAGCTGGGTGCTTACTCTTATATCTTATAGCTTCTGGTCTGCCTGGAAAAAAAAAGCCATATGAACATTATAGGACCAGCAGTTCTTCATCCATAAGAATCTATTTTCTAGGTGGGGTTTATTGTGATAGGGCTGTCTATAAAAATAATGAATTTTTCCCTAATTCATATTGAGAAAGTCTCTGTACATTATATTTCATGCATTATAATAGTCTATATTCATAAAATAAACATCTTAGAAATCTATAGCTGTCAATCTGTCAAAAATACACAGTTTAAGTGCACAAGATTTACAATTAAAACAATCAAATTTTGTGTTATAAATATGTTATAAATTCAATGCAAACAAAAGAGGACATAACAAAGATATTTAACAATAAGCTTTTCAAATACCCAGTGTACTTTCCTTGTAAATAATAACATAGAGTATATAAATTTATTTTGTAACTGGCTAAGACTTTTGAAGCATTTTTTCTGACTTTTTGGACACTGTTTTAATTGTCTAAAATCTCAACTAATTGGAGTATGAGTTCGTATTATTTTTTCACTTGATTTAGCTAAATAATTATCTTAATTTTCTGCTTCATTATCTGGATGCCAATACATGCTTGGGTTGTTTCTTCAAGAAGTTATTTGACATAGTGTGACTTTTCTTTTCCTTTTAAAATAGAATGTTCCACATTTGGGTTTTCTTTGTAAGTGAAGTGAAGCATTAAGGATTAGGCAGTTTAATGTAAGTTTCATAAGTATAATTAGTCAAGCTGGGTAATTGATGAATTTCCATTTTATATTATTACAATTCAAGAGTGCTGGCTTTAGCAATTTGATCATTAAGCATTAGGTGTTCCTGTGAATACTTTTTCTTCCTTGATAATAACTAGTTTGCTTCAATAAAGTTAAAGATGTTAAATGCAATACTAAATACTTTCCTATATCAATTTAAATATTTTCTTTTAAACTTAAGATTCATATGAACTAACATGTGAATAATACTTTCATGTTTCCAAGCAGTGTCATTCTTAGCAATTTAAAATTATACTTTCCTTTCTGTTTTAGGTAAATAGATAATCTGATGGTTTTAAATTTGGAACGTCTTCCTCATTTCTAGGCATAATGCCAAATTTAATGGAAGTGTTCCTTTTTCCTACTTTTCAATCTTTCCATGTTTTGAAGTTCTACATTTAGATCTTTGCAATGCAATATGGTAGTACTCCTGTTTATAGTAGACATATATGCTTACTGGTTTCATAATACATATGGCTGATTTGCCCTGGATAATATCAAACATTGAGCTGAAATGGAAACTATAGATATTGTTTGGCAATTTATTTTGTTCTGACTCTTCACCTGTACCATTCTACATAGAAAAATGCACCATGTGATCCAATATCAAAATTAGATATGTGGAGCAGAATCCTATCACATTCACTGTCTAGAGTCAGTTTCAACTTGTCTTCTCCTTAAAATTAATAGAAATAAAGATTTGTTGTCTTTTTTTTTTTTTGTGGTTTTTCGAGACAGGGTTTCTCTGCGTAGCCCTGGCTGTCCTGGAACTCACTTTGTAGTTCCTGGCTGGCCTCGAACTCAGAAATCCTCCTGCCTCTGCCTCCCAAGTGCTGGGATTAAAGGCGTGCGCCACCACCGCCCGGCTTAAGATTTGTTGTCTTATTTTCATTTGCTATTGTTGTTACTAATATACACTGATAATTACAAGAGGTCATTTGGTTCATAATTGCAGGTTATCATTATAGGAAAGCCAAGATGTCAGAACCTTGAACAAATATTCTAACTTACTTTCTCTACTGAAATGCAATGCAGAACACCCGCCCAGAAACTAATGATATATAAAATGGGTTAATTTCCCCACTCAATTAAAATAATCAAGATATTCTGTCATTGACAAAGAGTCTAACTGTGATGGTTTGTATATGCTTGGACTAGGAAGTGGCACTATGAGGAGGTAAGGCTTTGTTAGAGTACGTGTGTCACTGTGAGTGTAGGCTTTAAGACCTTCATGCTAGCTGCCTGGTAGACAGTCTTCTCCTTTTTTTTTAATTTTTAAATTTTTTCTTCTATTCACATTTCAAATGCTAAAACCTTTCCTTGTTCCCCCCCTCCCTGAAAATCCCCAACTCCTCCTCCTATCCCCTGCCTCCAAGTATATGACCCTCCCCCTCCTCCCTCCCCCCTTCCCCCCTCACTTTCCCCTTGTTGGGGCATCTATTGAGCCTTCTCCAGACCAAGGACCACTCCTCCCACTGATGCCTGACAAGGCATTCCTCTGCCACATTTTTAGATATAATCATGTGTACCCCTTCTCTTAGCAGCCTTCAAATGAAGGTGTAGAACTCTCAATTCTGCCTGCAGCATGACTGCTGGATGCTGCTATGGTCTCACCTTGATGATAATGGACTGAACTTCTGAACCTTTAAGCTAGTCCCAATTAAATACTGTCTTTATAAGAGTTGCCACAATGAGATTAAAGGACCTTGGTCCTGTGAAGGCTTGATGCCTCAGTGTAGAGGAATTCAAGGGTGGGAAGGCAGGAGTGGGTGAGTGGGTGAGTGGGTAGGGAAACACTCTCATAGAAGCAGGGAGAGGGGGATGGGATAGGTGATTTCCCGAAGGGTGGGGGGAAACCAGAAAGAGGATAACATTTGAAAAGTAAATGAAGAAAACTTCCAATTTAAAAAAAAATAGAGTTGCCATGGTCATGGTATCTGTTCCCAGCAGAAAATCCCTAAATATGACAGAAGTTGGTACTACTGACTGGAGTATTGTTGTGATAGGCCTGACCATGCTTTTGTTTGGAAGAATGTGGATTTTGTGACTTTGGATTTGGAATGCAGTGGAATGCTTTAAATGGGGCTTAATGGACTTTGTTAGTAGGAATATGGAAGATTTTGTTCCTGAGTGTGATTTGAACTGTGGAAGGCTGACAGTAGAAGTTTGAGAGGAGAAGAATTTTAATATGTGGCTGAGAGACTGTTCATGTGGTCTTTTGGTGAAGAATGTGGCTGCTTTTTGCTCTTGTCTGAAAAGTCTACCAGAAGCAAAGGTAAAGATATTTATATTAATTTCAATGGCAAAGGAAATATCCAAAAAGCCCAGGAGAGAATTTGTTCTTTGATTAAGTGCCCTGAAGAGTGTTTAAACACACATATCAAAATTAGAAGGGAAAAATATAAAATATAAGGTTCGAATATTAAAGGAGCACCAATAAGAACATGGAGCAGAATCCTGTGTTCAAGGATAGTAAATACAATGACAACAGTGGTGACCTTGGGGCAAGATACAACTCAGCTAAGAATACATTCAGACGTGGTAGGTAATACAAACTTTTAATCCCAGGAGGCAAAGGCAAGCAGATCTCTGAGTTCAAGGTCACCCTAGTACAGATTAGGTTCTAGGTGAAGAAATGCTTAAGTTCAGATGTGATGACACACACCTTTAATCTCAGCATTCAGGAGACAAAGCCATGCAGATCTCTAAATTCAAGGTCAATATACAGAGCATGTTCCATGAGCGAAGTTTAGGCAGTAAAGAAGTTGAAAAACAGAAAATTGGTAATAGAATAAGAGGGATCATATTTCAGCCCCAGCAAGCAGCAGAACTTTGCAGCTTTGGTCTTGTGGCTGTGGCCTTAGAGTCTAGAATAGAAGGTACTACTGAGATAATTGATGCTGGTTAGCTAAGAAATTAACAGTGATTAAGATGAGAACAGCATCACGGAAGTAAAATCTGGAAAGTGTTTTCTGAGAGTTCAAATGAGTTCCAGAGATAGCCAAGGTCGTATTTTGTACTGCAACTATACTTGGTTATATGAAAGAGTTATCCACGTAGTACTAGTTTTGAAGAGTCATGAAGAACAACTGAGGCTTGTCACTGTGTGAGGCTATGGAAGGCCATTGGTGAAGGTTCAGCCTCAGTTGCAATTGATGGATGAGGACTGCTATAGACTATCAGGACTTTGGAAGTTGTGCTAGTTGTAATTATTATTATTATTATTATTATTATTATTATTATTATTATTATTATTATTATATGGCTAGGTATGGTCCCTATAGACTCATGTGTTTGAATAAGCCTATGGGGCCTAGGTAGTTGAATGTGATGGTTTGTATATTCTTGGCCTAGAGAACAGCACTATTAGGAGGTGAGGTCTTATTGAAATAGGTATGGCATTATTGAAGTAGATGTGTCACTGGCAGTATGGCCTTTAAGACCCTCATCCTAGTTGCCTGGGATTCAGTCTTTTAGAAGCTTTCAGATGAAGATGTAGAACTCTCAGTTCTGCTTGCATCATGCCAGTCAGGATGCTTCCATGGCCTCACCTTGATGATAATGGATTGAGACTCTGAACCTTTGAGCCAGCCCCAAATTAATGCTGTTCTTATAAGAGTTGCATTCATCATGGTGTCTGTTCACAGCAGTAAAACCCTAACTAAGACACCAACCTAACCCAGAAAATTTTCACTGTGATTTTCTTTAGATAGTACCAAATTGATAATTAAAATCAAGTACAGTGCAAACTCCCTGGAATCTTTGGGAATGACCCTAGCATAGATGCCTGCCACGGGACATACAGAGCCTGAACTGACCATCTTCTATAACCAAGAAAGGATTCCAGCAATGGGAATAGGACATTTACCCCGTCACAAAATTGTTGAAATAAATAAAATCTATCTTGCCTTCAAGATATGCAGGGTAATGGTGGCATGGAATTTGTAGAATAACCAATCAATAACTGATCCAATTTAAGGCCTGTGCCATAAGAGGAAACCCATGTGTGTCATTGCTTGGATAACAAAGAAGCAGAAGCTGAACATCCAAGAGACCAAGGATAGAATGAAACATGACCAGGAAAAAAAATTAATGAAATCATTACTAATGTTACTTTACTATACTCAAAATCAGTGTCTAGGTCAACTCTAATCAAAGGCATCATCAAAAAACTGATAGAAACAGATACAGAGACCAATACCCAATGGACTCTGACATAGAACTCCACAATCTGTCCACCCAGCTTGCTAACTTCCCACTGGCGGGTCGCTACCATACCAACCCTGTGCTTCAAATATCCTACAGCCTTTGTGGTGTACATCAGGAGAATCCACACTTTACTGGCAAGCCTTTTTCTCTGGAACCTAGAGAAGAAAAACACCACACAAACTTTGTTCAGAAACAATAGTAACTCAATCTCAGTGCATAACAACTAAAACTTTATCATGTAAGCTCTATTAAATCTGATTTCTCTGGTGGCAGCATATCCTGACCAATCCATCATGAAACCAGGAAACTCTAGCAGCTATATCTTGCCCTTATGATATTCCTGTCCTAAAAGGTCTAACTCTCCTCCTTCCTCTCTTGCTTTATCCAACCCAGAAGTCCCTCCTACTCACCCAGTGATTAGCTCCTTTATTCACTAGGGTATTTGTTCAAAAGAAGTCACCTGAGTATGTGTGACTCATTCCTTGTCTACAGCCCCTCCCAGGAGAGAGGAATTGGCATCAAAATACAAACAGCACAAGGCCCATCCACAACATTAGAACCTATGGTGAACAAAACAAAAAAGCAAATTCTGTGGTTTAGGGGTCATATACTAAACCAAGATCAAAGATACATTAAATCAAGGTTGAAGATTATCTGTTTATCGTAAAGTATTATGCAGAGTGTTCCCTGAACATTAAATAAAAAATGAGTCCTAAGCAATAAAAATGGGGATAGAAAGTAAACAAGTTATAAAAAGAAAGATCTACATGAATGAATATTTATATACCAAAAACTTCTGCTACTTAAGAACTGAATTAAAATATACTTTTCACTCTAAATACGAAGACACCTCAGTAATTTATATACAAGCTACCATAAACAGATTTTTATAGAGGGAGAAAATGGAATCATATTCTTCAAGATCTAAAAATATTAACATGTTAGCTAACACTTCCCTTTCCCTTGCTTGAAGTTAGGAAAATTGTCCTAGAAAATAAATATCAAACATATAGCTAAGTCTTCTACAATTGCTTACTTCTGTAATCAACGGCTTTGGAAAAAGGTTACCTAACAAAATGGGAAATATTTAAGTATATTACTGAACTACAAACAATAGTTAAAAATGGAAGCAGCTTTGATATCCATCAGCAATTAAATCCATAATTAAAATGTGGTATAAATGCATGATAGAATTTTTAATTATGCTGTAAAGAAAAATTAAATATTTGTAGAAAAATAAGAAGAAATAGCCATCATTGTATTTAGTGAAGTTTTTCAAACCTATAGAAACAAATGATCATATTTTCCTTCATCTGCAGACTCTACATGTTAATTTTTTATTTAAATAAATATTGTATGTATAGATGGTGGGTATAATCTATGATAGCAGCAGTCTAGAGAAGGAAGAAATGTCATAAGACAGGAATGAACAGAGATAAAAAGAAAAAATAACAGAGAAGATGAGACAAAAAGCAGGAAGGAACATTGTTCCCAGGTAGAAAAGGCTAAGTCTGGGAGTGTTCTATTGGAAAGTCTGACTTCTACATGCGTGCTATGGAACATATACCTATATATACATATTATGTACACACACACATACGCACACATACAATAAATGTTTTTTAAAGCCATTTATGTGGTAGAATTGTAAAAAATGTCTTTTGTTAGAAGAATAATTTTTTTTAAGATATGTGTGTTTGCACCTGTATTAAGTATACCACATGTACACAGGTTCCCAAAGTGGTGAGAAGAAGAATTTAAATATCCTGGAACTAATGTAATATCCAGTTAGGAGACTTTTGATGTAGGTTGTGATTAATTGACATTTATTCCCTGCAGAAAAAGTAAGTGCTCTTAACTCCTAAACCATCATTTTAGCCCTAGAAGACAAAATTTTAACACATAAAAAGACACTATACTCATCTGCACAGAGGAAATGAAACATGAAGACACACACTGAATGCCTGGAAGCAAAGGAGAGAACCCCAGAAGACACCAAAACTATAAAAATTGACCTTCACATTTTAGCATCCAAAACTGAAAAAAAGTAAATGTAATGTACTTTTTTAATTAGCTAGTCTGTGATACTTTTTGCTTTTAATTATACCCATAACAAACACATAAACATAAAGGTTACTGGTTATTGACATGCACAATTTAAACAACAAAACTTACTATATGAAATGGGAGAGTAGTTTTGTTAATGCCAGGAATAAAGAGAGTAAACAGTGCTGAGAAAGCAAGTGAGGAGATTAGAAGTCAGCCTGAAGAAGTTCTGAGGTGCTAAAAGTGTTATATTCATGTATCCCATAGGTGCTCCAGGTATTTTCAACAGACCAACTGGCTAGGGTATCCCAGGTGTTGACATTGTCATATGAAAGTGAATGTGAATAAATAGTATTTACAAAAAATATGAGTTTTTAAAGTGTCCTGAGAGCATACTCACCATAAATATCCTTATAGCACAATGATTATATCTAATCACATGTGTAGAAACACACACACACACATGTATGCTTGCATATAAAGCTTTGCAATAATTTAAAATATGGACATAGCAGTACCAGTACAGGGGAGTAAGTAATAGATGAAGGCACACCCAGATATTGAAAGTGATATTCAAGAGAAAAATATTAGAAAATAAAATTAAATAAATTTTCAAGTTTTCCAAAGGGTAGGATAAAGCTGTTGAAGAGAATATAGGAAATTCAGCTGAAAGATGTAACTGTCCATTCAGGATATAAAACATTCAATTACTAGCAGTCCCAGAGAGCGTTAATGGAGAAAATGGAAAGGAGACTGTTGCCAAAGGGAGGAAAAAGTAATTTCCAGAAGTAGAAGAGAGATGAGTTTCCAAATTACTTTTCTCTAATATAGTAGAATAATAAATTTTTAAAAAATAAGTAGATAAATTATCCACATATATTCAATACAATGGAAAGTTTCAGATCCATGAAAACAGATTTTAAAAAGTCATGACATGAAAACCAATACAGTTACCTACTGAAATCTACTCAGCATTAGAATTATCATCAGCCAATATTGAATGGTGAAAAGGAATGAAATAATCTTCAGGCTTATAATGGAAAATAATTCTTTAGTGCAAAATTCTTTACCCTGCATCACAATAAATTATGAGGCCAGAATAACTATAGTTTTAGCAGACTCACAAACTCAAGGAGTAACTTGTCATTTGTTTCTGAGAATGTATTTTGAAGTATCAATTTATCGAGGCTACAAGTCTGCAATTGCTTAGCCCTTCACCCGTGTGATGCTGTGTTGTATTTTACAGATATAAGTCCATCACCTACTCACTTGGCTTTAAATGAGAGAGAGTATTTTAGGTAACTGGATTTGCCAAATTAAACCAGTTAAAAGAGCATAACTGCCATCAGGCTTCCCTGACAGAGAATTAATTCTACTTATGAATTCTACCTTACCAGCACCCAGATTAAGAACTTAGAACATCTTGTGAAGTCAGGTTTTGATTGATCACTCTTTGTATGAAATTTCTCTACTTCCCACATACAATCCCTTCATTTTTGGTTTCTTTTTTATTCATAGAAACCTCTTCTCTATCAAATTAGCAAAAAATATAGTCTAACAGAGGGCATTACTTAGTTTTGCCTGTTTATGTGAAATGTGTTACAGAAGAGATTATAGAAGGTAATATTTGTTTTGGTACATAGTTTCTTATTTATATGTTTGACAACTTTGTAAATGTTGTATTCACATAATTTCTGTATGTTCCTGTCTTGCATTCCTTATCCTCCTCAGATTCAGGGCCTTTTATTTTTAAATTAAAATATATTAATTTAATAATCAATACATACACACATATATATTTCACACACACACATATATATTTACACACACATATATATACATATATATTTACACACACATATGTATATATATATATGAGTTAATTTACTATTGATTATATGCATATTTATTTAAAATTGACCAATTAGGTTTGGAGTACCCATCATGTTCTAATCCCTGGAAGAGGGATCTCCCTCTTTCATATATTATTAATTGTCTTTAGTTCTGGAACTAAGGGTGGGGCCTTGTGAAATTTCCTATATCCAGACAAGCATGCCATTGGGGTACTTATTGTGCAGACATTGTTTAGCCCAACCATATTCTTGAAATTTCATAAATATAACTTACTGTTTGTAGGAAATACTGTCTTGCTACATGTGTCCTATTCCTCCAGCTTTTATGGTCTTTTCCCCACCTCTTCTGTGTTTTCTGAGTCTTTGGAGTAGCCACTATGTTGTGGGTTTATCAACTGCAACTGAACATCCTACAGTTTCTGCAGTTTGATCAGTTGTGTCTCTCTGTAGTGGTCTCTATCTGCCGGAAAACTGTAGACAACCAGGTTTACACCTTCTATTTTCCACAACTACAAAAACAACAGTGTGATGAGTTGGGAAACAAGCATTTAAAATATGAAAATTTATGTGTGTGGGGGGGCAGTTGTTAATATTAAACCTCAGTACAGCAAACAGGAGAAAAAAATAACAAAGAGAATATTATTGCAGTTCTCTTGGAAACAGGGAACACCACATCAGAAAGCAATAGCAGCAAGAAAACATCTGGAGTTTTTGTGGAGAAAGATTGCTTCTGTAAATTGGTGTGGTTGATGGAGGAGAGAATCTAAATGCTATGATAAAGCTAGAAAATGCAAGAAATAATTGGAGATAATAATTCCAAAATGTATTGGAATTTATAGTAGTAAGAAAATTAATGATATATAATAATGACAAAATATATACAAAATATAAAATCCTACTCCAAACATTATTTTTATAGTGCCTTTGCAAGTATCTGACACCAAATATCAAATGTAAGCATGTGTAATAAACTGTTAATACTAGACATATAAAAAGAGCACACACAATACCCTTCATAGATTTAAACCAAAGTTATTTTAAATAAAAATGAAGGTGAACCAAATATTATACAAATATAAAATTTATTAATATGTATTATATGCAATGTAAATATATTCTTCAAGTTAGAGATTGACTTTATGGAGTAATTTATCCTGATGGAAACAGGGATCCTGTGTTGAATGATACCACTAGCATTGGGATAATAATGAAAACAACATTATCATTGTATAGTGTTCTGGCCTACATTATACAATAGATAGTGTTTATACATCAGTATAGCAGAAATGTATCTATGTATTCACGGATTTTACAATACATAGTACTGCAATTTTTGGATCTTTAGAATTCCTTCATACATTTAAATGTTATTGAGGACCTCAAAACAAGCTTTCATATGGGTTATATATTTTAATCTTGAATAAGGTACATATATATAAACATTTTTGTTTTCTTAAAATTTCATACTTCTATAATGTAGTCCATAATACATATAACTCATTACTTTTTCTTGCCTCTCTCACTTTCATTGAATGTCTTTGTAACAAGCGTTGTTGTCACTTTCACTATATGTATGTCTCTTTGTGCATGTGTGTGTATGTAAGCATATATGCATATGTGTGTATACATGTGTATGTGCTTATGTATCAGTGTGTATGTGTCTGTGCCTGGTTGTGTGACTCTGCATGTGTGCGTTGATCATGCATTTGTGTTTATGTGTGTGATTGTGTGTTTGTGTGTGCATGTGTCTCTGTATGTGTGCATATATGCGTAAGTATGTGTGTGTTTGTGTTTGTGCATGTGCTTGTAGTGGTGTGTGAATGTTTGTGTTTGTGCATGTGTTTGTAAGTGTGAATGGTGTTATGTATATGAATGTGTGTGTGTGTGTGTGTGTGAGTTTAATTAAGATTAGTGGCATAAACTGGTATAGAATGGAGATATGTATATAAGATCAGAAATCCTAAAGTGGATACACCACTCAAAGAAATGACTTACCATTCCCCAAACAGCATTAACTTCTAAGGGCATTTCAGGCAAAAGTATGAGGTAGCCAGGTCCAGGCACCTCTCTCAGAGAATATTGACAGATCCCATTTAATGTAGATAAACATATATTATATGAACAAGTATTCTAACGATATTAGGTTCAGAAGATATTAATTCATATTTCTCATGCTATGATCTCTGTCTCTCTGTCTCTGTCTTTTATGTCTTTCTCTGTCACTCTCTGTCTCTTTGTCTCTGTGTCTATCTCAGTTTCTGTCACTTTCTGTCTCTCTCTACCTTTCTCTCATGTTTGATTATATGAGAAATTGTTCATGTGTGAAAAACATTTTATCCTTGAGTATATTTTTAATATTAATTAATTAATTAGTTTATTGTGGGCCCTGAACAATCTTTGGGCACTAGCTCTGACCCAGTCCCAAAACACCCAGAGGAAGCTTGACTCCCAGATGCTCTAGCATGACCAGGATCACAGGTGAGGAGGCCAAAGCAACTGACTCAATACCCAGAGTAACTATATATCCCAGGATCGAGGGAGACAGGAATCCCTGCCTAGCCATTGGTATGGGTTCCTTCCAGTTTGAGCCTGTGCTCAGAGCAGAACTGGAGTGCAGGCTTTGCATACACTCTTATAACACCCAGAGGGAGCCTGATTCCCAGGTGCTCTGAAATGCCCAGGATCACAGGATCACAGGATCACAGAATCACAGGATCACAGAGGAAGCTCAAATCTCAGGAGATTGGACACACCCAGAAGCAATAGAACTCCGACACTTTCAAGAACACAGATGAGGCCACACCATCTTTCCAAATACCCAGTATAAATGGGACCCTCCCACAGGAATCAGGGAATAACAAACCACACAACCAGCAAGAGGCAAGGGTTTCTTGCAGCTTGAACCTTTGCCTGGAGCAAACCCAGGACTCTGGCTTCTGACTCAATCCCAAAAATACCCAGAGAAATCATGACTCCCAGGAGCTCTGACACAACAGGATCTCAGCAACATGGTCACACCAGCATTTCAGGATCCCAGGGACAGCTTGACTACCAAAAGCTATGACACACCAGGATCTCAGGATTAAAGGATCACAGAATTACAGGATTCCAGAGATAACTGGACTCTGAGGAGTTCTGACAAAACCAGGATTACGGGTGGGGCAGGATCGAGCCAGTGACATCATGACTAGGGCATGTAATACTAGAGATAACCAGATAGTAAGAAGCAAGCTCAAGAACATAAGCAACAAAAATCAAGTATAGTTAGTATCATCAGAACACACATCTCCCACTATAGCAAGTGCAGGATAGCCTATCATAAAGAACATAAATAACTACCTTAAAGAAATACAGGAGAGGGGCTGGAGAGATGGCTAAGCACTGACTGCTCTTCCAAAGGTCCTGAGTTCAAATCCCAGCAACCACATGGTGGCTTACAACTATCCATAATGAGATCTGATGCGCTCTTCTGGGGTATCTGAGAACAGCTACAGTGTACTTACATACAATAAATAAATAAATATTAAATAAAGAAAAGAAATACAGGAGAACACAGGTAAAAAGAAGCCCTTAAAGAGGAAACACAAAAATCCCTCAAAAAAATTACAGGAAAACACAACCAAACAGGTGAAGGAACTGAACAAAACCATCCAGGATCTAAAACTGGAAATTGAAACATTAAGAAGATCACAAAGGGAGACAAGCATGGAGATAGAAAAGCTAGGAAAGAGATCAGGAGACATAGATGCAAGCATCAACAGAATACAAGAGAGAGAAGAGACAATCTCAGGAGAAGAGGTCATAGAAAACATTGACACAATAGTCAAATAAAATGCAAAATAGAAAATACTCCTAACATACAAAGGAAAACCTATCCGAATCACATCAGACTTCTCAACAGAGACTATGAAAGCCAGAAGATCCTGGGCAGATCTCATGCAGACACTAAGACAGACACTAAGACAGCACAAATGCCAAACTAGACTACTATACCCAGCAAAACTCTCAATCACCATAGATGGAGAGACCAAGATATTCCATGATAAAACCAAATTTTCACAATATCTTTCCACAAATCCAGCCCTGCAACGGATAATAGGTGGAAACCTCCAATACAGGGAGAGAAACAACACCCTGGAAAAAATGAGATAATAACCTTCTTGAATCAAACCCAAAAGTAGATAACCACTCAAACATAAAGATAGCGTCAAGAATGGCAGATGGCAATAATCACTATGCCTTAATCTCTCTTAATATCAATGGTCTCAATTCCCCAATTAAAAGACATAGACTAGCAGACTGGATACGTAAACAGGACCCAGCATTTTGCTGCATGCAGGAAACGCACCTCAGTGTCAAAGACAAACACTACCTCAGAGTAAAAGGCTGGAAAACAATTTTACAAGCAAATGGCCCCAAGAAACGAGGTGGAGTAGCCATCCTAATATCGGATAAAATTGATTTTCAACCCAAAGTCATCAAAAAAGACACAGAAGGACACTACATACTGATCAAGGGAAAAATCCACCATCAAGAACTCTCAATCCTGAATATCTATGCTCCAAATGCAAGGGCACCCTCATTCGTAAAAGAAACTTTACTAAAACTCAAAGCACACATCGCACCGCACACAATAATAGTGGGTGACTTCAACACCCCGCTCTCTGAAATGGATCGTTCAGGAAAGCAGAAACTAAACAGGGACACAGTGAATCTAATTGAAGCCTTGGACCAAATGGAACTAACTGATATATATAGAACATTTCATCCTAGAGCTAAAGAATACACCTTCTTCTCAGCTCCTCATGGTACCTTCTCCAAAATTGACCATATAATTGGTCACAAATCAGACCTCAACAGATACAAGAAGATAGAAATAATCCCATGCCTCCTATCAGATCACTATGGAATAAGGGTGGTCTTCAATGGCAACAAAAACAAAAGAAAACCCACGTACACATGGAGGCTGAACAATGCTCTACTCAATGATAACTTGGTCAAGGTGGAAATAAAGAAAGAAATCAAAGACTTTTTGAAAGTTAATGAAAATGAAGGCACAACATACCCTAACTTATGGGACACAATGAAAGCAGTGCTAAGAGGAAAATTCATAGCCCTGAGTGCCGCCAAAAAGAAACGGGAGACAGCATACACTAACAGCTTAATGGCACACCTGAAAGCCCTGGAACAAAAAGAAGCAAATACACCAAAGAGGAGTAGAAGGCAGGAAATCATCAAACTCAGGGCTGAAATCAATCAAGTAGAAACAAATAAAACCATACAAAGAATCAACAAAACGAGGAGTTGGTTCTTTGAGAAAATCAACAAGATAGATAAGCGCTTAGCCAGACTAACCAAAGGGCACAGAGATAGTATCCAAATTAATAAAATCAGAAACGAAAAGGGAGAGATAACAACAGAAACTGAGGAAATTCAAAAAATCATCAGATCCTACTACAAAAACCTGTATTCAACACAACTAGAAAATCTTGAGGAAATGGACAATTTCCTTGACAGATACCAAGTACCAAAATTAAATCAGGATCAAATAGACCATCTAAACCGTCCTATAACCCCTGAAGAAATAGAAGTTGTCATTGGAAGTCTTCCAACGAAAAAAAGCACAGGTCCAGATGGTTTTAGTGCAGAATTCTATCAGACCTTCAAAGAAGACCTAACACCAATACTCTTCAAACTGTTCCACAAAATAGAAACAGAAGGAACACTACCCAACTCGTTCTATGAAGCCACAATTACACTAATACCAAAAGCACACAAAGATCCGACAAAGAAAGAGAATCTCAGGCCAATCTCTCTTATGAATATCGATGCAAAAATACTCAATAAAATTCTTGCCAACCGAATCCAAGAACACATCAAAACGATCATTCACCACGATCAAGTAGGCTTCATCCCAGGGATGCAGGGATGGTTCAATATAAGGAAATCCATCAATGTAATCCACTACATAAACAATCTCAAAGAAAAAAACCACATGGTCATCTCATTAGATGCTGAGAAAGCATTTGACAAAATTCAGCATCCTTTCATGCTAAAGGTCTTGGAAAGATCAGGAATTCAAGGCCCATATCTAAACATAGTAAAAGCAATTTACAGCAAACCAGTAGCCAGCATCAATCTAAACGGAGAGAAACTTGAAGCAATCCCACTAAAATCAGGGACTAGACAAGGCTGCCCTCTCTCTCCATATCTTTTCAATATAGTACTTGAAGTTCTAGCTAGAGCAATTAGACAAGAAAAAGAGGTCAAAGGGATACAAATTGGAAAGGAAGAAGTCAAACTATCACTATTTGCAGACGATATGATAGTATACATAAGCGACCCAAAGAACTCCACCAGAGAACTCCTACAGCTGATAAACGACTTCAGCAAAGTGGCCGGATATAAAATCAACTCAAGCAAGTCAGAAGCCTTCCTATACTCAAAGGATAAGCAGGCTGAGAAAGAAGTAAGAGAAATAATACCCTTTACGATAGCCACAAACCATATTAAGTATCTTGGCGTGACGCTAACCAAACAAGTGAAAGATCTGTATGACAAGAACTTCAAGTCTCTGAAGAAAGAAATTGAAGAAGACCTCGGAAGATGGAAAAATCTGCCATGCTCATGGATTGGCAGGATTAATATAGTAAAAATGAGCATCTTACCAAAAGTAATACACAGATGCAATGCAATCCCCATCAAAATCCCAACTCAATTCTTCATAGAGTTAGAAAGAGCAATTCAAAAATTCATCTGGAATAACAGAAAACCCAGAATAGCTAAAACTATTCTCAAGAGTAAAAGAACCTCTGGGGGAATCAGTATCCCGGACCTCAAGCTGTACTACAGAGCAATAGTGTTAAAAACTGCATGGTATTGGTACAGTAACAGACATGTAGATCAATGGAACAGAATTGAAGACCCAGAAATGAATCCACACTCCTATGGTCACTTGATCTTTGACAAAGGAGCTAAAACCATCCAGTGGAAAAAAGATAGCCTTTTCAACAAATGGTGCTGGCTCAGCTGGAGGTCAACATGCAGAAGAATGCAAATTGACCCATCCTTATCTCCTTGCACTAAGCTCAATTCTAAGTGGATCAAAGATCTCCACATAAAACCAGACACACTGAAACTAATAGAAGGGAAACTAGGGAAGAACCTTGAACATATGGGCACAGGGGAGAATTTCCTGAACAGAACTCCAATAGCTTATACTCTAAGATCAAGAATAGACAAATGGGACCTCATTAAATTACAAAGTTTTTGCAAGGCAAAAGACACCGTCCAAAAGACAAAGCGGCAACCAACTAACTGGGAAATGATCTTTACCAACCTTACATCCGACAGAGGGCTAATATCCAAGATATACAAAGAACTCAAGAAGTTAAACTCCAGAGAGGCAAGTAACCCTATTAAAAAATGGGGTACAGAGCTCCACAAAGAGTTCTCACCTGAAGAATATCTAATGGCTGAGAAGCACCTAAAGAGATGTTCATCATCCTTAGTCATTAGGGAAATGCAAATCAAAACAACCCTGAGATTCCATCTCACACCAGTCAGGATGGCTAAGATCAAAAACACAGGAGACAGCAGTTGTTGGCGAGGATGTGGAGAAAGAGGAACACTCCTCCACTGCTGGTGGAATTGCAGGCTGGTACAACCACTCTGGAAAGCAGTCTGGCGGCTCCTCAGAAAACTGGGCATGACACTTCCGGAGGATCCGGCTATACCACTCCTGGGCATATACCCAGAGACTTTACCTGCATGCAATAAGGACACATGCTCCACTATATTCATAGCAGCCTTATTTATAATAGCCAGAAGCTGGAAAGAACCCAGATGTCCCTCAACGGAGGAATGGATTCAGAAGATGTGGTATATTTACACAATGGAATACTACTCTGCAATTAAAAACAATGAATTCACGAAATTCCTAGGCAAATGGTCAGAACTTGAAAATATCATCCTTAGTGAGGTAACCCAATCACAAAAGATCACACATGGTATGAAGTCACTGATAAGGGGATATTGACCCAGAATCTCAGAATACCCTAGACACAATCAGCATATCAATAGATTTCTAAAAAGATGGAAGGAGAGACCCCTGGTCCTGGAAAGACTGGATGTAGGGGAACGCCAGGACAGAGTAATGAGAGGGGGTTGAACGGAGAAAAGAGGGAGGGAAGGGGGCTTATGGGACCTTCGGGGAGGGAGGAAACGGGAAAGGGGAAGTGATTTGGAATGTAAATTAAAAAAATAAAATTAAATTAAATTAAAAAAAAAATAATGGAAAAAGGCAAAATGATAGAAAAAAGTTGTATGCATTTAAGGAGCAGACTTTTGTAAAGCATTCATATTTCAAAATAAACATTTTTAGGGAAATTGAAAAAAAAAAAAAAAAAAAAGAAAATACTCCTAACCCAAAACCTCCAGGAAAATCAGGACACAATAAGATGAACAAACAAAAGGAGAATAGGTATAGAAGAGTACAACAATTCCCAACTTAAAAGGCCGGTACATATCTTCAAAAAAAGAATTGTAGGAGAAAACTTCCTGAACCTAAAGAAAGAAATGCCTGTAAACAAATAAGAAGCCCACAGAACTCCAAATAGACTGGATGAGAAAATAAATTCCTCCTGTCACATTATAATCAAAACACCAAATGCACAAAACAAAGAAAAAATACTGAAGGTCATAAGGGAAAATTGTCAAGTAACATATAAAGGCAGAACTATCAGAACTACATCAGATCTCTCACCAGAGATACTAAAAGCAAGAAGATCCTGGGCAAATGTTATATAGATGTTAAGAGAACACAAATGCCAGCCCAGGCTACTATACTCAGAAAAACTCGCAATTACCATATATGGAGAAACCAAGGTATTCCATGACAAAACCAAATTTACACAATATAGTTCCAAAAATCCAGTCCTACAAAGGATAATAGATAGAAACCTCCAATACAAGTAGGGAAACTATAACCTAGAGAAAGCAAGAAAGTAATCTTATAGGAAACCCAAAACAAGATAACCACACAAACATAATTCTACCTCTAACAACAAAAATAACAGGAAGAAACAATTACTTTTCCTTAATATCTCTTAATATCAGTAGACTCAATTCCCCAATAAAAATACTTAGAATAACATACTGGATATGTGCACAGCATCCAGCATTTGCTGCATGCAGGAAACACATATCAGTGACAAAGACAAAAACTACCTCAGAGTAAAACTCTGGAAAAAAATTTCCAAACAAATGGTCCCAGGAAACAAACTAGAATAACCACTCTAATATCGAATAAAATTGACTTTCAATGAAAAGTTACTTAAAATATAAGGAAGGACATTTCATACTCAACAAAGGAAAAATATACCAAGATGAACTTTTAATTTTCAACACCTATGCTCCAAATGCAAGGGAACTCACATTCATAAAAGAAGCTTTACTAAAGCACAAAGAACACCTAGCATCTCACACTGTAATAGTGGGAGACTTCAACATCCCACTGTCATCAATGTACAGATCATGGAAACACAAGAGAAACAGAGACACATTGAAACTAACAAGTTATGGAACAAATGGATTTATCAGATATTTATAGAACATTTTATCCTAAAACAAAATAATATACCTTCTTCTCAGCATCTCATGATACCTTTTCAAAAATTGACCATATAATCGATCACAAAAGAGGCCTCAACAGATATAAGAAGATTGAAATAATCCTGTGCATCCTATCAGGTCACCATGGACTAAGGCTGGTCTTCAATAACAACAAAAACAATAGAAAGCCCACATGCACATGGAAACTGAACAACTATCTACTTTAAGATAACTTGGTCAAGGAAGTAATAAAGACATTAAAGACTTTTTAGAAGTTAATGAAAATGCAGGGACGACATACCCAAAATTATGGGATGAAGTGAAAGCAGTGCTAAGAGGAGAACTCATAGATCAGACTGCCTCCAATCGGAAATACCAATACTCTTCAAATTATTCCACAATACAGAAACAGAAGGAGCACTACCCATCTCTTCTATGAAGCCACAATTTCGCTGATACCAAAACCACACAAATATCGAAAAAGAAAAGAGAAATTCAGACCAATTTCCCTTATGAATATTGATGCAAAAATACTCAATAAATTCTTACCAACCGAATCCAAGAATATATCAAAACGATTATTCACCATGATCAAGTAGGCTTCATTCCAAGGATGCAGGGATGATTCAATGAATGGAAGTCCATCACTGTAATCCACTAAATCAACAAACTCAAAGAAACAAAACCACATGGTCATATAATTAGATGCTGAAAAAGCATTTCACAAAATTCAGCATCCTTTCATGTTAAAAGTCTTGGAAAGAACAGGATTTCAAGACCCATACCTAAACATAGTAAAAGCAATATACAGCAAACCAGTAGCCAACATCAAACTAAATGGAGAGAAACATGAAGCAATGCCACTAAAATAAGGGACTAGACAAGGCTGCCCTCTCTCTTCATATTTATCACATAGAGTACTTGAAGTTCTAGCTAGAGCAATTAGACAACAAAAGGAGCCCAAAAAAATACAAATTGGAAAGGAAGAAGTCAAATTATCACTATTTGCAGATGATATGATAGTATACTTAAGTGACCAAAAAACTCCACTAGAGAAATCCTACAGCTGATAAACAACTTCAGCAAAGTGGTCAGATATAAAATCAACTCAAGCAAATCAATTGATTTCTAAGAAGATGGAAGGAGAGACCTCTGGTCCTGGAAAGACTGGATGTAGGGGAACGCCAGGACAGAGTAACGAGAGGGGTTTGAATGGAGAAAAGAGGGAGGGAAGGGGGCTTATGGGACTTTCGGGGAGGGAGGAAACGGGAAAGGGGAAGTGATTTGGAATGTAAATTAAAAAAATAAAATAAAATAAATAATAAAAAAAATCAGTCTGGTGGTTCCTCAGAAAATTGGACATAGTATTACCTGAGGACTCAACTCTACCACTCCTGGGAATATACCCAAAAAGTTTTCCAACATATAACAAGGACACATGCTCCACTCTGTTCATAGCAGCCTTATATATAATAGTCAGAAGATGGAAAGAACCCAGATGTCCTTCAATAGAGGAATAGATACAGAAAATGTGGTACATCTACACAATTGTGTACTAGGCAGCTATTAAAAACAATGAACTCATGAAATTCTTAGGCAAATGGATGGAAGTAGAAAATATCATCCTGAGTTATATAACCCAATCACAAAAGAGTACACATGGTATGTACTCACTGATAAGTGGATATTAGACCAGAAGCTCAGAATACCCAAGATACAATTCACAGACTACATGAAGCTCAAGAAGAAGGAAGACCAAACTGTTGATGGTTCAGTACTTCCTAGAAGGGGGAATAAGGAGACATAGTATGGAACAGAAACTGAAGGAAAAGCCATCCAGCAACTGCCGTACCTGGGGATCCATACCATATACAGTCACCAAACTCAGACACTAAATTGTATGGTTGTTTCTTATCTAAATTTCAATGATGTACTCAAAAAATTATTAAAACATTGTGCTTTATATTGCCGTCAAATTAGTAAAAAAAATCATAAATAATTACCAATTCTCAGTGAGAATAATGATTCTTTTGCCCCATTTGTACATTTCATTGATATTTGGGCCAATAGATTACAGCAGAAAATAACATATCCTGCTCCTGATTCAAACTGCTCTTTGTTCTTGGGGACAAGTACACAAAGAACATTCAGATACACAGATATTTATTGTTTAAAAAGAGAAAATAAAAATCTTTATGTTGATATTCTTTTTTCATTATACAATTACTGTATTTGAAACACAGACACTGAAAGTGCATCATTGCATTGGTTTGTTATTGTAATAGCTATAGATAAATCATGGAAATCATTTTCAAATGCATGATTTTGTATTGTCATATACGAGTGTGTGTGTGTGTGTGTATCATTTGAAAATATTAAGTCACTGAAATATGTTCTTCCAAATACTCGTATGTATTGTCATGCATTATTTCACATAAACAAATAATCTCATTTTATGGGTATAGTGTGTAAATATCTTTGGAGGATGTTGTTCAGCCTTCTACACTTAAAATAAAACAAACAAAGAGGTAAAGGGATGAAAGAAAAAATTACTCTATAATCATTACATTTATACTGAAGATTTATGAAGATTTTGTTAAGCTCCAAAGAATGTTGCAGTGAATTTACTAATGTAAATCAAAATATCATCAAGAAAAATAGTTCTTTATATGTTCTCTGTTTTAGAATAGTAAAGTTATTCTAATGAATGCAGACTATTATGACATGTCAAAATAATCACAGTAATGACAAAGAAAAACAATTTCTAGCAAGTAATTTATAAAAGAGTAACAAAATATGTGGGAAAAGTAGCCAAGGAAACTGGTTTTCCATTTAAGTTATATTTTTAAAATAATGTCCTAAAATTAATGTGTTAAAATGCAAATGCAAAGTTAATATTTCAAATACTTCTTCTAATTAATTTAATTGCATATAAAATAGTTACAGAAATAAAATACGTATTTTTATTGGTTATTTTGTTTATATTTTATATGTTGTTGCCCTTTCCTGTTTCCCCACCACAAGCCCCTCATCCCATCCCATCCTCAATCCATTTGGCGACTATGAGGGTGATCCACCACCCACCCATCCATTCCTATATCACTCTAGATTCCCCATACACAGGGGTATCAAGCCTCTATAGGACAACGGGCCTCCCATCCCTTTGATGCCAGATGAGCCAATCCTCTTCTACATATGGAACTGGACCTATAGGTCCTTCCAAGAATACTCTTTGGTTGGTGGTTTAGACCCTGGGAGCCCTGGGTGGTCCGGTTAGTCTTTATTGTTGTTCTTCCTATGGGGTTACAGTCCCTTTCAGCTCTATGAGTCCTTCCCCTAACTCTTCCATTGGGGGCTCAATACAATGGTTGGCTGTGAGTATCTGAACCAGTATTGGTCAGGTGCTGGAAGAGCTTCTCAGGGGACAGTTATGCCAGGCTCCTATCAGCACACGATCCTTGGCATCAGCAACAGTGTTGTGCTTCGTGTCAGCAGATGGGATGGATCACCTGGTGGAATGGTCTTTGAAAGGCCTTTTCTTCCATCTCTACTCCAGTTTTTGTCCCTGCATTTCATTTAGATAAGAACAATCCTGGGTTAAAAATTTGAAGTGAGTGAATGGTCCCATCCCTCAACTGGGTTATCTACTGGAGATGGGTGGTCTCTACAGGTACTATCTCTACTTTGTTGGGTATTTTGACTAATGTCATATCTGTTGGGTCCTGGGAACCTCTTTATTTCCCCTCCCCACTGTGGGGAAACACTGCAGGGACAAAAATGGAGAATAGTCTCAGCGAAAGGAGGTAAAATAACCAGTCTAAATTGGGACACATTACAAGGAGAAGCTCCAAGGCCTGACAATATTATTTATGCTATGATGTACTTGCAGACTAGCATGGCTGCTCTCCAAGAGCCCTAACAAGTAGCTGACTGATATAGAAGCAAATATTTATACCCAACCAATGGTCTGAAGTCGAGGATCCCTGTGGTTGAATTAGGAAAAAGCTAGAAGAAGTTGAGGAGGAGAGTGAACACGTAGAAAGATCTTCAGTCTAAACAAACCTGGACCCCTTAGATCTCTTAGACACTGAGCTACCAACCAGGCAGCATACACTCCTGGACTGAGGACCCTGACACATATATATGGGAGGACTGCCTGGTTTGGCTTCAGTGAGAGAAGATATACCTAACCCTTGAAAGACTTGAGAACCCAGATTATGGGGAGGCCTGTCATGGGTTTGGGGTATGGTTGGGACATCCTCTTGAGACAGGGGAGGAGGAAGGGAATGAGGTACTCTTGGAAGGAAGAATGAGAGGGGAGGAAGAGGAAGAAGAAGAAGAAGAAGAGGAAGAAGAAGAGGAAAAAGAAGAAGAAGAAGAAGAAGAAGAAGAAGAAGAAGAAGAAGAAGAAGAAGAAGAAGAAGAAGAAGAAGAAGAAGAAGAAGACCAAAATGCAGATGCTTCAATCCTGCTTAGAAGGGGGAACAAAATCATCACAGGAGATAGAGGAAGGGAGGGACCTAGAATACATATTTTTATAAAGATCACATATTATGTAAAATTTGTTTCTTCATTACAGAAAGTCAAATATTTCTAATTTCCTAAATTTTTGAAGGCAGCACTCCAAGTGGCAGGATATTTTATCACAGTGGAAACGCAGAGATTGTATTATTTATACAAATAATTAATTTTTAGTTGTAGTGTGATTTAGCCCTTAGCTCATATCTTTAATCCCTATGCCTGGAATACAGACATACCCTCAGTAAATTCATTTAACATAAAGCAATGAAGGTAAAGTTAGTATGTAGAAGTAATCACCCATGTTTCAATGTTATGTCTAATTAAGTGGCAAACAAAGTGACAAATTAAAGATTTACAGAAATAAGATATGTCCAATTCTCATGAGAAGAAAGTGGAAACGGACAGGGCAGAGGGAAAGAGGAGGCAATTTTGCCAGGACAATTATAGTGAAACAATTTGTAGAGAGAGAATGAGCTAGGCACAATTGACTACAGAATGATCCTGAGAATGAGCCAGAAGACTAGAACACTTTGCCAAAGCTAGTGTGTGGTCAAGCAGAACAATTCAGTAAGAAGCCCAGTTTGAACCAGTCAGCTTGGAGAGGCGATTTAGCCCAAATAGCTGAGTTAAACAAGTCAAGAGAATTTAGAAAGAATAAGAAAGGATGAGCTTATTCAGCAAACTCAGAGGATGAAAACACTCTAGGCCTAAATAAGATTATATGGAAGGTAGAAACTTCCAGGACTAGGCCTAGGTTAGCGGACTGAGGCAGGAATCCTTAAAGATTACAATTACTACAGGAGAATAAAAGTTACATTGACAACCTAACCTAGATGCTAAATATTTTGCCGATCTACATATAATTTTCTATACATATGTATATATTATATATCACTAAGCATTATACAAATGTACTTTTTATTATCAAATATAAATGTAATATAATATAGCCATTTTCTTAATTGCTGAGCTAAATATTTATTCAGAATCAAATGTCATGTCTGGATAAGACTGATGATGCTTTTTCTTCCCAGAGAACGTATGTAGTCTCTTGTAGCATTATAAAAGATATTCAGTAGAAATTCAGCCTGCAGGATGTTACCAACTTGACATATTCATTCAGACATGTGGTATTCTTATGTATGTATGTATCCACGTATGCCTCTGTGTGTTTACATGTTTACCTATATGGCAGAAATATTTTCTAATGCATGCGTATGTGTTTATGTTTGCATACATGTTTGAGTCTGTGTGTGTGTTTGCGAAAGAGAGAGAGAGAGAGAGAGAGAGAGAGAGAGAGAGAGAGAGAGAGAGAGAGAGAGAGAGAGAAAGAAAGAGAGAGAGAGAGCAAACTCTATATATAGAATCTAGAAATAAAAGAATGTCAAGTGTCATTCTTGGAAATTCTATTGACAGCCTGTGAAACAGGGTCTCTTCTCTCATGTCTCTCATGGATTCACATCTCATTTATTAGGCTAGACTGACTTCAGGATTCTTACTCTCCTATTTTAAGACTGAAGGGGGGGAGAATATTCCATCTAGCTTTTTACATGGATTTTGGAAATTTACCTCAGTTCCTCATACTTGCAAGGAAAGTGCTTTGTAATTGAGCTATTTTCTTAGTTATGCATTAATCATTGTTAAAAATTATATCTAATTAAATTAATTAATGAGCATGAAGATAGGCTTTTTTGTTATTATTGTAAGTTGGTAATATTCCCAGTGATGATTATCTTTCTATATTTAAAGAATGTAAAAAGATAAATGATCAATCATAGAATTCATTTTCTAATTTATTTGACATAGATTTACAATATATTAGATATTAATACAAAGCCTTCAAATGCTGTACACACACACATTAATTCACTTCAGTTTTTCATTGACTGTTTTAGAATACTCATTCTGTCTTAAATATTACAGGATGTGGGGGGAAGTTAAACATTTAATATTTAATAAATAGCCTATGATGAATTTTACTTCTTCAGGCCTTTATCTTCTGAAATTTTATAATTAAAATAGGACATGATAATTTAAAACTTTCACAAAATGTTTCAAGTTTGTTAATCTTTACTCAGCATACTTAATTTATTGTTTATATTCTTTCATTCCCATGAAATAATTAATTTGATTGTTATTCTAATGATAATTAAAATCATCCTTAATCCATTAACACAAGTCTATTATAGTAATTCTTAGCTAAATAATAAAGGCTTCTTTAATAAATAATTTAATTATAATTGTTAAATACTTAACGTTCTCAGTTAAAATTGTAATTTCCCGGCAGTGGTGGCACATGCCTTTAATCCCAGCACTTAGGAGGCAGAGACAGGCAGACTTCCCTAAACAATTTCTGTGAAAAGTTCTTTGTTGAATTTTCCTTTTGTTTTGTTTTTCTTGTAGCTCTTGAGTTCTCTTTCTCCACTCTTCTTTTCTTTCTTGTACATGCATTTTTCTGACACTTATTTTTATTTCTGTTTATCTGTGCTTTTAAGTTACAAATGTAAATGTGAAAATGTGAAAGATATTTCTCATAAGAACAACTAGTGTTCAAGTAATTTTAAACATATGCAATAACAATAATATTCTATCAGTTGTTTATTTCTTGTTTAAGCTGAGGGCACAAGCATTCTGCTGTGTCTTTAGAGGAATGTACCAATCTTAGTTATGTTATTAAGGCCAGGGTGGATATAGATTCTTCATGATATGGTAGCATATGAGATTCAGTACCTGGACTAGTGTTGCTGACACTGACAAGAATGTCTGTTTTCTGGTCTGCAGTTAGATTTGCAGATGATCAGACTATTACCAGGTTTGTACAATAAAGATAGACAATAAGTTTGGGCTTCCCTCTCTAAGGAGTAATCACAGTACCAGCATAGATGTTCCTTTTTTGTTGTGGCAGTTGTGTAGGATCTTTCCTCTTTCAGTGCTACACAGGAATTAGTTTGAGTCCTGGAAAACATTATAATCTCTATCCAATCTTTGATGATTTCTTTGTGATTTATCAGTGCATTCCATACACAGGTAAAATGGTAGAAATCTATACTGAACTGATTTTTCCACCTATTTGGTATTCTACTTTGATCTCTTTCATTCAAAAAGCACAGAAGAATTCTGAAGGAACATAAGTTCGTATATATAAGCAGAGTACATGGTTGATTATCCCTATTTTCATTCAAGGCTTTTCCTGGTCTTTGATTCATAAAAAGGAGTATTCATTTTATCTTATCTTATTGTAAGTTTTAGCTACATATGTTATCACTGTGCTGAAAAATATTTTCACTATATTGGAATAAAATATCCAAGATAAAATAGAGAAAACTAAGGAAACATTCTCTTTGCATGTTTTATTTTTATATGTCTAGATTGTAACTCACATGCCTAATATTATCCTTTCCTTTGCTACATTTTTAAAAAACCCTATATGTTTAGTCGCAATACTCTTTAAAAATTATGGTTTTAAGTATAACTTGACTGTAGGGAATTGACAGGAGTAGACTGCTTACATGTTTACTAGCTCAAGGAATTAAATATTAAGGACTGAAGTTTGAATTCTAATCAGCAAAAGTAATGATGATAAATACCTGTGAAACTGGTAGCTTTATATTCAGATTTTCTGTCATTTAGCACTTCATGTTTATCTTATTATGCAGAACACTTGATTAAACTAAGGGATATATTGACCCATGATATAAGAGCAGGAATCTATTTAATGGAATAATTTTTGCAGTCAAGCTTAATGATCTATACAGGAAACCCCAGATAGACTAGAATGCAGCATAGATGAGGTCATTTCCAGGAAACAGTCATATGAGCTGGGAATTTACTCAGGTTCTCTTTAATGCATGCTTATCACACAGCACATAGGCTAATCTGCTGTAATTTTAATGTGAGTATTAAAAATAGATTCTGTGTTAAGATGGAAGAAATGTTTACTCTCACAAGGAGGTCCTTGTCCATTTATTTTTTCATAAAGTATGACATCTTTCTAGGAAAAGGGAAAGATGATGTATTCATAGCTTGTTCAGTACCGATCAGGTCATAAACAGTGAATAGGTTCCTATTCTAATATTCAAGAGTCCTAGGAAACTATCTGAGAACACCCTTCCTAGGCATATACCCAGATGATGTTCCACCATACCCCAAAGGCATGTGCTCCACTAGATTCATAGCATCCTTAATTGTAATAGCTAGGATTAGTAAAGATCTTTTCCCAATCTGTTAGTTGCCGTTTTGTCCTATTGACAATGTCCTTTGCCTTACAGAAGCTTTCCAATTTTATAAGGTCCCATTTGTTACTTCTTGATCTCAGAGCATAAGCTATTGGTGTTCTGTTCAGAAAAGTATCCCATGTGCCCATGTGCTGAAGGCTATACCCAAGTTTCTTTTCTATTAGTTTCAGTGTGTCTGGTTTTATGTGGAAGTCCTTGATCCACTTGGACTTGAGCTTTGTGCAAGGACATAAGAATGTATCCATTTGCACTCTTCTACATGTTGACTGCCAGTTGATCTGGCATCATTTGTTAAAAATGCTATCTTTTTCCAATATGGTTTTAACTCCTTTGTCAAAGATCAAGTGACCATAGGTATGTGGGTTCATTTCTGGGTCTTCAATTCTATTCCATTGATCTACCTGCCTGTCATTGTACCAATACCATGCAATTTTTATCATTATTGCTCTGTAGTATAGTTTGTGGTCAGGGATAGTGATTCCACCGGTGGTTCTTTTATTGCTGTTAATAGTTTTAGTTATGCTGGGGTTTACTTGTTATTCCAGATAAATTTGGAAATTGTTCTTTCTGACACTATGAAGAATTGAGTTGGAATTTTGATGGGATTGCATTGAATCTGTAGATTGCTTTAGGTAAGATAGCCATTTTTACTATATTAACCCTACCAATCCATGAGCATGGAACAATACTACATCTGATAGAGGGCTAATATCCAATATATATAAAGAACTCAAGAAGTTAGACTCCAGAAAACCAAATAACCTTATTAAAAATGGGGTGCAGAGCTAAACAAAGAATTCTCAACTGAGGAATACTGGATGGCTGAGAAACACTTAAGAAATGTTCAACATCCTTAATCATCAGGGAAATGCAAATTAAAACAACACTGAGATTCCACCTCACACCAGTCAGAATGGCCAAGATCAAAAACTGAGGGGACAGCAGATGCTGGAAAGGATGTAGAAAAAGAGGAACACTCCTCCATTGCTGGTTGGATTGAAAGCTGGTAAAACCACTCTGGAAATCAGTTTGGTAGTTCCTCAGAAAATTGGACAAAGCACTACCTGAGAACCCAGCTATATCACTCCTGGGCATATACTCAGAAGATGCTCCAACATGTAATAAGGACACACGATCCACTATGTTAATAGCAGTCATAATTATAATAGCCAGAAGCTGGAAAGAGCCCAGATGACCCTCAACAGAGGAATGGATACAGAAAATCTGGTACATTTACACAACGGAGTACTACTCAGTTATTAAAAACAATGAATTCATGAAATTCTTAGGCAAATGGATGGATCTAGAAAATATCATCCAGAGTGAAGTAACCCAATCCCAAAAGAACACACATGGTATGTACTCACTGATAAGTCGATACTAGCTCAAAAGCTTGGAATACCTGAGAAACAACTCACAGACCACATGAAGCTCAAGTAGAAGGAAGACCAAAATGTAGATACTTTGATTCTTATTGGAATACCCATGGCTTACAGTTAACTAACAGACTAAGCATAGGGTCCCCAATGTATCATCTAGATAAAGGACCCAAGGAACTGAAGAGGTTTGCAGCCCCACTGGAGGAACAATAATATGTACCTACCAGTATCCCCAGAGCTCCCAGGGACTAAGCCACCAGCCCAAGAGTACACATGGAGGGACCGACGGCTACAGCTACCTATGTAGCAGAAGATGGCCATTTCAGACATCAATGAGAGGAGAGGACATTGTTCCTGTGAAGGCTCAATGCCCCAAAATAGGGAATGCCGTTCAGGAAAGTGGTGGTTGGAGAGTGTTGTTGAGCAGAGTGAGTGGGATGGAATAGTGGGCTTTCAGAGCGGTAACAAGGAAAGGGGATACCATTTGAAATGTAAGTAAAGCAAATATCTAATAAAAATTAATAAAATAATTTAATATCCAGAAGCTGGAAATGACCCATATGTCACTTAACCAAAGAATAGATAAAGGAAATGTGGAATGTTATTCAGCTATTATAAATGAAGACATCATGAATTTTCAGGCAAATGGATAAAACTAGAAATATATCATCTTGAGTGAGATAACCCAACCCCTAAATGAGATGCATGGTTTGTACTAACTGATAAGTGGATATTAGCCAAAAAGTACAGAACGCAACCCATAGACCATAAGACATTAACAACAAGGAAGGCCCAAGTGGGGATGTTTCAATCCCACTTAGAAGGAGGAACAAAACAAGGAGGTTGGGATTTGTGTGGGAGTGGGGAGGGTGAGGAGAAATGGGGAACAAGGTCAGGTATGGGGGAGAGGACAGAAGTCCAGAAGGCCAGGATAATGAATGGAAATTCGTGGGGGTTGGAGGTAGGGAGTGGGACTCTAGAAAATCCCAGAGATCTGTGATGTGAGGGACTCCCAGACTCAGTGGGGTGACCTTAGCCAAAATGCTCACGAGTGTGAAGAGGGAACTCGAAGATTCTACCTCCAGTAAATACAGCCCCAAGTGGAGGGAAAGGATTACTAATCCACAGTCAAAATTTCTGACACAATTTTTTCCTGTCTAAAAGAACTGCAGGGGCAAATGCGGCGAAGAGAATGAAAGAAAGGAGGGAGTGTATAGGGTCCTGGCAATAAGGTCTGACACTATTACTGATGCTATGGGATGCTTACAGACAGAAGCCTAGCATGGCTGACCTCTGAGATGCTCTATCAGCAGCTGACTGAGACAGATGCAAATACTTAAAACCAAAAATTTGCACTGATGTCCTGGGTACCTATTGAGGTAGGGGAAAGATTAAAGGAGATGAAAGGGATTGAAACACCATAGGAAGAGCAACAGTCTCTACTAACAAGTACCCCTGGAGCTCCCAGAGACTGACCAACCAGAAAGCAAACATAGGTTGGTCTCAGGCACCCATCCCATATCTAGCAGAGGACTGTGTGGTCTAGACTCACTGGGAGAATATAAATCTAATCGTTGAGAGATTTGAGTCCCAAAAGAAGGGGGATCTCTGGGAGGGATCCCTTTTGGAGACAAGGGAGAGAAATGGAATGAGGAACTATGAGAGGAGTGAAAGAGAAGTGGTAGGTAAATAAATGAAATATTTAATTGAAAAAAGAAAACACCTGCCCCCTCAAGACAAACAAACCAAGAACATATATTAATATTTGTCAGTAAAAAGGTTCAGAGCTTAAAATCAAATAATTTTCTTTTGATATGTTTTTCATAAAACAACAAAACCTGAAATTTTAAAGCAATATTTTATGTATATTTTTCAATGCATATCTAAAATTACCCAAAACATTTGGAAGGGGGTCTAACAAAATTTGCTCTTGACCTTTGGTTACAGACAAGAGAAATAATGCTTGAGAATTTTCAAGGACAACCAAAACAAAAGAAATTTATCATTTCTAGAGGTTTAATCAATATGATGTAATTTTTTTCCTGAACTAGGTTAGGGTTTAATTAAAAAAAGCAATGAAAGTCGCAAAAGTACTTATTTTAAAGTGAATGGCTAAAGTTAAATCATTGGGATCTTGTATATTGTAAACATTTAGATAAAATGTGATGAAAAAGGAATCAATATATTTGAATTTGTAGTGTATTATAGTTTAAAATAATTAATTAATTTGCCATTTGTGCAATGGTAGACATCAGAAAGGAGACTGAGATACAGAACATTATATATGTATTCCATAAAATTTTAACTTAAACCATTAAAATTAAGAGAAAAAATCTTACATAAACATTTTTGAAACAGACGACTATCATTATGAGACAAATATGTTCATATCTTCTAATCTCATAACTAGCACAGAAATATATATTCAAATTGATCATAGGCCTAAGAATAAGAATTATAATAATAAAAATTGTAAAAACAAATTTAATCTTGGCTATTACTTTTTGTAATAGTTTAACAATCTTAAATATAAAGACAGTGAAAAATATTCAAACAATGCAGAAATAAACTAGAAACAAGGGTATAAATACAAGAAATCAATGAAAAAAAAAGGTTGGTTCTATGAGAAAATTAAAAAGACAAACCCTAATCTAAACTAACTAAAAGGCAGAGAGAGCATGTCAAAATAAAATCAGAAACAAAAATGGGGGGCATAACAATAGATAGAGGAAAAAAAATCCAGAGATTCATAAAAACAAACTTTAAAAACCTGTTTTCACATAATTGGAAAATCTAAAAGAAATGGCTAATTTTCACCACATCTACAACATACCGAAGTTTAAAAAAAAGAACAGAAAAACAATTTATATAGACCTATAATCCCTAGGGAAATAGAAGAAATCATTAAAAAAAATCTTTCAACTGAAACATAGTCCAGGACCAGAGAGTGTTAACCCAGAATTGCACAGACTTTTATTAGAAGAGTTAAGACTAATACTCTTCTACTTACTTAAAAATATAAAAACAGGATAAATATTTCCTATTTCATTTAATGAGGCCACAGTTACTCTTATAACCAAATTACATGGAGCTAGTGTTCACTAATTCCACCCCAAAATATTTGGCATTCAGTCCTGAGTTTCATAAAGAAACTCCTTATGCAGATTCTAGTGTGGTCAGAGTACAGAGCAAGAAAGAGCACAGTTGATTGTATCAAAATTATTTGACCCATCAGAATGGAATCAACTAAGAAGGTCTCTAAGACACAGTGGAATACAATTTTTTTCTTCTAAATGATTTTTTTCTTTTCTTTTCTTTTCCTTTTCTTTTCTTTTCTTTTCTTTCTTTTTCTTTTCTCTTCTTTTTTCTTACTTTCTTTCTCTTTCTTTCTGTTTATTCCTTCTTTCTGTTTCTCTCTCTCTCTCTCTCTCTCTCTCTCTCTCTCTCTCTCTCTCTTATCTTCTTTTTTTGCATATATAAGTAAAGCACACTACTGATATCTGGGGTCATTGTAACATTTAAAATATCATAACAGTGATTTTTGGCTTTCCTAATGCTGTTGCACTTCAGTATATTTCCTCATGTTATGTAACCTCAACTATATACCTCAACTACATATATGTGACCTCAACTACAAAGTCATTTAATGGCTACTGTTATGAGTTATAATTTAAATATGTGATTTGCAGGATATCTGACATGTGACCACTGTGTAAAGAATTTCAAATTATATACTAGTTTGTAGGCAGCAAATTATAGAACAACTGTCAGTTACACACATACATACACACACACACACACACACACACACACACACACACACACACACGTACCTTGCGGGCTTCCTTCCCTGCTGCTTCTGAACTCTCGTGATGGCCAAATACTTCAAAACACATTCACATCATCATGTCTCCCATGCCACCATGAAGGGCTTAAGGACATTAAAAATGAACAGGAGCAAATCATCCCTCCCCTGTATTGTTCCTTCTAGGAGTCTTTTTTAGCATTACAAAAATAGCAATTATAAGGACAGAACAATCTCAGTTCTACTCTCTGATGATTTGTATCATTAAATTTTTCAATGTATAACAGATTTAAAGCTATAATTGTCTTTTAAATATATAGTTATGCAATATATTTAATTTTTCTTTGTTGAAATTATCTATTAAAATTATTTTCAAACAGATAATTTTCTTAAACACATGGTAAGATTTTTATATTTTTAAATAAGTTTAACCACATTGGCCAAAAAACAAATGCAAAAATTGGGTTGAAAAAGTTACTTCTTGCTGACAATCAGGGAGAGATGAGAAAAATGCCTTTAAGGTCTGAGATCTTAAACAGAAAGTCAACCCAGGCTACCCACCCTTAAGGTCCTCAACCTTCTTGTTTTACAAGGACCTCATTTTCCCAAAGGTCATAATGAATATAAGTGCAGTGACAACCTCGACTCGAACCTGACCCTAATATCATGATTTACTGGCAGATCCATAGTTAGCATATTTTCTCTGAGGCCACTGTAATTATGAACAGCACATTTACATATTAAAATCCATCTATATTCCAAAGGGAGACAAAAATTGAAATGATTTATAGAACTCTGAGTGAGAAAGGCAAGGAATAAAGAAAATAACACTTTTCAAAACTAGAAACATCAAAAAATGAATTTGGACATTTTTCAAGGTTTTTAAAAACAATATTTGACTATTGTAATTAAATTGGTTTTAATTTTTTATTTCCCGAATTTTGTTAATATCTATTCCTCTGTCAATAAAAGAAGGGAGAGCTTGTGAGAGGTCACTTTCCAAGGTTACTGTTAACATGCTCATTTCTACTAGTATCATCTTATATTTATCTAATAATCATAAAAATATGTGCATTTTCTATTATAGTAGCAAGTAGTTATACAAATATAAACCTATCTAATTTCTTCAAAATATTGTATTAATTTATACTACATTTAATATTGTTCATTATAGAATTTAATTGTGGGAATTTTACTTCAATATTTTGTAAATTTTCTAAAGCTTTTTAGGACTATTTAATTCTGTTTTGTTTTTAAAAATCATAGCTTAGCCCAAACTGGAGCCCATGCTGCAAGTTCCTTTCTTCAAGTAGTTCAAATATAACAAACACTTCTTTTTTTTTAACCCTGTGGTTTTGTTGGCCTGTAACTAGTTGGTGCCAGGATCACTGAATTTACTTCAGTGACAGTGGACTATTGTTTGTAAACCATATAGTGTCTACTAACTAATTATTACAGCTAAAGAGACCTAATACACAACCTAAGTAATGGACTTCTCAATAGAAATGAAAGGAAAGCAATAGCAGTGAGGCCAGAAAGATTTTTCACTGTTTGAGCTTACAGGTGACTGTTGCCCTGATTATGTGCACTTAGACTGCAGGGATGTCAGAACTCTGAAGCAAAGAAACTAGCTAAGGCATGTTCCAGCTCGAAGATGAAGGTTCTATAGAGTTAAGGCAAAGATCATGATGACTGTGTCATCAGTTTCCATTTCCATTTGCTATGATGCAATAGATAATTAGAATAGGCACATTTCCAACCAGTGTCCTTCATCAATAAGGCATGTGGGAACAAAATATTCATGTGCCTCACTCCTAGTCCTGGTTGCAGATTGATTCTCTTATCTCATATTTATTTCATGGGTAAGATTTAAAAATGAAATATTTTGTCTAGAATCTTGACTTCAATTATATTTTCTTCTTTTTTATTTAGAATATCATTGTAGTCATAATTAAACTGTGAAAACACTGAACCTACAGCCATAGTACATTGTTTTAGAAACTCCCTTTCTTCATTTTTTTCTAAGAAACTATTACAATTTATCCATAACCTAAAATTGTAGTAGTGTTTAAAAATTGAACTTTATGAATACATTTGATATTTATTATTTTATGTTTATAACATATAATGGTCATTCAATATTTACAAAGCTACCATATCTGTATATTAACATTTTCAAAATGTATATTTAGTAATACTATGGTTTGAAAAAGGATGCTCCCTGCCCCTGCCATAGGCTCATGTATTAGAATGTTTAGTCATCAGGGAGTAGCACTATTTGGGAAGGATTAGAAGAATTAGAAGAATTGTGACCTTGTTGGAGTAGGTGTGCTCTTGTTAGAGTAAATCCCAAAAGCCATGCCAGGATCAGGCTTCTCCTCATCTCTATTTCCCTCTCTCCTCTTCATCTCTGTCTGAGGTTGATGTATCTTTCAGATACTGTTCCAGCACCATCTATGCTACCATGCATGCCACTACAATGATAATGAACTAAGTACCTCAAACTCTAAGCCAGACACATTTAAATGCTTTTTGGGTTTTTTTGTTTATTTTTTATTAGGTATTTTCTTTATTTACATTTCAAATGTTATCCCCTTTCCTGGTTTCCACTCCAAAAACCATCCCCTCTCCCATTCTCTCTACCCCTGCTTAACAACTCACCAACTCCCACTTCCCTGTGTTGGCATTCCCCTATACTGAGGCATCAAGCCTTCTCAGGACCAAGGGCCTCTCCTCCTTTTGACGTCCAATAAGACCATCCTCTTCTATATATGTAGCTGGAGCCATGAGTCCCTTCATGTGTACTCTTTGGTTGGTAGCTTAGTCCTGGGAGCTCTGGGAGTAGTAGTTAGCTCATATTGTTGTTGCTCCTATGGGGCTGCAAGCTACTACACATCCTCCATTGGGAACCTTGTGCTCAGTCCAGTGGTGCTTTGTTCAGGGTGTATCTTCACAATAAGAGAACAATGACTAAGACAAACAGTATGCAAAAGAAAGGAACATCCGAAAGTATAAAAAAAACTTTGAGCCCTCTCATTGACAGTGCAATGGGCATTTTAATCTTACATAGAATCTCCCATAATATTAAAGCATAATTATAATTTAACGTATCTACAAAATATGCACAAAGCTTACAATAATCTAATGGAGTACAATTATGATCACCATCCCATATTTTTAGTTTTTGCAAAAATGTACATAAGCAGTTGTTGGCGAGGATGTGGAGAAAGAGGAACACTCCTCCACTGCTGGTGGAATTGCAAGCTGGTACAACCACTCTGGAAAGCAGTCTGGCAGTTCCTCAGAAAATTGGGCATGACACTCCCGGAGGATCCGGCTATACCACACCTGGGCATATACCCAGAGGCTTTACCTGCATGCAATAAGGACACATGCTCCGCTATGTTCATAGCAGCCTTATTTATAGTAGCCAGAAGCTGGAAAGAACCCAGATGTCCCTCAACGGAGGAATGGATTCAGAAGATGTGGTATATCTACCCAATGGAATACTACTCTGCAATTAAAAACAATGAATTCACGAAATTCCTAGGCAAATGGTCAGAACTTGAAAATATCATCCTTAGTGAGGTAACCCAATCACAAAAGAACACACATGGTATGCAGTCACTGATAAGGGGATATTGGCCCAGAATCTCGGAATACCCTAGACACAATTCGCATATCAATAGATTTCTAAGAAGATGGAAGGAGAGACCCCTGGTCCTGGAAAGACTGGATGAAGGGGAATGCCAAGACAGAGAAAAGAGAGGGGGTTGAATGGAGAAAAGAGGGAGGGAAGGGGGCTTATGGGACTTTCAGGGAGGGAGGAAACGGGAAAGGGGAAATGATTTGGAATGTAAATAAAAAAAAAGAAACTTAGAAAATAAAAAAGTAAATAAATAAATAAAAAATATGTACAAAAAATGTACATAAGCAATATAATAAGAGTTTATTATTTTTTTGAAAATTTGACAAAGACAACAAAAGACAATTGGTAAGAATTTATATTTAACATACCAATAACTAAGCTGGCAAAATGCATAGTGACATTTGTAATGACAGTTGGGTGACAAGAAGAAAAACACAAGATTCATTCAGAATTCAAATTAGGAGTCATTATATATTTCCTGGAGAGTCAAAGATCATAAAATGATGTCTACAAAGTTCTAAATCGTATGGATTTCCAAATGTTTTTAATTATTATTTACATGTCTAAACTTCAATTTTTAAAATCTGTGATTCATAATTATTTCTTAATAATGATAATGACCAACTCAAATAAAAGTCTGCAAAATATTAACAAAGAACTTGCTTAGTAAGAAATTCCACCTTTCAAATATCCCATGTATAAAATAAGAAACAAGATTCCAAATCACATTTTAAAAAATAAATTCAGTATGGAAATATGTGACAATAATGTTACACATTTCAATAAAATCAGATCCCACCCCAGAATTCAGACACTGAAAATAATGAATTTGAAATTTTTGAGATATAGCATATTTTAGAAGAGAACCAAGATTTGTATACTTCTTGATATTGTATAAATAACATCATACTCATTTTTGTAATGAAAATTAATATATAAATAACATATAAAATTCAGAAGGGTGGCTGGGCTGTGGTGGCGCACGTCTTTAATCCCAGCACTTGGGAGGCAGAGGCAGGTGGATTTCTGAGTTCGAGGCCAGCCTGGTCTAAAAAGTGAGTTCCAGGATAGCCAGGGCTACACAGAGAAACCCTGTCTCGAAAAAACTAAAAAAAAAAAAAAAAAAAAAAAAAAAAAAAAAAAAAAATATTCAGAAGGTAGGAATTAAAACAGAGCCTGTGGAAAGACTGGATGTAGGGGAACGCCAGGACAGAGTAATGAGAGGGGGTTGAACGGAGAAAAGAGGGAGGGAAGGGGGCTTATGGGACTTTCGGGGAGGGAGGAAACGGGAAAGGGGAAGTGATTTGGAATGTAAATTAAAAAAATAAAATAAAATAAAATTAAAAAAAAAAAAAAAAAAAAAAAAAAAACAGAGCCTGTGACATCTTACTAATCTTTAAGATTGTCCTGAAGGCAAACTATTTTTAATTTAATGTTTGTCATTGCTACTCTTAGAGAAGTTACAGACATGTATTCATGAAAATATTTATACTTATTTTTGTCCATTCTTTATAAAAACTCCACGGCATTTTCCTTTTTCTTTTAAACACTATATTTGTAATTGTTGTGTAACCACCTTTATTTCTGAAAATAGCTTTATTCCATACATTATTATTATATTTTCTCTGTACACTAACTTGTTAATTTTACTGGTACTAAATTCTTACAATATACAGTATTCTCTCTCTCTCTCTTTCTCTCAGACACACACACACACACACACACACACACACACACACACATGTCCTGCTTGTGTTAACCTGCTGTTTTTCCTTTCCAACATGGAATGCAACTATTTCATGTGACTAGGTTCCAAGTTGCTTACATGTTTGATCAAATTTTAGTAAATTCAAATTATTTCTAAAGGTGGTGTTTCAAATTGGACTTCTGTTAGAAATTCTTTAGTCTTCTCTTTTTGTAACCTTGTCTATGCTTTCACTATGGCCTAGGTAGTCATCATCAAATATCTTTCGTCATAGTTAATATACACTCTCATGATTATTAATGGAGTATAATTTAATAGACAATTTTAGTTAACACATCTTTTGCTGTGGCTACTGTATCTATTTCCAATAATTTAGTTTTGCATTATTTAACAAAGAGAAAATTAAATAGTTTTCCTCTAAAGTTAAAATATGTAGCCTCTAAAATATAGCTTGATCCTCTTGTAAATGAAAACAATTTCAAATAAAAATTCTGAAAAAAATGTTTGGGTTAAAAGTAGTTCTCTTTCATGTTTGAAGATGAACTGTAATTTCAACACAAGTTAATAGGACTTCTATCTTGTATACTTTGTAAAGAATGCTGTAACTATTGAATAAAAATTCATGTAGCATAGGAAATGTGTTTAAAACTATAAAAACATAGGAAAATGTGAGTCTTTTCATTGTTAACTCACTGTCTGGACAGTTGTTACTTTAGACAGGATGTATACTGTTATATTACCAGCCACATGCTCCCACTTAAAGAAAAATCTATAAGCTCCATTTCCGAGTACATTCCTGCTCTCCTGGCAGTCTATTATCCACTGTGATAGCTGTGTCTGATACTGGAGGCAACACTACTTGGCTGCCTTAGCAAGAAATTATATCCTGGAGTCAGCATCTGTTTCAAAAGCATGGTGGAAGCATCAAATTTAATCCTAGATGGTGTGTTAAATCAAAGTAATTTGGGATTCCTACTATTGAGAAACATCATTTTAATGTACAGAGAGCGAGTGCTTATAATCCTGTCATAAAGCCTGATGGGTAAATATCTGGAAAATAATCCACACTGCAGCAATGTTTGTGCAGGCATTTGTTTGTCTCTTTAAGAATGATTTGCAGCTGCAGTAAAATTTAAATTGGTTATTTGGTCTCTAAAACAACCCAGGTAATAATTGAGTTAGGCCATTAACAAGATGTGTCATCAGTCATCCATCTCCCATGTGCACTGTATACTTTGTAAGAATCTAATTGCAGTGCTGGGAACCCTAACCAACTCACGTAACTGTGAAAGCTTATTGCAACTGAATCTTTTGACCCTCCTCCACTTGGCACATTAGTACAAAATAGCCATATTCATAAAATATATCACATTCCCCTGAAAATAACCCTCTTATACTTTTGCCATAGTAAATTTATTATTAAAAGATACCTTCCTCTGGAGGCACAGCTATTTGGAGTGACATTAAGAATTATACTCTGAAGAGAGGTATTTCCTGCATATAAGAGTGAAAAAATAAGTTCCTCTAACAGAAAGCTTTATTCAAATGATGGTGTTGCTTCTATTGAAAACAGGAGATTCATGGCTGCAATAAACAAATCTTAGACTTGTAAGCATAAATAAAGTATATGGGTGGTGTCATTTTATTTTAAAGCATTATTTTCCTCAATTTATTTCTTCTGTTGACCTGAAACTTCCTATGGAGCTTGTTGATTCTGTACTCAGATAATTGGCTCATTTCATTTCTTTTATAAGAAGAACTCTTATTAGTTATGCTGCTAATTGTTCTTATAAATCACACTTGATGGTAAATAACATATACATTTTTTAATTAATCAAACTCCTCATTATAATTATATATACATATGATTGTTGCAGAAATGTTTGGAGATTGTTTTAAAAGGAAAAAAAACATCCAACCTTTCATGTTTTCCCTAGTACTATCAAAAGAATAGCTATAAAATATTTTATCTGTAGTGGAAACTTATGTAGTTATACTGTGCTACCAAAGAGAATAAAAATTCTAGTCTCTCTTGTATGCTATGAAATTCAATAAAGACATTAATGTGAAGAGAAAATGCTAACAATACATTCTTTGAAAATTAACTTTAAAATGGGGAATTTCTAAAGGAAAAGCAGCTACTGGGGTCACACTGCAACTTGTTATGGGATTTCTTTTGAGGGGAACAGAAATGTTCAAATATTGATTTTTAGCAGTGATTCAGAACTAAGAATCTATAAAATCCCATTAAATCACATACTCTCAAATAGCAAGCTGAATGGTATGATATCTGTTTCTTCCTTTGACCTATCTATCATCTCCCCTTATCTTGTTTTAATATCTTACTACTGGAAAACACAGTGATAGAACAAGAGCAGTCATAATAACTTAAAACAAAATGCTATTTTTGACATTCCTTACAATTTTATGACTTTATACAACCTAGAGGAAAACAAATCGTGTCAGGTAAGATAACAACAGGGAGAAACAGCTTCATGAAAGAAGCAATCTCTATTTAGATATGTTATGATAGAACTTTAGTTAATTGACCATAGTAAGTCTTCAAATGGTACATAAAACTTGAGTCATAAACATTTATCCAGATTGCTCACAATCATACCCTTATCAAATTATCTTTGATCCTGTCTTGAAAAATTTCTTCAGTACTCAAGTGCTGAGAGATTTGACTAAAGATTTATCATTTTTATACATTGAAAAATAGAATAGATAGCATAGAAATCAATTTCAATGTTTAACATGCAGCCACTAAAATAAAATAAAATGAGAAAAAAATAGGTATAAAGGAAAACTACGGAGGGAAAGAGTCCATAGCTTTGTGCAGTCCTATAAGGTCTCTTACATATAGTCACAAATTAAAAAAATGGTGTCAAATATTACTTATCTATACATTTTGCCTATTGTGATAGATTAAAATAGGAATTTAATGAATTGCATGTGTTACATCTAGAGTTTTGTAACATACAATGAGTTGAGTTATTTAGCACAAAAAATTTACACCTTCTTATTTTCCTGAAAAATCTCAAAATAATACTTCATTTTCTACTTTAAAGCAGCAGTTCTCAACTGTAGGACTGTAAAAGGTAACCTTGTTTCAGGTTGAGCTAAGGCTCGAAATCCCGGTGATTCTGAAGGGACAGTAGGCATTTCACCTTTTCCAGGGCACAAGGCCATAGCCCTGCATAGATTTGTGGCCATCAGCAAGTAAGGGCAAGGCCCTAAGTCACTCCACATGTAGAGGATGTGATCATGTCACATAGGCTCAAGACAGATCTCCATTTTAATGATACCTAAAGGCTTGGAGACTTAGCCAATTAGCTTTGCTTTCCAGACACTCCTCCCTGCAATAGGTATTTAACCGCAGGGGATCATGAGAAGAGGGGGGTATGGTTTCACTCATCCATTTTCCACCAAGACAATAAATGTCTTAAAAATGTGGACTGCCTCTTTTCATTGGGATCTGTTGTAGGGAGCAAATGGAGAAGGCCTTCACCTACAAAGCAACCATCTAATCTCTAGTAGAAGGCCTCTCTGATGCCCATGTGTCTGAGAGCCTGAGAACCAGACGGCCATGGCCTTCTTGCAGGACCAGGGACCCCCCCAGCCAGCTCTGGGGGTCCTGCATATCAGACTGTGCTTCCCAATTCCCAGAGTGGTGTCCTGCGGCTTCACTGCAGCCCAACACCCTTCCAGCATGGGGTAAGTGCAATCAAACTTCCTTGTCTTATCTCTCCAAGTGGATGAGCCCTGTGGTGGAGCAGACATGGGACCCCATATTGCTACACTCAACCTCTAGGTTGTGACTCCTTTGGAGGTTAAGTGACCCTTTCAAGCAGTCACATATCAGATAACCTGCATATCACATATTTATATTGTACTTCATGACAGTAACAAAATTAGAATTACAAAGTAGCCACTAAATGATTTTATAGTTGGGGTCACTATAACATGAGGAACTATATTAAAGGATCACAGCTTTAGGAAAGTTGAAAACCATTGTTACACAACTTTAAAAGTTATGATAACCACAGAATCAGTTGTATATTTTACTTATACACGCAGAAAAAAAAACACATTTGGAAGAAAAGAATATTTTATATGGCTGAGTCTTAGATACATTCTTAATTTATTCCATTCTAATGGGCCAAATTATTTTGATACAATCAGCTGTGCTCTGTGTCCTGTTGTACTCTGACCATACTGAGGTTTCATAAGGAGTTTCCTTCATCCTTAGGAAACACTCAGGACTGAATGCCAAATACTCTGGTCTGAAATTAGTAAACTCTAGCATCTAAGAAACTACTGGATGGTGTCAGGGGTTTGGTGCCTGCCCATGGAATGGATCCCAAGTTAGGCCTGTCATTGGATGGCCTTTCTTTTAGTCTCTGCTGAATTTGTGTTCCTGCATTCCATTTAGACAAGAACAATTCTGAGTCAAAAATTTTGAAGATGAGTGCAAGGTTCCATCTCCCCACAGTTGGGCATTTTGGCTACATTCTAATATCCTACAAATTTCTCTTTTTTGGCCCTGTCATCTTTACTTCCCCTTTACTCTCACTCTCATATCTGTGACATACAATACTGTCCTGTATTCAGTCAGAGGAATGTATATTCCTGGGTGTGGTACTGTCAACAACAACCAGAAGCAACCAGACCAGTGGTCACACATCAAATAAACATTTGTGTACAAATCAACCATAACAAAATAAAACAGAAGATAGGAAGAAATGGTAAATGAATGCAAATATTAAAAATGATTAACTATCTTAAATTATGATATTTGTGAAAAACATATTACACTAACTAGACCAGTAAGTGCTCATGAATATAATTCAAATTTGGCTTCAGTAAAGCAAGTATTAATTAATAAAATGTCATTAATGTATGTGGATATAGAAATAAAATTTAAAAGCTATAATCTAGAAATTAAAGTTAAAGCTTTAAATATTTGGTTAGATATTAAGTGAACCTTAATTAGCTAATTACATACATTGTATATATTGTGTGCTTACTTTTGAAATAACTACTTTAAAACATATTGGAAATTTGGAATACACTTCAACATAGGTCAATTGTTACATCATTAATGTCTGCACCGTCATCTATTGCTCTCTATTTATTACTGCAACTACGGCAAATGACAATTTTTTCAAAAATAATATAAAAAATATATTTTATTTTGGCCTTTGATATGGCTTTATTCTGTGAGCAATTTGAAATTATGCTTTCTTTTGTTGTTGTTGATGGTGGTCTTATTTGTTTGTTTATTTGCTAAACATAACCTGATTTAGGCTTTAAAAATAAGTATATCAATAGATTTCCAAGAAGATGGAAGGAGAGACCCCTGGTCCTGGAAAGACTGGATGTAGGGGAATGCCAGGACAGAGAAGCGAGAGGGGGTTGAATGGGGAAAAGAGGGAGGGAAGGGGGCTTATGGGACTTTTGGGGAGGGAGGAAATGGGAAAGGGGAAATGATTTTGAATGTAAATTAAAAAAAAACTTAGAAAATAAAAAAAAAAGATATGGTATGAAGGATTGTTATCCAGAAAACAAAAAAGAATAATAAAAAGAAACAACCCCCCCAAAAAAATAAGTATAATATCTTATTTCAGAATAAACTATGTACATATAGGTACTTGCTTTATAAAATACTATGATTTTTTTCTACAGTTTTATATTGAATGATGATATTATCATCATCATATTTCAAATATTGATTGCCGTTTAGCTAGTGATATCAAAATAATTTTTTCAAGAAATTATTTCAAACTTAGAATTCCTAAATACAAATTCTACTATATAATTTTTCTAAAAGTGGTCTTTATATCTCATTAAAACGTCATTCATTTTAGATAGATCAAGGTTAATGTCAGTCTTCACTATTATTCAAAGTTCCTCAAATAATGGATTTCAGGAACAGTGGGAAACAAGTATAAATGCTTGATAAGTTACCACAGTGAAAAAACATAAACTGTCACTCAGTCTTAAAGAAGTTCTTATTAACAACAATAACAAGAAAATTTCAGCCTTTTACATATTGCAAATTCACAGGACACACAAAGTTAGAAGGAAAGGATAGTAGGGAAAATGTCTGAACAAATAAGAAGACACAAAATAAAGGAGTCAGCTGGATGTTATTTAGTCACACATTCCAAAATAATTCCCTCTTAAGGAAATAGTTTAGAAAATATTTGTCAGGACAAATCTCCAATTAAAAGGAACCTTATACTGTTACAAATTCAATAAGCAACTGATATCTACTTTCAAGGAAATATAAAACCTTCTTTTGTGATGATGAAAAATTATTTGACATACAAATGTCTTCATTCTGGTACATAGTAGATTTTGATATGAGAAAAAAATTTGCTCTGGTTAAAATTTCTAACAACTTTCTACTTAAAATTTGCAATATTTGTACAATGCTAATCAGGAAGCTCAATATTGAGACAATTCATTCTACAATGTGATTTTTCTTCACGTAATTTTCCCATGTTAATTCTATGTCTGTGATTCTATGATCCTATTTAATTCTCCCATTCCAATATATGTAAACTCCTAATTTAGAAAAATTTACATTGAACATCTTTTTACTGTCTCATGACTTTCCCATATTTAGCTCAGCTCTCTAAATCCTAATAACTTATTAATCTTCAACAAACTCATATGAGGGCAAGTGAAAACAATGAGTTGCTTAGTCCCCATATTTCCTGCCACATACCACATCCACAGTGGAATGAATTGACTTTGATATGTTGTGGCCTTGGTGAAATGAATCCAAGGTTCTACCTAGGTTTTGCTCTATATCCATAGCTCTTTCACCTTCTTAGTTAGTCATAAAGATTTTATTGATAATGGAGGTTCAGTACACAGAAAATACAGTTTTGCTGGTTTTATATCTGAGATATAATCAAAAATATAAATATGAATTATAAAATTTAGTGAATGAAATTTGAATTTTCAAGTAAACTTGAAAAACTCATTTATCCTTTGAAGTAGTTCCTCTAGAAACACTTCACTTCACCCAGTAATTCTTTTAAAATATTTCATTTATGGGCAATGTGAGAGAAATTTAATAATTTTCTTAACCTCAATTTCATAGGAAGTTGTTAGCTCAAACTGTATTAGTGAGAATCCTTACTTGGTTTCCACCTTTTCAGTGCCATTTATACAGCTGTTGCTATAGTCAGAATGCTTGTCACATAGATTCTATATGTGTTGTGACCTTCTCAGTGTGATGGCATTTAGGGATAGAGGATTTGGGGAGTAATTAAATTATGAAGGCCGCAGCAGTACATCACCTACAGAAAAATAACAGAATCTTTAGTGGTCCCTTCAACCATAACAACATCTCAGAGCTCTGCCCTCTTTGAAAGTCATTAATATTATTTAATTTTTACTTTATTTTATCTTATATATTTTTCTTTTATTTTTTCTATCTAAGGATACTTTATGTATATATTGTGGCTTCCAGTTTAGGGTTTTGATGGAATTGCTAAGTGTCAAAGAATGGGCCTCCTTTTCTTGTGCCTTCTCTTGGGCCTTTCCCCTTCTGTTTGCTTGATTTGTTTGTTTGCTGTTCAGTTACTAAATTTCATGTTATCTCATAGAACCGTGGTTCATCAAAGAGAGACAGAAAGGATTGATCCAGGTGGGAGGGGAAGTAGGGAGGAGGTAAGAGTAGTAAGAGAGAGAACAATAATCAGGATCTATTACATGCCAAAAATTAATCTATTTTCATAAAAGGGGAAAACAACCAAAATATGATTATAGTCCTTTATGGGAGAATTTATATGTATCCCTTTATGGAAGAAGAAGAAGATAAGACTTTCAATAAATTACCAGGAGTGAAAGGTAACCTCTATGGACTATACAGTGAGCCTTCATCAAACACAAAATCTGTTTACACCTTGATTTGATCTTTAGCTTGATATTCAGAACTCTAAGGAATAAATATTCTGTTGCACTTGAGTCTCTGGGTTCATGGCATTTTTGTCACTACAACCTTAAAGCATTAGAAAAGTTGTTACAACCATTCATGGTGTCCTGTTCATTCCCTGAGGAGTCACATGTCTCTTTGACCCTGTGTATTCAACCATTTGTGAGACCACAGGTTTGGAGCTCTCTAATGGAGCCTCCTCTCCAAGAAAATACAAGTAGCCAATAGCTCAAGTTAATGGGCTGGGAAATGTGAGATCCTGCTGTTCCATAACTGTTTTTTTTAACTTTGTTTTTTTAATATATAATTTATTATATATATATATGATATATATATATAATATATAATATTATATATTATTAATAATATTATATTATTATTATTATTATAATTATTATTATTATTACTTCAAAGGATATTATTATACTTCAATATTATTATACTTCAAAGGATAAATGAGTTTTTCAAGTTTACTTGAAAATTATAATAATTATTATTAATATTATATAATATTAATAATATTATATAATATATAATATATATATATATAAATAAATATTTCCAAGAAGAAGGAAGGAGAGACCCCTGGTCCTGGAAAGACTGAAGAACCCCATGTGTGAAACTATGTATATAACATATATATAAATATATATATATATAAATAAAATATATATATATTTTATTATATATATATAAAAAATATATATATATATTTAATATATATATATATATCCCCAATGATTCCAATGATTTCCCCTTTCCTGGTTCCTCCCTCCCCGAAAGTCCTATAAGCCCTCTTCCCTCCCCCGTTCCCCATTCAACCCCCTCTCACTTCTCTGACCTGGTATTCCCTTATATCCAGTCTTTCCAGGACCAGGGGAATCTCCTTCCGTCTTCTTGGAAATCAATTGATATGTGAATTATGTCTTAGGTATTCCAAGTTTCTGGGTTAATATCCCCTTATCAGTGACGGCATACTGTGTGTGTTCTTTTGTGATTGGGTTACCTCACTAAGGATGATATTTTCCAGTTCTGACTATTTGCCTAAGAATTTCATGAATTCATTGTTCCATAACTTTTAACCCCTTTGTAGATGCAATATAAGCAACCATTATTATTATGAGTTACATTTAAGAGTCATGATTCACTGCATTCAGTGCCACTTACTCCAAACCTGTGATTTCACAAATGGTTGAATGCACAGATGACTAAACAAAATTAATATGAAATTAAATCAAACATAAAATTTTAATTTTAATAAAAATATCATTTTTCCATTTTTTTTCTTATTTTCTATATTTTTTATTTACATTCCCAATGATTTTCCCCTTTCCCAGCTCCCCCCTCCCTGAAAGCTCCATAAGCCCTCTTCTCTGCCCCTGTTCCCCAGTCAACCCCCTCCCGCTTCTCTGTCCTGGTATTCCCCTACACTGCTAAATTCAGTCTTTCCAGGACCAGGGGTCTCTCCTTCCTTCTTCTTGGAAATCAATTGATATGTGAATTGTTTCTCAGGTATTCTGAGCTTCTGGGTTAATACCCACTTATCAGTGACTGCATACCATGTGTGTTCTTTTGTGATTAGGTTACCTCATTAAAGATGATATTTTGTTTATAAAATTAAATAACAAGAGCAAGAGAGAGCAAGCTTATTTGTACAGAGGAACTGTAGTGAGCAGTGTTTATCAAAAGATAGGAAAAAAGAATGATCAGTTTGAGCCAGGCAGTGATGGTGCACACCTTTAATCCCAGCACTTGGGAGGCAGAGGCGGGCAGATTTCTGAGTTTGAGGCCAGCCTAGTCTACAGAGTGAGTTCCAGGTCAGCCAGGGCTATACAGAGAAATCCTATCGCCTCAAAAAAAATTCAAAAACCAACAATAACAACAACAAAAAAACCCAAAAAGAATGATAAGTATGTACTGTCTTCATGTGTGAAACTATGTAGTTACAAAATTTAGTTTATACAAATGAAGTTATTATTAATATATTTAAAATTACACAAAACCATGATATTATCAGTACATTTCAAAACATACTCTATTTACATGTGGAAATGGAGCAATTCACAATAAAATTACTCAGATATGTTATTAAACTCTGTTCTAAATGTGAAAGCAACAAATACAAATATGATTTTAATTAATTTTTCAAATTAATTTTACTTAGTATTTATTTTCCTGTTCCTCTGCTTACACACTCTTTAGAAAAACCTGCTTTTAAAGGATTTTCTTTTATTACATAAAATATGGTGTTTCTGTTGATTCTATAATCTAATCTAAAATTAGTTGTCCATGAGAGTTATGTTGTTTTAGAATTGAGAATTGGTTTTGCATATAAATTATCATGTGGCATATCAGTGTGAAATTTGTCCAATTTTTACTCAGATGTTGCTGTCGCAAGCATAGGTGTACATATAAACAAGGGAGTTAGTACTTCCCACATTGTCGTAGGCAAACATATGGACATATGCACACACACATGCATGCTAAATACAAAAGAAAAAATGATTAACATGAGGAAGAGTGCCTAATTTTCAATTTTAATAGACTATATATTTGTGCTAGATCTGGAGAAGAACAAGGTCCTATCTACAATGAGAGAGAAGGAAGCCTAAGATCTCTCTATCCATAAATATTAGTGAGAGTAAAGGATATGTGTCAGAAAAGGGATTTCAAAGGTGGTTGAATTTGGGCATACAAATTTCAGATATGATGGTTGGAAATGAGTTCTGAGAGAGTGACAGGAGTAATTTAATAGGAAGAGAAATTTTTATTTTATGGGTAATGGAAAGTTATAGAAGCATTAAGTACAAGAATAATGTAAATTTGACAGCTTGTGCTATGGCAAACAAAATCAGTTATCTAAAAAATAGACATAAAATAAAGGCAGGAATGGATAAAGATTTAGACCTTTCCAAGTGGGTATGATGGTTGCTTGAATCGTGTTTCTTACAATGTTGATGGACAGAAATAAAACAAGTTTTCAAAAATTAAAGTTAGCATTACCAACATTATTGATTGCTGAGTAAACTATGATAGAAAAATGATTAAAATGATTACCCTCGGATACTCAATATTGTTTATTTTAGTGTTATGAATTACCATCACATGAACAGTTTAGGAATTGCCTTGATTCAGGCAATAAGATGATTAAGAGAGGATGTGTGCATGAATGTACATACTCGTGTACACACACACATATTCACATGAGAGAGAGAGAGAGAGAGGGAGAGAGAGAGAGAGAGAGAGAGAGAGAGAGAGAGAGAGAGAGAGAGAGAGAGAGAATTGAATGACTTGGGATGCATCATGTGATCAGATAGAGACATATTAGCAGCCAAGAAACTGATACACACAACTGACCTAGGAGATGGACTTACTGTACAGATAAAAGAAGAGATGAGTTTATTATATATAGCTAAATGGGGACATGGGTTATTTAATCTCAGTGAGGTATCTTTATGAGAGAAGTTTCTAGTTGCAGTCATCAGGGAGAAAGAAGCCATGGTTAATATTATCTGCATGTTATGGTGTTAGCTAAGAATAATCATTCATAATATCTATTTTGGGAAACTCTAATACTTAAGGTTAAATTCTACTATGTTCAGATATCTCCCCTTAGTTGTGCGCAAAATGAAGGAATCCTGTTCCTAGCAGGAGTTCTTCTTCTCTACCTTATCTGGGTAACCCCAAAGTCCACACCCAAGGAATATCATTTAATCCTTGGCAAAACTGCAGATTCAACATCCTGAAAAGCCTCTCCATGTAAATAGGATATTCCAAGGACCTTAAACCTCAGCCAATAAAACTTTACCCTAAGAAGAACCACTTCTCACTTTCTAAGGTATATGTTTACCCTAAATAAAGTCCACAAGCTTTTTCATTGAGTGAGAGCTAGTCATCGAATGTTGTCTAAAAAGGTTAAAACATTAAAGAGCTGGAACACCAAAGTCTTCAAAGAAGTTCCTCCAAACCCTCCAAACTCACTGCTGGACTAGGATCCTGCTAACCCACCCCTTTCAGACTTCTCTTTTATCATTTCCCATCCTGGTGTACACCAGGTTCCAGACACCCCAAGGGAAGTCACAGACCTCAGAACTCCACTCCATCCTTCCTGCCTGGCATACATTCTCCAGGTGTGTATCAGGGTCTGGACACTTGAAGGGAAGACCTGAAACACTGACTGGACCCCAATCAATATTTCCCCACTTGGTGTGCAGCAGTACCTGGACACACCAAAAGAAGAACCAAAATACAAAACCACAATCTATACTGGACTAGAGAAAGGCATTGTCATTTCTTTGAGCCTGGCCTGTAAAAGGCTCTGCTATTCTCATTGTTCTGATGCACTAGGGTCACTGACATGACAGTGGTTTTGACAAATGAGAAACATTCACTCAGAACTACATCTATACCTGTCTTAGGGTTTTACTACTGTGAACAGAAACCATGACCAAGGCAACTCTTATAAGGATTACGTTTAATTGAGACTGGCTTCTAAGGATGGTTTAATTGGTTCAGAGGTTCAATGCATTATCAAGACAGGAGCATGGCAGTGTCCAGGCAGACGTTGGGCTGGAAGAGCTGACTAAAATACTTTAAGAAGAAAGAGGAAGAGGAAGAGAGAGAAATGGAATGAAGGGAGAGAGAAAACTGTCATTCATATTAAGTGTGGTATTATAAAGTACCTGTTTAGGCCAATTCCTAATGTGAGACTATTATCTAGGAGTTCTACTTGTTTAGAGAGAAATTGCCTGTCATTCCTAAGATTTTCTAATAGTTGGTTTAAACAGGGTTGAAAAGAATTCACCCTGTTCCTTATTACTTCTTTTGATTCTCATCCATTTTTTTTCTGACTAATGTGCTTTACAGTCAAACTATGACTTCCAGGTATTACTAATGAATTTGTGCATCATTTCACCTCTCTGCACTCTTGAATATGACTGTGAATAGAACACAACTCATTAAACGATGAATATGTTCAGTGAATTGCAAAATACACAGAGAAACAATAAGTATTGTGTCTCTAATGAAGTCAGGCTAATGTGTGTTATGCATTAAGTAATGTATTTTAACTGTCTACTTTTAAAAGTGCTAGCTCATCAAAGTTTGTAATAGAAATAGCTTACTCTGGTCATATTCTTCATTAACTATATTCTTTACAGAGAGAATTGGTAAATCGATTGTTATGTATGTTAGACAATTACTCAATGAACTTTCAGCATATTGTTAGTCATATAATTCAAATAAAATAATATTAAGGAAAAATGTCCACCATAATGAAATGATATTTTATAGATGTTCTGTGAGCCAAGAACTGATTCTTGGTTTTTGGTTCATTGACTAATTGTTCCATTATCCATTTTGGTATGAATTATTTGCTGTTTCATTTACTATTACACATTTGGTAACCTAATCTTTCTCAATGGTTTTTCACTGTTTTAGTTAGTCCTGTTCTCATGCCTTTGCCTCTTCTACTGGAATCATCTGTCTTGTTTTCCAAGACAGATGATTATATAGAAATATGAATAACCAAATTAAACCCACACATAAAACTACATGCCTAATGCAACAATATTTCTGTGTCATTAAACCAGGATAATATTTATCCATGAAAATGGACCTCCTTTCTAAAATACTATTAACTCCCCTGTGAATAACCTGAAATAAAATCATATCCCTCTATGTTCAGTTCAAAACTACAAACCTCTAAAATTGGTTAGAATTGATTATTCTTGATCACTTCTAGTGAAATGATGTATAATCAAAATTGAACACAAATCTTGTCTTGTGCAAGGTACATGCATGACAGAAAACATAATGGTTGCTTTTCTGGTTCAGTTCTGATTATTCTGACATGTTAAGTTGATTGATAACTGTGCTCCCATCCACTTTATGCATAGTGCTTGTTTGGATGACAAATTATATTGGTACTCTGTCTATAAATAAACTAAATAAAGTACCTGATTGATGGCTTAGGCATTCACAGCTATGGTTTTATAATATAAATACCTTTCAGAATAAATTTTAGAGTATATGTTATTCTGTACTGCCTAGATCATGAAATAATAAATCTAAAATTTGTAAAAGTTTTACAGCTTCTGACAGAGAGACCAGGACTAGTCCATGAAAATCCTAGGTAATATTTATCTACACTATCATTTACTATATATATATGTGAGCATTTTTCCCAAACTGTTCTAAAAAAACTTGAAAAATATAGACTCAAGATTGAGACATGAATAGCAACAAATCAGCATAAACCCACTGATTCCTCAGAACCATTGTGTTAGAATATGAGATAGATGCCCAGGAGCTGACTCTGTCTTGGAGGATAGAGGACAAGAAGTTTAATAAATAACATTCCTTTGCTTGGGTAGAACAGGAAACTGTATCACAAAGCAGCCCCATAAGATCCCATGGGGAACTTTGCAACTGATATGTACTCATAATTAAAGAGTACATGAAAGCAAAGTAGACACATCTAAGCAATTAGTGATTTGAACCAGAGTACTCTAAGGGGAGAAGTGACTTAAAAACTTCTGAAACATAAGACTTTCATACCCAACATATACTGTTATAATACAAATAATCCCTTTAGATGTTTTTATATAGGATGTTTCTAGTTACAAGGATGTAAAAGTAACTTTTATTTGACAGACATATTTGTCATCTTGAAGGCTTACTGCAGAATAAGCTCACCCTTTCTAATTCTTTCTATATTCTGGCTATCTGGTCCAACTTAGAGGTTCTGGCTCAAAATTTCTCTCTAAGCCTGATTCAGAATTGCTTCTCTTGTCTTCTCACTGAATAGTTCTGCTTGGAAAAACTACCTCTGAATTTCACAAACTAAACTACACTGCACTGAGCAGAACTGAATGGAATTGCACGAGCTCAACTAAACTTAACTCATTCAACTGAACTGCACAGAACTGCATTGAATTGAATGCATCTGAACTCCCCTGCATTTCTTGAACTCAACTGAACTATACTCACAGAATGGTCCTACATCCTGACTCACTCTGCACTGCTCTTAAGTAGACTATGTTTTCCTCAACTTTTTGTGAGTTTTGGACATTTCAGTCTGTGTCATTTTGTCAAATCTTTCTCTGATTGATTCAAGGCTTGAAGTCAGAGTTCCAGGACAGCCAGGGTTACAGAGAAAAACCTTGTCGAAAGAAAGAAAGAAAGAAAAGAAAAAAAGAAAGAAAGAAAGAAAGAAAGAAAGAAAGAAAGAAAGAAAGAAAGAAAGAAAGAAAGAAAGAAAGAAAGAGAAAGGAAAGGAAAGGAAAAAAGCAAAAAAGAAAAATGCCTTTGGGAAAAATAAATATTAAAAGCATAAGTGAGAAACTCTCCAATTTAAATTAGTTTTCTTTTAAATATAGATATAATATTGGGATTGATGCCATATTTTTAGTGATATATGATGATAAGAAATAAATGTGATTTACAGGAACACAGAGAAAAGAAATTTATGTCTCAGTTGAGAATTTGTTTTTATGTAGTTGGTCCCTGTCAGAAGAAAATGGGAGTAATGTAACAATGTTCTCTTTGGAAAGTCAATAGTTGGAAGTGCTTAGTTTTCATTGCCAACATATGTGACTCACACTATTGTAGTAAGGGAACATATTAGAGCTGGGGTTTTGTTTTGTTTTGATTTTTTGCCTCTCTCTCTCTCTCTCTCTCTCTCTCTCTCTCTCTCTCTCTCTCTCTCTCTCTCTCTCTGTGTGTGTGTGTGTGTGTGTGTATGTGTATTGTGTGTGTGTTCTAGGTGGCAGAACTCTTATGAAAAGTATGAAATAAAGGAAGTACTTGCTTGGTTGCATTCTTAATTAGAAGTGATTTATTACCTGGAATTATTACCAGGGAGTATCATCTACCATAACTCAGGACACTTTCAGCATCTGCATGCATTACATGTTTTAAGGAAACACGAGTTGACCTGGTATTGAAAATACTGATTTTATGTGTTTCTGTGACTCACCATTTCCACTTCTTTTACCTAGGAACGTGGCTTCCATATAGTATGTAACAGTGGACTTTGTGAGTGTAGAATTTTTCTTTGTTGTTCTACCTCTGAAAAGAGATATTTTCTTGTTTACTTTGGAAATGGTTTTTGAATTTAATTCCATTGCAATTTTTAGAAACATATATGTATGGTCAATCTATTTGCTCACTAACATTTCCTGGATAAAAATCTATGTCAGTGAAATTCAGAAATTTTACTTTAATGAATATTTCCTAGGTATGAATTGTTATTATGCCTCAACACAAATTTTTATTGTTAAAATGGGAAAATATGCTCTTAATCCTTATTACTGAAAGGAAGGTAGTAGAAAAATAGGCACGACTGATCTCTTAGCATGTACCCTATAATTTTTTTAGGTCATTTGTAATAATTTATTTGGTATTAATGGGTTTTAAGTTGGAAAATTGGCTTGATTTTAAACAGACCAACAAGTCTTAAAATGAACTGACATGACTCAGATTGTTCCTTGAGGTCTGGCTTTAACTTCTGTGTGAAATGATGAATTTAATGGCAATTAGACAGAAACAAAGGAAGGCATTTTCAGGCACAATTATAAAGCTGCTAATGTCCTCAGTGAAGCACAGCATGATTCGTTTCTGTTGCCTTGTTCTGTTCCATTTGGCTGGAGTCCCAATTTATCCCAGCTTTCATGTATGGTTAAAATCGGCGATAGGCTCATGCTTCCAGGGCTTTTACCCCACCTCCTAGTCTAATCAAACACCTGCTTTCTTCATTCTGTTCTTTTTGTTATCCAGAAACTGGAAAGTAAAATATAAAGTCTTGTCTATAGTCTCTTCCTTGAAAAGAGTTTTCCTCTTTGTCTTGACTTTCAAAGATGAACTTTCTTAACTTTACCTCTCCATTTCATTGCCTTTGACCTTTTTTAATTCTGTGAAGTATTTGAAGCTTCAAAAATGTTGTGTTATATAATGGAATTAACTTGAGTAGAAGTATAAATGAAAGTAGGATGTACAAATAATGTTTAAAATATTTATATCTCTGAGAGATAGTTACTGAAAGGTTTCAGAAATAAAAAATCACTCCTTCAATATTTCTAAGTTTAATATTTGTAACTCCTGTTTCTCTTACTCATGATTTCACTGAGCTCAGCTTCTGGAAAACAACATTGCAACACTTAGGGTTCTTGTCTCTCCATTTAAGCTGAAAATAGCCAGTGAAAAGAAAGATCAGAAAATATCAAAATTCTCCCTAAGACATTTTTTAATGACATTTTCAAATATTTTAAAAACTAAAGTTTCTTATTCAAGTGTTACTTTTTGTAGAAAATATAAACATGAATATTCAGAATGTATCTATAAGAATATAAAAATAATTTCTGAAAATTATAATGAAATATTCAAGCAACGATGTTGAGAAACAAGACAAAATGAGAAACATAAGGCAAGGGGAGAGAGAGAAGGAGAGAGAGAGAGAGAGAGAGAGAGAGAGAGAGAGAGAGAGAGAGAGAGAGAGAGAGAGAGAGAGAGAGAATTATCATTCCTGGGCAAAAATCATGATTCTAATTTGTCAGAAACATGATATGTGACATTTTCCAATAAGGAGAAACTTCCATGTGTTTTTCAGAAATCTCAAAGCTTTACTGCCCTAAGGATCAATGTTTTAATATCCATGTAAAAATCAATAAAGAAAAGAAGAAATTTTAATATAACAAAGTAGAAAACACAGTTTATTACAGAATATCAGCACATAAACCAATAGTAAACAATCAAACAAGAGATATACCAACATGCAAAGGAGGTCATTTTGTAGGGAAAAAAATGTTTCTTAAACATTAACTCATGGAGCTTTGAAAGACCAAATAGTAGAAAAGTGAGCATGAAAGGATTTTAAAGGAAACTAGAGGACCGCTTAAAATAACTTTCTACATTTAATGACCTTGAAAATGGTATTTCAGCGATATTTAAAATGCAAAAAGGGCATGCTATTTTGTTTTGTTTTCAGCTTGACAAACTGAACAGGCTGACTCAAAACACCTGTCTCACTGCTATTTACCATAGAACACTTTGTTGCAGTGTATGTGCAGAGGCCTAAAGAGCTTAAATATATTTAGAATAGCAAAATCATGTAAGCTTCTAGATGCAGGTGTCCTGATTTAAAGACACATGCATATGCACACACACAAAATAACCCACTAAGCCTAGTTATGAATCCCTAAAAGGAAATAAATAGAAAGTGAAGAAATTCTGTGCAAATTATCAAAACCTGAGACAATGCTTTGAGGTACAGTACTAGAATTTTTTCTCACATAGAGATTGCCATTAAAATCAACTTTCTAAGTGATCAATGCATGAAATTCCAAATGCCAGGCAGATGTCATTGCTATGATTCCACTTCTATAATAACCTGTAATAACTAAACCCTCCATGTATAATCTTTTACAAAGAATTATAAACATATACAAGGTATGTGTTATATTATATACATGCTTTATTTTCATTTTCCAACCACACATTCTAGCCTAATTGTCCAGAGAGTGCCAAATTCCTGTATTTAGCTGAAGACAAAATTGTTGGGAACATGACTGGATTCTCTTTCATGTTTCTCAATAGTTTACAGAGAACCTTATTTTCATTTCTTTCCAGTGTATAAAACCTACAATGATTTTTCAATCAACATGAGATAACCATGAATTAATATATAACTATTATGGCTCAGTACTAAGTTGTCCTAGACTGTGATGTTTGTTGTTACATGGAGATATTTCTTTGAAACCAGGTTTTTCAAATATAAACTAAGTTGTACAAGAAACAATTCCTCCTCCAAGGGGGAAGAAAAGTCTTTGGGTGTCTCAGCTTTTAAATCATGAACACCAGATTCACTAGTACACACATGTGCACTTAAACAAACATATAAATATTTTAGAAATATATGTTTCAGAGTATTTCAGGTATTTTATACTGAATATGCTTTCTAGGTCAGTGTTAAATGAGAGAGATTTAATATATTTTCTAATGGTTCCTTATAACTATTTAGTGTTTTTTTATAGAAACTTCAGAAGTTAGAATTTTAGAATCTATTCTTTATTTTTGGGCTATTTTCCTTTCAGTTTTAAGGAGCATTTGTCTATCTTTCACTGAAAAAAATCAAACTTAAAAAGATGATGATAAGTAACAATAACTTTATGTCATCCAGAGTTGGAAAATATTTGAAATGTACATAACCAAAGCAAAGCACTGAATGGTGAAAGATGAAAGAAGGTGAAAGGTTCATCCTTGATATTCATGTTCTCCAAAGGAGAAATTTATATTATACCAATAAGCTATTTTCATTCTCATGTTACATTTTTGCATCTGTAACCTAGTGCAATAAATATAAAAGTGGTGAATAAATATGAGTAATATATACCTGTAATAGATATAGATTATGAAGACATAAACTCAACCATCTGTTCATGACTAAAAGAAAGTTGAAATGTTCAAAATGCTTTACACTATTTATTGAGTAAATATAAAAATAGCCTCAATATTGAATTTACTATATAATATAACAAAAATATTATGGCTGAAATTTTGTTTTATACTCATTCTAAGTTGTTAATATTTTATGGTTGCTACAAACTGATATAAGAAATAAAATGTTGTTATAATAATTACATACATTTTATTTCCAATAGAGTTTGAAAATGTGTCAATTAATGAAATATCAAGAATGACACTGACACTATTAATGGTATTCCATTATGCTTGTAGACAGGAGCCTAGCAAAACTGTTCCCTGAGAGACTCCACCCATAAACTGACAGAAACAAATACAATAACACACAGCTGAATATTAGTCCAAGCTCACGGAGTCTTATGGAAGAATTTTGGAAAGAACTGAGGCATTTTTACAGAATGAGCCTAGTACTGATGTGCCTACTCATAGTGACTTGTTGTGCCAGGGTGGGTTGGTACTGAAGGTGATCCTTCCTCTTCTTAAAGGAGCATAGGAGGTGATGAAGATGGGAGGGAGGTTTGGAAGGAAAGGGCAGATGTCATACAGGTGTAAAGAACAAATATAAAATTTAATAGAAAAAATAAAAAATGAATAGAAGAAAATATTTGGAATTTTACTTCTGCTGCTTTCTGTGATGTTTCTTATAGTATTTCAAATCTATTTTTAACTTATATATTTAAAGTTCATCAGTGAATTCACTTTTGTTTAGGTACATTACTGTCTCATAGTCTAGCTTAATAACATCAAATAATATTAATATCTTAAGATATTTCCAGTTTTGTAAATTTAAACTTGTGTTTAAATTCCTGAGTTATTATTTAAGGTATATAATATTAGGTGATAAAACTGTTTAGAATTGATGGCATGTGTTTTATATGGCAAGAATATTTCACAGTTTAGAGGGATTGACATCTGTATATTGATAGTATAGATTAATCACATACTCTGGATTTTCAATTTCATCATTTCTTCTTGCTTGTAGTTTAAACTACTATTAACCCAGTTATTCTTCTTAGTACACAGCAATAATTTCACAATGTTGCTAATGCTTAAAACCAGGAAGGGATTCTTTTTTTATAAAATATAAGCTTAATTTACATTTCAAGTGGTAAAACCTTTCCCAGTTTCCCCCCTCCCCAAAACCCCCCAATCCCTCTTCCTATTCCCTGCCTCCAAGTATATACCCCTCCATCCGACACACTCCCACCTTCCTCCCCTCAATTTCCCCTTGTTGGGGCATCTATTTGGCCTTCATCTGACCAAGGACCACTCCTCCCACTGATGTCCAACAAGACATTCCTCTGCCAAATTTTTGGCTAGAACCATGTGTACCCCTTGGTTGATGGTTTAGTCCCTTAGAGTCCTGGGGCGTCTGGGTGGCCAACATCGTTGTTCTTCCTGTGGGGCTGTAAACTCTTTCAGCTTCTCTGGACTGCCCCCCAACTCCTCCATAGGGGATCCCACTCCAGACCAATGTTTGGCTACTAGCATCTGCCTCTGCATGTGTAAGGCTCTGGCAGGGCCCCTCTGAAGACAAACATGGCATGCTCCTTTTGATATGTGCGTCTTGTTGTCCATAGTAGTGTTGGGGTTTGGTGACTGTTTATAGGGTGAATCCCCAGGTAGGGCAGTCTCTGGATGGCCTTTACTTCAGTCCCTGATCCACAATTTGCCCCCATTATTGCTCCTGTAAGTGATTGTTCCCTTTCTCAGACGAACCCAAGTACCCCCACTTCAGTTCTCTTTCTTCTTGAGCTCAGGAAGGGATTCTTGATTATTTTCAATCCCTAAAACATGTTAGTTTAGTATATCAGTGAAATTTATTTTTATAATTTCAGGATATTATTATGCTATTTATTTTCATTGTAAGAATAAAGAGCACACTAGAGTTTTTTAAAGCATAGTACTAACTTTTATCCATTAGTATTTTTGAGTCTATAGTTCATTAAATGGTCCATTCTACTGATGGAAAACAGAATGACTTTAAAAATAAATACTCTAAGAATACTTAATCTCTTTCTACCACATTTAAATAAATGGTTTGGTACTGTAAACTATGAAAGAAACTTACAGCATTCTGTCAAGTTTATTTTCCAATCTCATTCATTATTTTGTTTCCCTACTTCATGTCTAGTTTACTTCTCATCTCTCTACAGAACTTCCTACTCCTTTTCAAGCCTAAATGTGAGTCTTTCATCCATTAGACTTAAAAATTATTTTAATATATTTATTAAAGATTCTCTGCAAAATTATGCTATCACCTTAAAATGGAAAGCTAAAGAACCATGGGTTCCTTCTGGGGTATCCCATAAGGAAAATTAAATAAATTTATTCAGGTAGTTGGGATTTTGAGCCTAACATGCACCTCCTAATTTGCAAAGAAAGAGAAGGTATGAGATATAATTATCTAAATTGATTTGTGACAAGTTGTAAATTATTTCATTGGTTGATCAAAAACACAGAGTTTCATTAGAAAATTGATTAGCAAGAATTCTAGGAAAGAATTATGTGGAATTTTTTGAATGAACACAATGTAAGAAGACATTTGTGAAACATATAAAAAGAAAAAATATATTTCTGAATGTAGGAAAATGTCAAAACAGGGAAAAACGATCCATAACGTAGATGTAACACAGACTGTCTCCCAAGACATTTCTGTTTTGTCCTATCTAGAGTATTAAAGACGAGTTAACTATGAATGACTAACCTGACAAAACCAGAAATCAATAGTAAGTAATATTATGAAATATTCCAGAAGAATAACTACTCTTCTGTTGGCTTAACAACCATAGAGGACAGTTTCCAACATGGGCAGGTAATGATCTGTACTCTCTTTAATAGTCATGCATGCCCTTTGTTAGGGATTTGGTAAAACCTGCCATCCATATATTTATGAAATACATTAATGGTATTTGGAATATTCAAGCAGATGTTGGCTCTGAACATGATGTTTATTTTATGGCAAGAAAATATAGCATCTACAAATTGTATGAGTTGGCATATAAACTGGTTTCTTCACGATTTCAGTTTTCTAATGTCAATGAATCCATGACCAAAGAAGTAAATATGTAAATATGGCAAATATGGTCAGATAAGAGATAATGCAGACGCTATGATAGTATACTTAAGCGACCCAAAGAACTCCACCAGAGAACTCCTACAGCTGATAAACGACTTCAGCAAAGTGGCCGGACATAAAATCAACTCAAGCAAGTCAGAAGCCTTCCTATACTCAAAGGATAAGCAGGCTGAGAAAGAAGTAAGAGAAATGATACCCTTCACGATAGCCACAAACCATATAAAGTATCTTGGCGTGACTTTAACCAAACAAGTGAAAGATCTGTATGACAATAACTTCAAGTCTCTGAAGAAAGAAATTGAAGAAGACCTCAGAAGATGGAAAAATCTGCCATGCTCATGGATTGGCAGGATTAATATAGTAAAAATGAGCATCTTACCAAAAGTAATACACAGATTCAATGCAATCCCCATCAAAATCCCAACTCAATTCTTCATAGAGTTAGAAAGAGCAATTCAAACATTCATCTGGAATAACAGAAAACCCAGAATAGCTAAAATTATTCTCAAGAGTAAAAGAACCTCTGGGGGAATCAGTATCCCGGATCTCAAGCTGTACTACAGAGCAATAGTGTTAAAAATCGCATGGTATTGGTACAGTGACAGACATGTAGATCAATGGAACAGAATTGAAGACCCAGAAATGAATCCACACTCCTATGGTCACTTGATCTTTGACAAAGGAGCTAAAACCATCCAGTGGAAAAAAGATAGCCTTTTCAACAAATGGTGCTGGCTCAGCTGGAGGTCAACATGCAGAAGAATGCAAATTGACCCATTCTTATCTCCTTGCACTAAGCTCAATTCTAAGTGGATCAAGGATCTCCACATAAAACCAGACACACTGAAACTAATAGAAGGGAAACTAGGGAAGAACCTTGAACATATGGGCACAGGGGAGAATTTCCTGAACAGAACTCCAATAGCTTATGCTCTAAGATCAAGAATAGACAAATGGGACCTCATTAAATTACAAAGTTTTTGCAAGGCAAAAGACAGTGTCAAAAGGACAAAGAGGCAACCAACTAACTGGGAAATGATCTTTACCAAACCTACATCCGACAGCGGGCTAATATCCAATATATACAAAGAACTCAAGAAGTTAAACTCCAGAGAGGCAAGTAACCCTATTAAAAAATGGGGTACAGAGCTAAACAAAGAGTTCTCACCTGAAGAATATCTAATGGCTGAGAAGCACCTAAAGAGATGTTCATCATCCTTAGTCATTAGGGAAATGCAAATCAAAACAACCCTGAGATTCCATCTCACACCAGTCAGAATGGCTAAGATCAAAAACACAGGAGACAGCAGTTGTTGGCGAGGATGTGGAGAAAGAGGAACACTCCTCCACTGCTGGTGGAATTGCAAGCTGATACAACCACTCTGGAAAGCAATCTGGCGGTTCCTCTGAAAATTGGGCATGACACTCCCGGAGGATTCGGCTATGCCACTCCTGGGCATATACCCAGAGGCTTTACCTGCATGCAATAAGGACACATGCTCCACTATGTTCATAGCAGCCTTATTTATAATAGCCAGAAGCTGGAAAGAACCCAGATGTCCCTCAACAGAGGAATGGATTCAGAAGATGTGGTATATCTACACAATGGAATACTACTCTGCAATTAAAAACAATGAATTCACGAAATTCCTAGGCAAATGATCAGAACTTGAAAATATCATCCTTAGTGAGGTAACCCAATCACAAAAGAACACACATGGTATTCAGTCACTGATAAGGGGATACTAACCCAGAATCTCGGAATACCCTAGACACAATTCGCATATCAATAGATTTCTAAGAAGATGGAAGGAGAGACCCCTGGTCCTGGAAAGACTGGATGTAGGGGAACGCCAGGACAGAGTAAGGAGAGGGGGTTGAATGGAGAAAAGAGGGAGGGAAGGGGGCTTATGGGACTTTCGGGGAGGGAGGAAACGGGAAAGGGGAAATGATTTGGAATGTAAATTAAAAAAAATAAAATAAAATAAAGCATAAAATACCAAAAAAAATAAAATAAAAAAAATAAAATTTGGACTGTGGAGCAGCTGGGACAGGAGTCTTCTCTTCTGGCCGCCATCTGCAGCAGGGAACCAGGCAGCTCCAAAGCCTTCTGTGCTTAGCCTTCCAGGAGAGAGTGATCTCCCAGCAGTGATTTCACTTCTGAGTGTGGAGGTGAGATCTCCACCTTCTCTCTGGAGGGGTACAGCTAGGAGGGCACAGGGCATACGATCAGTGGAGCTGCTGGGACAGGAGTCTTCCCTTCTAGATGTCATTTGCTTCAGGGAACCAGACAGCTCCACAGCCTTCTGTGCACAGACCCTGCCAGAAGAGAGTTGCTCTCCCAGGAGTACAGACACTGGCTTGCAGGCCCACAGGAGGGGTAAGCTCCAGCCAGAGACAAAAAGACCAACTAACACCAGAGATAATCAGATGGCTAAAGGCAAGTTCAAGAACCCTACCAACAGAAACCAAGGCTACTTGGCAACATCAGAGCCCAGTTCTCCCACCACAGCAAGTCCTGTATACCCCAACACAACAGAAAAGCAAGAGTTGGATTTAAAATCTCATTTCACAATGCTGTTAGAGGACATCAAGAAGGACATAAATAACTCCCTTAAAGAAATACAGGAGAACATGGGTCAAATGGTGAAGGCCCTTAAAAAGAAAACACAAAAATCCCGTAAAGAATTATGGGAAAACACAAACAAACAAGTGAAGGAACTGAACAAAACCATCCGGGATCTAAAAATGGAAGTAGAAACAATAAAGAAATCATAAAGTGAGACATCTCTGGAGATAGAAAATCTTGGAAAGAATTCAGGAGTCATAGATGCAAGCATCAACAACAGAATACAAGAGATAGAAGAAAGAATTTCAGGGGCTGTTGTGGCTATTCCTGGTTGTCAACTTAACTAAATCTGGAATGAACTAATCAAGAATTGGAAGGCTCACCTAATCTGGAGGCTCAGAGATACAAGTTTCTGACCTGGATCTTGGCATGGAGATCTTGAAGCATAGTGACTATGAATTCCAGAAGTTTAAGATTAGAAAATCTCTGAGTTCAAGGTCATCTGGGATTAAAAGCTTGGTGGCACACGCCTTTAATCTGGGCCACACCCTCTGCTGGAGACCTATATAAGGACATTGGAAGAAGGAAGAAGATTCACTCTGGCTTTTCCTGGCCTGCCTCATGGGACTGAGCAACTGCTAGATCCTTGGATTTCCATCCATAGCTGCCTCATGTGACTGAGCAACTGCTAGATCCTTGGACTTCCATCCACAAGTACTGCTGACTATTTTTGGGGAGTTGGACCACAAGCTGTAAGTCATCGACAAATTCCCTAACTATTTAGAGACTACCCATACATTCTGTGACTCTAGAGAACCCTGGATAATACAGATACCATAGAAAGCATTGACACAACAGTCAAAGAAAATGCAAAATGCAAGAAGCTCCTGAGCCAAACATCCAGGAAATCAAGAACACAATAAGAAGACCAAACCATAGGATTATAGGTGTAGATGAGAGTGAAGATTTCCAACTTAAAGGGCCAGTAAATATCTTCAACAAAATTATAGAAGAAAACTTCCCTAACCTAGAGAAAGTAATGTCCATGAAGATACAAGAAGCCTACAGAACTCCAAATAGACTGGACGAGACCAGAAAGTGGTCCCAGCACACAATAACCAAAACACCAAATGCACTAAACACAGAAAGAATATTAAAAGCAATAAGGGAAAAATGTCAAGTAACCTATAAAGGCAGGCCTATCAGAATTACACCAGACTTCTCATCTGAGATGATGAAAGCTAGAAGATCTTGAGATGATCTCCTACAGATCCTAAGAGAACACAAATGCTAGCCCAACTACTATACCCAGCAAAACTCTCATTTACCATAGATGGAGAAAACAAGATATTCCATGATAAAACCAAACTTACACAATATCTTTCCACAAATCCAGCCCTACAAAGGATAATAGATGGAAAACGCCAACACAGGGAGGGAAACTACACCCTAGAAAAAGCAAGAAAGTAATCTTTCTCTAACAAACCCAAAAGAAAGTAACCTCACAAACATAAAAACAACATCAAAAATAACAGGAAGCAGCAATCCCTACTCCTTAATATTTTATAACATCAATGGACGCAATTCCCTAACAAAAAACATAGTCTAACAGAAATATATTTATGTAAATCTTAATTTTATCAGAAAATGTTTGTGATTCCTCTTTCGATTTAGTAATGGTTTTTGTGTCTACCAATTTGACTATTATTTTCCATGATAATCTTTAATTTTAACATATATATACATATATATGTATATTTCTTCAGTTTTAGCAGAAATATTTTACATGTAAATCTTCATTTTCTCAGAAAAAGTTTATAATTCCACTTTCAATCAATTTAGGAATATTTTTATGCCTACCATTTTATTGGTATAATTATCCATGATAATCTTCAATTTTAACATTTTTCTATATTTTTCTTCAATTTCATCAGAAATATTTTCCATGTAAATCTTCAATTTTATCAATGTCTATAATTTTACTTTCAAACAACTTAGGAACATTTTTATGCCTTCCATTTTATCTGTATGATTGTCCATGAATTAGTCAGTTTTAATATGTTTTTCTATATATTTCTTGAATTTTATCATAAATATTTTCCTTGTAGATCTTCAATTTCATCAGAAAATGTTTATAATTCCACTTTCAAAAAACATAGGAATATTTTTATAGCTACCATTTTATCTGTAAAACTTTTCCATGAAATACTCAATCTTAACATATTTTTATATATTTCTTCAATTTTATCAGAGATATTTTCCATGTAAATCTTCAATTTTATCAGAAAAGGTTTATAATTTCACTTTCAATCAACTTAGAAATAGTTTTATGCCTACCATTTTATCTCTATAATTTTCCATGAGAATCTTCAATTTTAATGTTTTTTCTATATATTTTTTCAATTTTATCAGAAATATTTTACATGTAAATCTTCAATTTTATCAGAAAATGTTTTTAATTCTACTTTCATTCAATTTAGAAATATTTTATGCCCACCATTTTATCGGTATTATTGTCTGTGATAATCTTCAATTTTAATGTTTTTCTATATTTTTCTTCAATTTTATCAGAAATATTTTCCATGTAAATCTTCAATTTTATCAGACAATGTCTATAATTTTACTTTCAAACAACTTAGGAACATTTTTATACCTTCCATTTTATCTCTATAATTGTCCATGTAATAGTCAGTTTTAACATGTATTTCTATATATTTCTTCAATTTTATCAGAGATATTTTCCATGTAAATTTTCAATTTTATCAGCAAATGTTTATAATTTCACTTTCAATCAACTTAGAAATATTTTTATGCCTACCATTTTATCTGTATAATTTTCCATGAGAATCTTCAATATTAATGTTTTTCCTTATTTTTTTTCAATTTTATCTGAAATATTTTCCATGTAAATCTTCAATTTTATCAGAAAATATTTTTAATTCTACTTTCAATCAATTTAGGAATATTTTTATGCCTGCCATATAATCTGTATAATTTTTCATGAAATACTCAATCTTAACGTGTTTTTATATATTTCTTCAATTTTATCAGAGATATTTTCCTTGTAGATCGTCAATTTCATCAGAAAATATTTATAATTCCACTATCAATCACCTTATGAATATTTTTATGCCTAACATTTTATCTGTATAATTTTTCCATGAAATAGTCAATCTTAACATGTTTTCTATACATTTCTTCAATTTTATCAGAAATATTTTCCATGTATATTTACACAATGGAATAGTACTGAGCAACTAAAAACAATGAATTCATGTAATTCTTAGGCAAATGATTAACAGGGGGGAGGGAAGAGGGCTTATGGGACTTTCAGGGAGTGGGGAACCAGGAAAGGGGAAATCATTTGGAATGAAAATAAAGAATAGAGAAAAAAAAAAAAAAGACGTGTCAAAAAATGTTGGACTGTATTGCACAGTAAGAATGATTATGTTAAATTGTAGTAGATTCTTTTGAAGAGTGTTTTAAAAGGCCTCGATCTGTACCAATAGTTACTTTAAAACTACAAAACTTAAGGCTCAGAAGGGTCTGAAATGAAGTTTGACTCTATCTATTAGAGATTAGAGAAGACTATTCAAACAGCTGCAGGCATAGTCCTTGTCAGAAAATGAAGAAGTATGGCTTAAAAGAGCTATAAATAACAGTGATTGCACCATCTTCAGGAACAAAGGAATTATTAACTTAAATAATTTCTTTTTATTGTCGTGGAGTCATTTGGATACTTTTATAACTATTTATTCTTATCTATCACATATGTCAGTAGAAACTGCTGATGTAGCTTAGTATTTAATCCAAATTAAACTTGTAAGAAAATTGGTTTCTCTAGAAGAAGAAGTAAGCAACACATAAGAATGTTGAGGTACTTTTTGAATCCTGTCTTAGAAAATAGTGTTTTCTGGTTTTCTACTGTATATAATAGACTATTGCATTATTCCACTTATATTTTCACATCACCTTCCTGCATTACTTTTTATAAGTTTATCATAGTTTAAAACAAGATGATAAGGGAACTTTAAGCTTATTGATTTATGTCAGCTCAACTATAATTTCCTTAATTCCATTCCATAAATGGGTCTATGTTAAGGCTGACCTAACCTACAGAAATTCTAAATGATTTGGAATCCAAAGTTAAGTAATGGCTACAATATTTGTAGAGAGTACAGTTAAGAGCTACTGCAGCATAGTCCTAGTAGTGGTTGTATGATTCTACTTTTTATTTGCTGCACCAAACGTATTTATTGACTTCTGTTTTTTTTCTAAGTTTTTTTATTTGCATTCCAAATCATTTCCCCTTTCCTGTTTCCTCCCTCCCCGAAAGTCCCATAAGCCCCCTTCCCTCCCTCTTTTCCCCATTCAACCCCCACTTGCTTCTCTGTACAGGCTTTCCAGGACCAGGGGTCTCTCCTTCCATCTTCTTGGAAATCTATGGATATGCGAATTGTGTCTAGGGTATTCCGAGATTCTGGGTTAATATCCCCTTATCAGTGACTGCATACAGTGTGTATTCTTTTGTGATTGGATTACCTCACTAAGGATGATATTTTCAAGTTCTGACCATTTGCCTAGGAATTTCGTGAGTTCATTGTTTTTAATTGCAGAGTAGTATTCCATTGTGTAAATATACAACATCTTCTGAATCCATTCATCCGTTGAGGGACATCTGGGTTCTTTCAAGCTTCTGGCTATTATAAATAAGGCTGCTATGAACATAATGGAGCATGTGTCTTTATTCATGCAGGTAAAAGCCTCTGGGTATATGCCCAGGAGTGGTATAGCCGGATCCTCCGGGAGTGTCATGCCCAGATTTCTGAGGAACCGCCAGACTGCTTTCCAGAGTGGTTGTATCAGCTTGCAATTCCACCAGCAGTAGAGGAGTGTTCCTCTTTCTCCACATCCTCGCCAACAACTGCTGTCTCCTGTGTTTTTGTTCTTAGCCATTCTGACTGGTGTGAGATGGAATCTCAGGGTTGTTTTTATTTGCATTTCCCTAATGACTAAGGATGATGAACATCTCTTTAGGTGCTTCTCAGCCATTAGATATTCTTCAGGTGAGAACTATTTGTTTGGCTCTGTACCCCATTTTTAAATAGGGTTACTTGGCTCTCTGGAGTCTAACTTCTTTAGTTCTTTGTATATATTGGATATTAGCCCTCTGTCGGATGTAGGGTTGGTAAAGATCATTTCCCAGTTAGTTGGTTGCCTCTTTGTCCTTTTGACAGTGTCTTTTGCCTTATAGAAACTTTGTAATTTTATGAGGTTCCATTTGTCTATTCTTAATCTTAGAGCATAAGCTATTGGAGTTCTGTTCAGGAAATTCTCCCCTGTGCCCATATGTTCAAGGTTTTTCCCTAGTTTCCTTTCTATTAATTTCAGTGTGTCTGGTTTTATGTGGAGATCCTTGATCCACTTGGAATTGAGCTTAGTGCAAGGAGATAAGGATGGGTCAATTTGCATTCTTCTGCATGTTGACCTCCAGTTGAACCAGCACCATTTGTTGAAAAGGCTATCTTTTTTCCACTGGATGGTTTTAGCTCCTTTGTCAAAGATCAAGTGACCATAGGAGTGTGGATTCATTTCTGGGTCTTCAATTCTGTTCCATTGATCTACATGCCTGTCACTGTACGAATACCATTCAGTTTTTAACACTATTTCTCTGTAATACAGCTTGAGTGTGGGATACTGATTCCCCCAGAAATTCTTTAACTCTTGAGAATAATTTTAGCTATCCTGGGTTTTCTGTTATTCCAGATGAATTTTTGAATTGCTCTTTCTAACCCTATAAAGAATTGAGTTGGGATTTTGATAGAGATTGCATTGAATCTGTATATTGCTTTTGGAAGATGGTAATTTTTACTATATTAATCCTGCCAATCCATGAGCATGGCAGATTTTTACATCTTCTGAGGTCTTCTTCAATTTCTTTCTTCAGAGACTTGAAGTTCTTGTCATACAGATCTTTCACTTCGTTAGGTTATATGGTGCTTACTCAAAATTTTCATCTGCACCCCCATGTCATATATATGATATATATGTAGATTTGTGATCAAATATTAGTGTTTTTCCCTAGTCTCTTAAAGTTTTAACATTTTAGGTTTCTATTCCTGTTTTTTCTCATGATCTCTATCATATCCTCTCAAATTTTAACTTGCCTTTATTCTCTTCTTTATTATATCATATTCATTTCCTTTTCCCAAGGACTGCGGATGCTGGAGTGTTCAAAATAGAGTTTATTCATAAGCTACCATCTTATGGACTACTTAATCAGTCATTCTTACTGGTTGTGTCTCTCTTATAGAGATACAACAGTTTCAATAAAAGGATCATTAAATTCAACACTTTAAAACTGAGTTCTCATATTTCTACTTATATAAAAATAAAATATATAAGATTTTTTATTTCATAAATACTAAATTTATCACTGTCAAAAACAACAATCGGTAATAGAGTTTTGTACAGATTTGTAGTTTTATCATTCTGTTAATATATATGGCCATTTCATTACAGTTTGACTGTTATACAATTATATTATTTTATATTGTCGTTTGTCATGAGTGATGTAAACTGACAAATAAATGTCCAATTACCTTAGTCTGTTCATGAAGGAAAAGCAGTTTGATCTTGCAATCCAGTAGAGTGCATAGTTACACTTAAATACGCTTAACTGAATTAAACATGTGAACACAAATGATTACTTATAAAGCAGGTGTTTAATAATTTTAAAGCACAAGTTAAGCTAAAATTAATATACATGTATGGCAAATAAATCTTTGTAATTATGCAGTACTATAGATTTCCACATAGAACATATTCTATTCTTAGAGAGCATCTCCTCAAATTATGGCATCAGTCTGCTGGATGCTCATCTCTTTTCACATTCTCAGGGTTTGTTCCTATCCCTCAAGGGCCTTGAAGATTTTCATATCTAGCTTACACATTCAGTGTATTTTAAGTTCTCATAAAGAATCCTTAATCCTGCTCTTCAGTGAAGCTAGTGGACACGCTATAAAATGGAGTCACCTTTGGGGAGATGATCCAGGGAAGAGACATGTGAAGTATCTAGAGATGAGTCATCTTTTACTATGGAATTGTGAGGAGAGTGTGTGTCCACTCCCCTTCTTGTCTTTATAGACTCCTACTTACGGAAAGGATGCAATTGGAGGAAGGACAGAATTTGATCACTGAAAATATCATGCTATGGGCAGGAGACTTGCAGTTCTTAAATCTTACAGCAGTGGCCATTTGATAACTAGCCAGGAAGCCATTATGAGTAGAAGAGTCTAGGGGAAAAATGGCAGATAAAGTCAAGGGAAAGTAAGAGCTAAACATAACTGCATAATGGGCCCCAGCTGTCCATTAAGATTGCCAATCAAAAAATACTCTTGCCTGGTCACTAATTCCACACATTCAGATTCAATTGATCTGGGCTAACATCCAGTCATAGTTAATTTAAAAAATCTAATCAGGTGACCCTGGTACAGAGCCAAATTTGAAAAGTATATACATAAACACTTTGCCTTTCTGAGACAGGAAGCTATTAGGGAACTTGGAACAAAAAAATGCCACAATGATTTAAATTTCAAAAGAACATTAACATAGAAGCTAGATAGTGAATGGCATCCAGCTAATGTAGAGGAAAAAAGGAATGAGTGATACTTTTGAAAGAGAGATAGTATTTTATGTCAAAACTGCATTAATAATAAATACTTAGATGGTCTTATTGATACAGAAGTTTGGAAATTATATAGCATCTCTGTATGCATACATGCATGTCTGTGTTTAAATACAAAATAACTTTAATGTGAAAAAGATATTGGATGTGCACGTGTTTGAAACATTTCCATAGGTTTCTCTTTTGAAAAGTTAGAATTATATATTCCTGTTCACAAGTTCTTTTCTTTCTAAATAATAATAAACAATAACTGAAATAAAATGCAACATAAATTATAATTTATATCTATATAATGCTATTTATTCTACCTGTAGAGAAACTCTATAATAACATATGTGACAATAAACTTTTAGCTTACTAGGAAAATACACATAATATAGTATTTCTTCATTATGTAGTTTTCAACTCCAAAGAGAAAAATAACCTGAAAAAACCAAACAGCAAATACAAAACAAGCAAAGAAACCCACAGAACTATTTGCCACATAGCTTCCAGGGGAGTCATCATCCCTGACATCAAGCCATGGTACAAAGAAATACTGATAAAAACTATATGGTACTGGTACAGAGAGACACAAGTCAATCAGTGGAACAGAATCAAAGACCCAGAAGTAAACCCACACACCTATGAACAATTGTTCTTTGACAAAGAAGCCGAAAACATACAGTGGAACAAAGAAAGCATCTTCAATAAGTGGTGCTTGTCTAACTGACTATCTGTATGTAGGACAACGAATATAGTCCCATATTTATCACCTTGCACAAAGCTCAAGTACAAAGGGATGGAGGACCTCAACATAAAAGCATATACACTGAATGTGATAGAAGAGAAAGTGTGAAAGAGCCTTGAACTCACTGAAAAAGGGAAATTTCCTGAAAAGAACACCAATGTCTGAGGCTTTAAGATCCAGAGTTGATAAATGGATCTCATGAAACTGAAAAGCTTCTGTAAGACAAAAGATACCATCAATAGAATAAATAAAAAACCTACAGATTGGAAAAAAAAAACAAGCAAACAAGAAACAAACAAAATCCCTTCACTAACCCTAACTCCAACAGAGGGCTTTAATTGAAAATATATAAGGAGCTGAAGAAGTTAACTTCCAAAAACTCAAATAAAACATTTTTTCTTACCCTTTTCATTGGATATTGTCTTCATTTTCATTGCAAATGTTATCTCCTTTCCCAATTTCTGTTCTGGAAACCCCCTATTCCATCCTCCTCTACCTGCTTCTATAAGGGTGCTCTCCCACCCGACTTACTCTTACATCCATGTCCTGGTATTCCCCTACACTGGGCAATGTAGTATTAACAGCATCAAGGACATCTCTTACCATTGGTATCTAACAAAGCTATCCTCAGCTATATATTTAGCTGGAGCAATGGGTCCCTCCATGTGTACTCTTTGGTTGGTGGTTTAGTCCCTGGAAGCTCTGGGGTGTCTGGTTGGTTGATATTGTTGTTCTTCCCTTCATCTCCTTCAGTCCTTTCTCTAACTCCTCCATTGGTTACCCTGAGCTAAGTCCAATAGTTGGCTGAAAGCATCCAACACTATATTTGCCAGGATCTGGAAGAATCTCTCAGGAGACAGCTATATCAGGCTACTGTCAGCAAGTACTTGTTGGCATCTACAATAATGTCTTGGTTTGATGTTTGAATATAGGATGAATTCCAAGTTGGGTCAGTCTCTGTATGGCCTTTCCTTCAGTCTCTGCTCCACATTTTGCCCCTGTATTTCATCACATGAGTATTCTGTTCCCCCCTCTAAGGACTGAAGCATCCACACTTTGATGTTCCCTCTTCTTAAGTTTCGTGTGGTCAGTAAATTGTATCCTGGGAATTCCTAGCTTTTGAGCTAATAACCATTTCTCAGTGAGTGCATACCATATGTGTTCTTTTAAGACTGGATTACCTCACTCAGAATGATATTTTGTAGCCCCATTCATTTGTCAAAGAATTTCATGAGGACATTGTTGTTAATAGTTGAGTAGTACTCCATTGTATTAATGTATAAATTTTTCTGTATCCATTCCTCCGTTAAAGGACATCTGGGTTCTTACCAGTTCCTGGCTATTATAAATAAGGTTGCTATGATTATAGTGGAGCATGTGTCCTTATTACATGTTGGAGCATCTTCTGGGTCTATGCTCAGGAGTGGTATAGCTGGGTCATCATGTAGAACTATGTCCAATTTTCTTAGGAAATCCCAGACTGTTTTCCACAATGTTTGTACCAACTTGCAATCCCACTAACAATGGGGAAATCTTTCTCTTCCTCCACATCCTCCCAGCATCTGCTGTCACCTGAGATTTTGATCTTAGCCATTCTAACTGGTGTGAGTAGGAAACTCAGGGGAGTTTTAGTTTGTATTTCTCTGAAGACTCAGAATGTTGAACATTTCTTTAGGTGCTTCTCAGTCATTTGATATTCCTCAGTTGAGGTTTCTTTATTTAGCCCAACAGCCTATTTTTTTCATAGAGTTACTTGCTTCTCTGGAGTCTAACTTCTTGAATTTGTTTTATATATTAGCTAATAACTCTTTTTCAGATGTGGGATTGGAAAAGATATTTTCCCTATCTGTTGGTTGCTGTGTTGTCCTATTGACCGTTTTCTTTTTCTTACAGAAGCTTTGAAATTTTATGAGATCCCATTTATCAATTCTTAATCTTAGAGCAAAAGTCATTGGTGTTCTGTTCAGGAAATTTTCCCCTGTGCCCAGGTGTTCTAGGTTCTTCCGCACTTTCTCTTCTATTAGTTTCAGTGTATCTCATTTTATGTGGAGGTCCTTGATTCACTTGGACTTGAGCTTTGTGCAAGGAGATAAGAATGAATCAATTTGCATTCTTCAACATTCAGACTACCAGTTGAGCCAGTACCATTTATAGAAAATGCTATATTTTTTCCACTGGATAGTTTTAGCTCCTGTGTTCAAGATAAGTGATCATAGGTGTGTGAGTTCATTTGTGGGTCTTCATTTCTATTCCATTGATCTAACTGCCTGTCACTGTACCACTCCCCATACAGTTCTTATCACTGTTGCTCAGTAATACAGCTTGAGGTCACAGATGGGGAATCTCCCAGTATTTTTATTGTTGAGGATAGTTTTCTTTATCCTTGGTTTTTTGTTATTCCAGATTAATTTGCAAATTGCTCTATCTAACTCTAAGAATTGATGTGAAATTTGAACGGGGATTGCACTGAATCTATAGATTGCTTTTTGGCAAGATGGCCATTTTTACTATATCAATCCTGCCAATTCATGAGCATTGGAGCTGTTTTCATCTTCAGAGACTGTCTTCTATTTCTTTCATCAGAGAATTGAAGTTCTTGTCATAAAGATTTTTCACTTGCTTGATTAGAGTCACACCAAGATATTTTATATTACTTGTGACTGTTGTAAAGGATGTCATTTCCTTAATTTTTTTCTCAGCCTTTTATCCTTTGAGGAGAGGAAGGCTACTGATTTGCTTGAGTTAATTTTATATCCAGCTACTTTGCTGAAGATTTTTTTCAGCTGTAGGGTTTCTCTGGTGGAATTTTTAGGGTCACTTATGTGTACTATCATATCATCTACGAAAATAGTGATATTTTGACTTCTTCCTTTCAACTTTGTATCCCTTTGACCTTCTTTTGTTGTCTAATTGCTCTGGCTATGATTTCAAGTACTACCTTGAATAGGTAGGAAGAGAGTGGTAAGCCTTGTCTAGACCCTGATTTTAGTGGGATTTCTTCAAGTTTCTCTCAACTTAGTTTGATGTTGGATACTGGTTTGTTGTATATTGCTTTTACTATGTTTAGATATGGGTCTTGAATTACTGATTTTTCCAAGACTTTTATCATGAATGATTGTTGTATTTTGTCAAAGGCTTTCTCAGCATGTAATGAGATGATCTTGTCTTTTTTTTTTGGAGGAAGGGTGGGGGTTGAGTTTGCTTGAATAGTTGATTAAGTTGATAGATTTCCATTTATTGAACCATTCCTCCATCCCTGGGATGAAGCGTACTTGATCATGGTGAATGATCATTTTGATGTGTTCTTGGATTTGGTTGGCAAGAATTTTATTGAGTATTTTTGCATCGATATTCATAAGGGAAATTGGTTTGAAGTTCTCTTTGTTGGATCTTTGTGTGGTTTTGGTATCAGAGAAATTGTGGCTTCATAGAACGAGTTAGGTAGTGTCCCTTCGGTTTCTATTTTGTGGAACAGTTTGAAGAGTATTGGTGTTAGGTCTTCTTTGAAGGTCTGATAGAATTCTACACTAAACCCATATGGTCCTGGGATTTGTTCGGTTAGAGACTACTAATGACTGCTTCTATTTCTTTAGGAGTTATGGAACAGTTTAGATGGTTTGTCTGATCCTGACTTAGTTTGGTGCCTAGTATCTGTCTTAAAACATTGTCCATTTCATCCAGAATTTCTAGTTTTGTTGAGTACAGGCTTTTGTAATATGATCTGATGAGTTTTTGGATTTCCATGGTTTCTGTTGTTATATCTCACTTTTCATGTGTGATTTTGTCAATCTGAATACTGTGTCTGTGCCCTCTCCTTAGTCTACCTAGGGGTGCATCTATCTTGTTGATTTTCTCAAAGAACCAGTTCCTGGTTTTGCTGATAATTTTGATAGTTTTTAATGTTTCTACTTGTTTGATTTCAGCCCTCAGTTTGATGATTTTCTGCCATCGATTCCTCTTGTGTGTATTTGCTACTTTTTGTTTTAGAACTTCCAGATGTGCTTTCAATCTGCTAGTATATGTTCACTCCAGTTTCATTTTGGAGGCATTCAGAGCTGACTTTTCCTTTTCACACTGCTTTCATTGTGTCTCGTAAGTATGGGTATTTTGTAACTTCATTTTCATTAAATTATAAGTATTTAATTTTTTCCCTTGACCAAGTTATCATTGAGTGGGGCATTGTTCAGCCTCTATGTGTATGTGTATTTTCCATTGTTTTGTTGGAATTTTAGACCAGACTTAGACTGTGATGATCTGATAGGATGCATGGGATTATTTCAATCTAATTTTATTTGTTGAGGCATTTTTGTGACCAATTATATGGTCAATTTTGGAGAATGTACCATAAGATGAAGGTACCATAAGAGAATAAGGTATATCTGTTAAATCCACTTGATTCATAACTTCTGTTAGTTTCACTGTGTCTCTGTTTAGTTTTTGTTTCCATGATCTGTCCTTTGATAAGAGTGGGGTGTTTAAGTCTCCCATTATTTTTGTGTGGGTTTCAATGTGTGCTTTGGGCTCTAGTAAAGTTCCTTTTATGAATGTGGCTGCCCTTGCATTTGGAGCATAGATGTTCAGAACTGAGAGTTGGTAAAAAAAAAAAATCTTGGAAGATTTTTCCTTTGATGAGTATGAAATGCCCTTTCTATCTTTTTTATACCTTTTGGTTGAATGTCAATTTTATTCGATATTTGAATGGCTACTCCAGTTTGTTTCCTGGGATCATATGCTTGAAATTTTTTTTCCAGCCTTTTACTCTGAGGTAGTGTCTGTCTTTGTCATTGAGGTGTGTTTCCTGTATACAGCAAAACTCTAGGTCCTGTTTATGTATTCAGTCTGTTATTCTGTGTTTTTCTATTTGAGAATTGAGTCTTTTGATGTTAAGAGATATTAAGGAAAAGTGATTGTTACTTCCTGCTATTTTTGTTGTTGGAGGAGGAATTATGTTTGTGTGGCTATCTTCCTCTGGGTTTGTTGAAACATTACTTTCTTGCTTTTTCTGGGGTGTAGTTTCTCTCCTTGTGTTGGTGTCTTCCATCTATTATCCTTTGTAGGGCTGGATTTCTGTAAAGATATTATGTAAATTTGTTTTTGACATGGAATTCCTGTTTTTTCCATCTACGTTAATTGAGAATTTTGCTAGGTAGAGTAGCCTGGGAAGGCATTTCTGTTCTCTTAGGTATGTGTGGCATTTGCCCAGGTTCTTCTGGCTTTTATAGTCTCTGGTGAGAAGTTTGATGTAATTCTGTTGGGACAGCCTTCATATGTTACTTGACCTTTTCTCCTTAATTCCTTTAATATTATTTCTTTATTTTGTGCATTTGGTATTTTGATTATTATGTGAAGGGAGGAATTTATTTTCTCTTTGGAGTTTTGTAGGCATCTTATATATTCATAGGCATGTCTTTCTTTAGGTTAGGGAAGTTTTCTTTTATAAGTATGTTGAAGATATTTGCTGGCCCTGTAAGTTGGAATCTTTGCTCTCTTCTCTACCTATTATTCTTAGGTTTGATCTTCTCATTGTGTCCTAGATTTCATGCATGCTTTGGGTTAGGAGTTTTTTTTCATTTTACATTTTCTTTGATTGTTGTTTCAATGTTTTTTATGGTGTATTTTGTACCTGAGATTCTTTCTTCTATCTCTTGTATTCTGTTTGTGATACTTGCATCTTTGACTCCTGATCTCGTTCCTAAGTTTTCTATCCCCATGGTTGTCTCCTTTTGTGATTTCTTTTTTTTTTTTTAATTTTTGCATACTGGATGACTTTGCTCAATTCCTTCCTCTATTTAGTTGTGTTTTCCTATATTTTTTGTTTCCTTTTTAAGGACTTCTACCTGTTTACCTGTGTTGTCTTTTATTTCTTTAAAGGGGTTATTTATGTCCCTCTTAAAGCACATTATTATCATCATGAGATGTGATTTGAAATCTGAATCTTGTTTTTCTGGTGTGATTGGCTATCCAGGACATACTGTAGTGGGAGAACTAGGTTCTGATAATGCCAAGTAGCCTTTGTTTCTGTTTCGTGGTTTCTTGCACTTGCCTCTAACTATCTGGTTTTCTCTGGTGTTAGTTGGTCTTGCTGTCTCTGACTGGAACCTATCCCTCCTCTGAGCCTGTAAGCCTTGAATCTTAGGTGTATCCATGCTCCTAGGACTCCAGTTCTTTCTGGGCAGGATTTGGGTACTTAGAGCTGTGCAGATGGAGTCCTGAAGTATCCTGTCCCTATTTGCTGAGAGGTTGTTGTGCCCTGTGGTTTCCTGTGGGTCCTTCTTTGGCCAGTTATTGGAGCTTTTAGTGTTGGTCTCACCTATGAACTTAGGAGTAAGAATACTCCTGGGAGACCAGTTGTCTCCAGGTGGGATTTGGGTACACAGCCAAATAATCCAATCTTAAATTGGGTACATAGATAAACAGGGTATTCACAACAGAGGAATCTCAAAAGGCTGCAAAGCACTTAAAGAACTGTTCAAAGTACTTTGCCATCAGAGAAGTGCAAATCAAAATGACACTGAGATTCTACCTTATACTAATGAGAATGACTAAGATCAAAAAGGCAAATGACAGCACATGCTCGTGAGGATATAGCAAAAGAGGAATACTCCTGCATGGAATCCCATTGTGGGTTTGCAAACTGGTACAAGCACTCTGGAAATCAGTCTAGCCTTTCCTCAGGAAATTGAAAATAGTTTTACATGTAGATCCAGCTAAACCACACTTGAGCATAAACCCAAATGATGCTTTGCTGTACAGGAACACATGCTCCACCATGCTCATAGCATCCTTATTTGTAAAAGGAAAGACTGGAAACAACCCAGAAGTCCCTCAACCAAAGTACGAATACAGAAAATGTGGTTCATTTACACACTAGAATAATATTCAGTTATTAAAAATGAGGACATTATGAATTTTGTTGGCAAATGGATGGAACTAGAAAATATCATCCTGAGTAAGGTAACTCAGATCCAAGAGGACATGCATGGTATATACTCACTGATAAGTGGATATTTACCAAAAAATATGGAACATTTAATATAGAACCCAGATTGTAAAGAAGTGTAACAAACAGAAAGGCCCAAGTGAGGATGCTTCAATTCCACTTAGAAGGGGAAAGGAAATAATCACAAGAGGCAGAGAGAGGGAGAAACCTGCAGAAGAGAGAAGAGGGGAGGAGGGGAACAGGATCAGGTATGGGAGCAGGGGTTTTGGGGAGGTGGGAGACAAGAGAGAAACCCAGAGGACCAGGAAAATTAATGGAAATAATCAGCTTCCAGGACTTAGGGAGTTGGGAAACTCAATAGGGGTGACTTTAGCCAAATGCCTAACATTAGGGAGAGGGAACTCTAAAAGTCTACCTCCAGGAGATAGAGAAGGTCTTAAGTGGAGGGATTGTAATTAACCAATAATCAAAATTTATGACACAGAATTTTTCCTGTCTAAAAGAACTACAGCATCAAAAATGGAGAAGAGATTGAAGGTAAGGCAGTACAATGACAGGCAGAACTTACGATCATTCTTATACTGGGTCACCAAGGCCTGACACTATTACTGATGATATGATGTGCTCACAGACAGGAGCCTGGCATGACTGTCCTCTGAAGGGCCCTACCAGCAGCTGACTGAGACATACATAGATATGCTCAACCATTGGACTGGTTGTGGACCCCTATGTTTGAAAAATTGGAAGGATTGAAGGAGCTGAAGGAGAGAAGGACCCCATTGGAAGACAAGCAGTCTCAACTAACCTAGACTGCAGGGAGCTCCCAGAGACTGAATCATCAACCAGGAACATACAAAGGCCTCTGATGCTCCTGGTGCATATATAGTATAGCACAGTTCTGGTAGGTCTGGCCTCAGTGGGAAAGATGAGTTTAATCCTGGAGAGACTTGAGGACCCAGGAAGAGAGGAGGCCCTGTGGGTGGGGGAGCATCCTCTCATAGGAAAGCAGGAAGAGGAATGGGATGAGGAACTCTGGGAGGGGGCACCAGGAGGGGACACAAAAACTGAAATGTAAATAAATAAAATAATTTTAAAAAATGCAATTGCCCATTTTCTAACTCTGGTTAAGATAGTAAAAACAACACTCTTAGATTTACTTAAGTCTTTATTTTCAGTATCCCTTAGTGATAAACTTAACAGGTAAGAATTTTTCATTTGGTTTGTGTGTGTGTGTGTGTGTGTGTGTGTGTGTGTGTGTGTGTGTGAGAGAGAGAGAGAGAGAGAGAGAGAGAGAGAGAGAGAGAGAGAGAGAGAGAGAGAGACAGAGACAGAGAGAGACAGAGAGACAGAGAGACAGCGAGAAAGACAGAGAGTGACAGAGAGAGAAGGGAGTTAGGGGAGATGTGCATGTATACATGTATGTAATCAGATGTGTTCAAGCCATTAGGGGTCAAACTATTGGAGCTAGAGTTACAGTTGGTTATGAGTCACTGTATGGTTACTGGAAACTGTCAGGTATCAAGTCTATCATTCTACAGCAATGTGAAAAGAACAATACAGGTATCTGTCTTGTTAAACAAAGAATTTATTTTCATTCTATCAAAGAAAAGTAGATTTCAAACAGCAAAATCAGAAAAATCAGTAGGATAGTGACTACTGCCCTCAAGAGGCACTCTCTTCTCCCTCCAAAGTGAGATTGAGGTGTCCTAACTTGAGTCCTTCAGCCTGTTACCTTTCTTTTCTTTTCTTTTTTTTATTTTAAACTCCAGATTTTATTCTCCCCCTCCCTTGACGTCTACCCTCTGACTGTTCCATATCCTATACATCCTTCCCACCTCCTCTGTCTCCATGAGGATGCACTATCCCCTACCACACCAGACCTCTAAACTCCCTGGGGCCCCCAGTCTCTTGGAGTTTAGGTGCATCTTCTCTAACTAAACACAGACCCCACAATCCTCTGCTCTATATGTGTTCAGGGCCTCATAACAGCTGGTGTATACTGCCTAGTTAGTATTCTAGTATCTGAGAGATCTCAAGGATCCAGGTTAATTGGGACTGCTGGTCCTCCTGCAGGATTGCCATCCTCCTGAGCTTCTTCTAGCTTTCCCTAATTCAACCACAGAGGTCAACAGCTTCTGTCCACTTTTTGGGTGCAAATATCTGCATCTGACACTTTTAGATGCTTGTTGAGTCATTTGGGGGAAGTCATGATAGGTCCCTTTCTGTGAGTGCTCCATAGCCTCAGTAATAGAGTCAGGCCTTAAAACCTCCCTTTGAACTGGATCCCACTTTGAGCCTGTGGCTTAAAGTTCTCTTCCTCAGGCTCCTCTCCATTTCTATCCCTGAAATTCTTTCAGACAGGAACAATTATGGGTCAGAGTTTTGACTGTGGAATAGTGATCCCATCCCTTACTTTATGTCCTGCCTTTCTGCTTGAGGTGGGCTCCACAAGTTCCACCTCCTAATGTAGGGCATTTCATCTAAGGTGCCTCTCTTTAAGTCCTGAAAGTCTCTCATCTACCATGTCTCTGATACATATTGGAGGATCCCCCAACCTCCTACCTCCTGAGGTTGCATGCTTTCATTCTTTCTGCTGGTCCACAAGTATTTCAGTCCTTTTCCCCCAACCAATACCAAATCACGTTCCCCTCTCCACATCCTCATCCTCTTTCCATCTCGGGTCCTTCCCTTCCCCTTTGTAGTTGCTTTCTTCTCCCTCCCAAAGGGGAACTGCATCATCATCACTTGAGTCCTTCAGCTTGTTGACCATTTTTGAGTTCTTTTTCTTTTTTTCTTTTTCTTTTTTTTTGGCTAATATCCACTTATAAGTGAGTACATACCAAGCATGTCATTTTGGGTCTGAATTACCTCACTCAGAACGATATTTTCTAGTACTATCCATTTGCTTGCAAAACTCAGGATGTACTCATTCTTAATAGCTAAGTAGGATTCCATTGTGAAAATGAACCACATTTTCTCTGTCAATTTTTCTGTCATGGGATACCTGGCTGGTGTCCAGCTTCTGGCTATCACAAACAAGGCTGCTATGAACATAGTAGAACATGTGCCCCTGTGGCATGATAGGGCATCTTATGGTTATATTCCCAAGAGTGGTATTGCTGAGTCTTCAGGTAGATCTATTTCCAATTTTCTGAGGAACTTCCAGATTGATTTCCAGAATGGTTTTACCAGTTTGCAATCCCACCAGCAATGGAGGAGTATTCCTCTTTCTCCAAATCCTTGCCAACATTGTCTTTCACCTGAGGTTTTCATCTTAGCCATTCTGATTAGTGTAACGTGGAATCTTAGGGATGTTTTGATTTACATTTCTTTAATCACAATGAATTTGAACATGTCTTTACACATTTCTCAGCCATTCAAGATTCCTCTGTTGTAGATTCTCAGTTTAATTCTGTACCCCCTTTTTTGATTGGGTTGTTTAGTTTTTTGGTGGGTAGCTTCTGAGTTCTTTATATTTTGAATATTAGCCCTCTATTAGATGTGGATTTAGAGATTTTTTTCCAATATGTGGGCTGCTGTTTTATCTAATTGGCTATATCTTTTGTCTTAAAGAAACTTCCCAGTTTCATAAAGTCCCATTTATCATTTCTTGAGCTTAGAGCATGAGACATTGGAGTTCTCCTTAGGAAATTTTCCCCTGTGCCAATGAGTTCAAGACTTTTTTCCACTTTCTCTTCTATTAGAGTCAGTATATCAGGTTATATGTTGAGGTACTTGATCAACTTGGACTGGAACTTTGTGAAAGGTGATAAATATGTGTCTATTTTCCTTTTTTCTGCATACAGAACAGTCAGTTAGACCAGCACCATTTATTGAAGATGCTTTCTTTTTCCCATTGTACATGTTTGGCTTCTTTGTCAAAGATCAAGTGTCTGTAAGTATGTGGTTTTATTATTGGGTCTTCAATTCTATTCCATTGATCAACATGTCTGTCTCTGTACTAATACCTTGCAGTTTTTATCACTATTGCTCTGTAGTAAAGTTTGAGGTCAGGGATCTTGATTCACCCACCATTCTTCTATTGATAGGTATTGTTTTCCATATTCTGGGATTTTTGCCTTTTCAGAGGAATTTGAGAATTGCTCTTTCTTTATCTTTGAAGAATTGTGTTAAGATTTTGTTGGGGATTGCATTGAATCTGTAGATTGCCTTTGGTAGGCCATTTTTCCTATGTTAATTTTGCCAATCAACGAGCATGGGAGATCTCTCCATTTTATAAAATCTTCTTTGATTTCTTTCTTGAGAGACTAGAAGTTGTTGTCATACAGATCTTTCACTTCATAGAGGTACGCCAAGATTTTATATTATTTGTAGCTATTGTGAAGGGAGTCATTTCCTTAATTTCTTTCTCAGCCTGTTTATCATTTGTATAAAGGAAGGCTACTGATTTATTTGAATTAATTTTATATCCAACCACTTTGTTGAAGTTGCTTATCAGCTGGAGATGTTCTCTGGTAGCATTTTTGGGATTGCTTATGTATACTATATTATCATCCTGAAAATAGTGATAACTTTATTTCTTCTTTGTCAATTTGTATCCCCTTGATCTCTTTCTGTTGTCTTATTGTTCCAGCTAGCACTTCCAGTACTACATTGAGTAGATTCAGGGATAGTGGGCATCCTTCTCTTGTCCCTTATTTTAGTTGCATTGTTTCAAATATCTCTCCATTTAATTTGATACTGGCTGTTAGTTTGCTGTATTTTGCTTTCATTATGTTTAGGTATGGCCTTGAGTTTCTGATCTCCACAATACTTCTATCATGAAGAGGTGTTGTACTTTGTCAAATGCTTTTTCTGCATCAAAGGAGATGGTCATGTGATTTTTCTTTGAGTTTGATTATATAGTGGATTACATTAATGGATTTTCCTATATTAAACCAACCTTGCATCCATGGGATGAGGCCTACTTGATCATGGTGAATGATGGTTTTGATGTGTTCTTGGATTCGGTTTGCAAGAATTTGATTGAGTTTTTTGCATCAATATTCATAAGTGAGATTGATCTGAAGTTCTCATTTTTGGTTGGGTCCTTGTGTGGTATAGTTATCAGAATAATTGTGGTTTCATAAAATGAGTTAGGTAGTGTTCCTTGTGTTTCTATGTTATGGAATAGTTTGAGAAATATTGCTATTAGAAGAAAGCAATAACAGGAGGGGTAAGTGAGGGACCTAGGTAGGAAAGAGGAGAGGGAGGGGAAGCTTGGTTGAAATGATGACTGGAGCAGAAGAGGGGAATATAATAAGGTATTGTGTGAGGCAAACACGATTAAAGCCCTGAGGGCCAGCAGAAAGTATGTAAAGAAGCAACCTCAGGAGGTTGGAGGTGGAGTGACCCTCTAGAATTTATCAGGGTACTAGGAGGTGAGAGATTCTCAGGATGCAAAAGTTGGGACCTTAGATGAAATGACCTATAGTGGGGAGAGGGAACTTATATAGCACACCTCCAGTAGAAAGACAAAGCATCACGTACAGGGATGAGATATCCATCCCACAGTCAAAACTCTGACCCAGAATTGTTCCTGTCTGAAAGAACCATAGGGAAAAATGGAGAAGAGCCTGAGGAAAAAGGGGTTCAGCAACCAGCCCAAATTGGTATCCAGCTCAAGGGGAGGCTCCAAGACCTGACATTATTACTGAGGCTATGGTGTGTTCGCATAAGGGGGACTATTATGACTGCAATCTGAAAGACCCAACAAGCAGCTGATAATGTCAGATGCATATATTTACACCAAACTAATGGACAGCAGCTTGTGAAACCGGTGGTAGAATTAGGGAAGGGCTGGAAAAAACTGAGGCAGAAGTTAACCCTATAAGAAGGCCAGCAGTCTCAACTAACCTAGATCCCCATATCTCTCAGACACTGAACCACCAACTAGGCAGCATATACCAACTGATATGAGACCCCCAACACATATACAGCAGAGAACTCTTGGGTGTGGACTCAGTCAGAGAAGATGCATCTAACCCTCAAGAGATTGAAAGTCCTAGGAAGTATGGAGGTCTAGTGAGATGGGGTTTTGGAGGTGGGTACATCCTTGTGGAGATGAGGCAGGGGGAGGATGTGGAACAATCAGAGGATACACCAGGATATGGATAAAGTCTGGACTGTCAAAAAAAGTTTAAATAAAATAAATGAAATAAAAGAAACACTCTCATGCTGTCCATTTTTCTACCATTGTGTGATATTCAGAAATCATCTAGGAACTTCACAAGCACTTATCTAAGGTACAAATATGGAAAAAAATATCTCTTAATGTAGTTTGCTGATGTCAGTTTCCTCAGACACATTACCTTATGGGACAATATCTGTACTTTGCCTAATCCTTCCTAAAAGACTTTTCAACCACCAGGCTTTGCTCTTCTAATAATCAGTAGATTGCAAGCTCAGTGTAACAAGTGCAGTGGGGATTTGATCCACCACTGAATCAGATCAATGTCAATTCTACATTCGTAGAGAAATCCATAAAATGTAGTTGAGCAAGTAAACAAATGAAAATTTATTTGTAGGATTTTAAAACTTTAATATTACCAAACTCAACATACTCACTTTCTTAACTAAAATTATGCCTTTGTACAACTAGTTTTTTTATGAATTCTAATTACTTCCAAATATACTATTTATGATATAATGATTTGAAAATGACGCACAAAAATATTTTATATTTGTATTTCCTATCTCTCTTAAGACATTTTAAAAATATTCTGATGTAAAAGCCCTTTATGTTTTATACAATGTAGTATATAATAGCATCCTTTGCTGAGTTTAGGCTGTGTTTCATCCAATCTATGGTTCTTATGTGAGCTGACTATGAAATTAAGTAAAGGCTTTAGTGAGTGTACATCACTAACTTTCCCTACAACCTTGTCAGTTCAATTTTTCATCTTTCTATTTTCATCTTCCTTCATTTTAGTGAAATTGCCACAGGCTACTGATTTTGAATCAAATTTATCTGGAATTCAAACATAATGAAAATGAGAAATGATGAATGTAAACTAGTCACAGCCATCAATGTTGATCACAAGTAAATAAATTCTTCAAGCTCAAGAATGTCAGTACTTATGCCCATGGTAATGGAATAGCAAGATAAATGAATATGGTCCCAAATGACAAATAATTAGTATTCATATTTTATCAGTTAACGATATTAAGTTCTTAAAAGATTTAAATCATTTCTGTCATTTGTAGACCTTTTACACCTACTGAAGAATCAAGAAATTATCATTTATTCTTTTTCTGTGTTTGTTATGAAATTGGATTATAAAGCATGTATTATAAAATGAGGATTGATTTTTATGCATCAATGTCATACACATAATTTACAGTTTTTAAAGATAGTATATTACTGAGTGAGAATAAAAGGAGAATTAAAAACAAGGTTTTAGCTATTTTCTTGGGTATAGACAAGCTTCATTATCAGAGACTCTCATATATATTGTTCTTAAAAATATAGTCTTAAATGTTGTGATTATATGTCACAAAAATTATGAGTATATTCACTAAAGATAATGTTATCTTCTTAGGATTACCAGCAGTGATGAATAATTCAGAATTTCTTCTAATAAGACTGATTTAACCCAAAATCAGAAAAAAAATCAATAAACACATAATCATTACCATTGCATTCTTCATTGTTGTACCTAACAAACCCAAAGCAAAATTTATGCCACACATTTTTAGCAAGACTTAAAATAAATCCTTCTTTGAAGTGATCTATGTGAATCTGCCAGCCACTCAAGCCAGAAAATTAAGTAGGTGATCATCACTCTACCTTCTGACCTCCAAATTCAACCTCTTACTCTTAGCTCCAGTTTTATAGCAGATCATCTTCTGTGGCCTCCTTTTTCATCTCTGTAACCATTCAGAGTCAATATAGATCTTTATAGTATACACAGCTCTCCTTCTTCCTGTGGACTTTTTCAGCTTCCCCTTCTAGATCATTTACAATTCTTAGTGCAAGCACTGGTGATGATTTTTATATGCTTGACTCAAGGAGTGGCAATATTTAGAGGTGTAGCCTTGTGGGAATAAGTTTGTTCTTGTTTGAGAAAGTGTTTTACTATGTGTGTTGGCTTTAAGACCCAAATTCTAGCTGCCTAGAAGCTAATCTTCTCCTAGATGTCTTTGGAACAAGAAGTGGAACTCTCAGCTCTTCTAGCTCCATGACTGCCTGGATATTGCCATGCCCTCACCTTGATGATAATGGACTTAACCTCTGAATCTGTAAGCCAGCCCCACTTAAATGCTGTCCTTATAAGTGTGGCTATGATCATGGGTCTGTTCACAGCAATAGAACCCTAACAGCTCTCAAAACTTAAAAATAATTCTAACCAGGAATCCTTAGTTGTTATACATGGCACAATCTCATGAGCATTTTCCTCAAGCAGTGTGCAGCCACCACATTCTCCTACCAGAAAGTGCAACAGAAACCAAGAAATCAAACATTTACATAACAAAGACAAGACCATGTAGTGGCTTAATCTGATGCTCATTGTATTCTAATGCTAACTTGTTGCCCCAGATACAAAAGATCCACATGTAGATGCTAGGTAAGTGAGCCTCCTTCCACTTAATTGTGATTGGTAAATAAAGATGATAACAGCCAATAGTTGAGCAGAAGAGACAGAGGTGGGGTTTATATTTTTCAGGCTTGGGGGAAGAAGAAGATGAAGAAGAAGAAGAAGAAGAAGAAGAAGAAGAAGAAGAAGAAGAAGAAGAAGAAGAAGAAGAAGAAGAAGACAGTGACACAGGAGAGGAGATATGAGAATCTACTTAGGGTTAACAGTTAAGAGAGCATTGCCATGCAGGCTGCCCAGTTGGAGCCTAGATGGAACATAGTAAATAGTAAGTAATAACTTAGAGTTAACAATAGGAAACTAGAGTCTAACAACATGGTGGTTTGGCAGAACCCCAGTTATTGTCCAGCTTAAGTACTATTGTAAATATAAAGGCTGTGAGTCTGTCTTTCTTCCAGAAAATCAATGATCAAGTCAGGGTTGAAGCCTTGGGCCAGGATTTAAACATTTACTACTATAAAATGAGATATCAACACCTGGAATTATAATCATCTCAACTAAGATGCAGGCACAATCAATAACATCCATAGCAATATTTCTCACCTAAAACTCAACAATCATACTATACTAGGTCCTGAGACATAATATATAGAAGAAGCTCAATATAAGGTCTCTAAAATACATATGATGACTATACTCTTAGACCTTGGAGAACAGATATAAGTTCTTTAATTAAATCTACAAGAACCTATATCTGATAGGGGGGCTAATATCTAATATATGCAAAGAACACAAGAAGTTAGACTCCAGAGGACCAAATAAAGCTATTTTTTTTAAAAAGGGCTACAGAACTAAACAAAGAATTCTCAACTGAGGAATACCAAATGGCTGAGGAGCACCTAAAGAAATGTTCAATTTCCTTAATCATCAGAGAAATGCAAATCAAAATAACTTTGAGATTCTACCTCTTTTTGCTAAGATCAAAAACTCATTTGGCAGCAAATGCTACCAAGGATGTGGAGAAAGAGGAACACTCCTCCATTGTTTGTAGGAATGTAAGCCAGTATTACCACTGTGGAAATCAATCTGGCAGTTTCTCAGAAAATTGGACATGGTACTACCTGAGGATCCAGTTATACCACTCCTAGGCATATACCCAAAAGATACTCCAACATATAGCAAGGATACCTTCCCCACTATGTTCAATGCAGCCTTACTTATAATAGCCAGAGTTGGAAAGAACCCAGATGTTCTTCAATAGAGGAATGGATACAGAAAATATGGTACATTTACACAATGTAGTACTACTCAGTTATTAAACCCAATGACTTCGTGAAATTCTTAGGCAAATGGATGAAATTAGAAAATATCTTCCAGTGTGAGGTAACCCAGTCACAAAAGAACACACATGGAATGTGCTCACTGATAAGTGGATATTAACCAGAATGTTTGGAATACCCAAGATACAATTCACAGACCACATGAAGCTCAAGAAGAAGGAAAACCAAAGTGTGGATGCTTCAATCCTTCTTAGAAGGGGCAACAAATTACTCAAGGGAGGAAATACAAAGGCAAAGTGTGGAGCAGAGACTGAAGAAAATACTATTCAGACACTGCCCCACCTGGGGATCCATCACATACACAGATACCAATTCCAGACACTATTGCATATGCCAAGAAGTGCTTACTGACAGGAGTCTGATATAGCTGTCTCCTGAGGTTCTGCAAGAGCACATGTACAAAAGTGGATGCTCGCAACCAACCATTGGACTGAGCAGATGGTCCCCAATGGAGGAGTTAGAGAAAGGACAAAAGGAGGTTATGCATTCCATAGGAATAGCAACAATATCAATCAGCCAGATTCCCCTGAGCACCCTTAGAGACTAAACCACCAACCAAAGAGTAGACATGGAGGAACCCATGTCCCCAGCCACATATGTAGCAGAGGATGGACTTTTTGCATATCAGTGGGAGGGGAGGTCCTTGGTCTTGTGAAGACTAGATGCCCCAGTGTATGGGAAATGCCAAGGCAGGGAGGCAATAGTGGGTGGATTTCAAAGTTTCAAAGTTCAGTTTCACTAACAGAATACAAATAATAGAAGAAATAGAAATAAATTAATTCCTAAGTCAAATAGAAATATTAAATCTAATAAAATTCAAGGAAGAAAATCCAGGAAATCTGACACACTATCTAAAGTCCAAACCCATAATTATTAGGAATAGAGGAAGAAGAAAAACCCAGGAGAAAAACAACAAAAATATTTTTAAAATAATCCACAGTTGAGAATTTCTCTATCTTTGCCTAGAGTGGCATGGCCATGGAAGAGAAAGTGAGACATGGGTCCCACCCTTGGTTAAGAGCCAGTGGGATATAGATCTCCTTCAGTGTTCATAGTTACTGAAGGCAGAAAGCTTGTTTGTATAATAATGCATATATTTTACTTCATGCTTCTCCATTTTGGAATGTTCTCTCTGCCTAGATTAAGTCCTCAATTATAATCAGAAATAGCATGATCCTGAAGAAATGTGTCTAGTGACACTTATCAATATGGTACCACTGTGACATTCAAGGCAGCCCTCAAGGCCCTGTGAAAAATTTCCGAAAACATGATTTCAAGAATACATAAATCAGTGAAAGTAGTCTTCTTTAGAGAATTTCTCAGCTATGCAAAACATATGGATGCAATATCAATTGTATGCAGGTCTTCACAGACCTGAATGAACAGAGACAGCTCCACTAATGAGTCACCTCAACCTACAAGCTATAAGGGAAGAACATACAATTTGGTAAAGAAAGGGAAAAACCTGGATCTCTAAAGAGAAAGGCATAGTTAATAAGAAACAAGGCTCAGATTGTAACTGTCTATGACTTGCTGACCCCGAACCCAAATAGTATGTAAATGCAAAGTGTGCTATTATGCAGAAGTCCAGCATTCAAGTGTCTCAGAAGATAGAGAGGTAACCAAGGAAGCTAGCCAGGATGATTTAAAGCACATTATTTGGGGATTCTGGGGTGAGTGACCTATATCTTGCTCCATCTCTAGAGACATTCCATTACCAGGGCAAGCGAGCTGGAAAATTGCTGAGGAGGTCTGGAAACTGTTGCTGAAGAAGTGGTTGCGGAAGTCTGGAAACTGCAGCTGATGCATTTTCCTTGTCTCAGGACAGGTGGTATATCAGTCTCTGGGGCTGGACTTGCCTAGAATTGCCAAGTTCTTGGAAACAGAGATTTAGGCCTATTCTCCTTAATTCCAACTGTCATGGAATCTGTCTATCTCTTCCCTCTCATCACCTCCTCTCAGTTTTGGGCCATCTAAAATCCTTGAGATGTTTCTATGAGCTGGTATGGTTTGCAAATAAATCCATTCCTTAACAAATCTTACTAAAGCTTTGTTAACACAGGGACCACAAGTCAAAGCTAACATCAGTAGGATATTTTTCTTTTAGGCTCTTTCTGGCTAAGGCAATGGATTCTTTGACTAACCCTCAGTGTTCAAAATAAAAGCAATATTCCTCACCTAAGTCTGCATAGAATCCTACATGCTAGAGGAACAGTAAGTCTAGACCTCTTCTGTAAGACTACTTCTGCCAGGGAAGATAATGAATCTTGCAGGGCCTTGATAGAATTTTTCATCTCCTGTATGTCTGCATCTATCACCATTCTTAGTGCTTTATAATTTTTATTTTGGAGTATTATGGCTGAGGCCCCTATACTAGCAGTTCAGGCCAGCTCTAGCCAAGAAGGAAACCTAGTAACACAGTGGAAATGGCTACACTTTTAACTTGATTGTTTGGAGAGACTAGCTGGTTGAAAATATCCTTCCCAGGGTAATCATCTACCATGGGTATAAGGTATACTAGAACACAAAAATCCTCAGTGGTATTTACAACCTAACTAGGCCATAAATGCACTGAATAAGCCCTGAGGTACAAGCCCACCAAGCATTCTCTCGGGGGAGGATATATCCTGTAAAAGTAGGGTTTACTGTGTGGTTGCAGAGGTGGAAAGAAATAGGCTGTTGGTACCTTATTTCCAATGCAGAGTCCCTGTCAGAAACCAACAGTTCTGTTAAGTTCTGGAGAGAGGAGTTAAAAACCAGTAGGTACAGATGGAGATTATCCTGATTAGCCAAGGATCCTATGACAATTATTTTGTACATGCCCCTCATAGCATTTCCTTCAGTTTTTGGTGACCAGGTGTAAAGCTTGATGAATCTGAAGGATGAGTTGCTTAACAAACTCCTTATGTAGGATGGTGCAGCCTTCAGAGGTTACCATTCATCTCTTCTGTAAACTCCTTGGCATTTCACCTTATGCCATCTGTCTTCATTGGTTTATTCAGGGATTGCTGGGAGCTTGTGGTGGTACCAAAGCTACCAAGATGTTGGCAGTGGAAACTTGAGTGTTCTCCCTTTCAGCTTTATCAGTTAGCCTATTCCCTTGGTCTATAAATGGTGTCCCTTTCTGATACTCCAGGCAATGAATTATGGCCACTTTGAGTAGAAGCCATAATAAGCTATGACTCTTTTTGCCAGATTTAAAGCCTGAGTTAGAGCCTTTAATTCAGGGTTTTTTGTGCTGAAGTTCCCAGAGCCAAAGCAGTCATAGCATCCAAGTGCTTTACTGCCATTCCTACATACCTACTTCCATTCTGGATACAGCTGTACCCATACATCTATGAAGTACATAGTACAGTGTTTGGCCAGGGTATGTCAGTCAAGTCTGGCCTGACATTCTGGATGTTCCCCAGAACTGTAGAGCTGTCATACTGTATGGCTGAGGATGGATCAGGTAGCAGGTATCTGGGATTAGGGCAGATGATGCTTTCTTATGCAAGTGGAATTCAAAAGTAAAGCCTGAAAGTGCACCAGTCTGGCATTGGACAGTCATCTGCTGGGTGGATTCTTGAGATAGAATAGGGGATGGTGGTAACAAGTTCCTGTTACATAGTTATGTTGTCAGCCTCCTTGACTAGCAGGGCAGTGGCAGCTATGATCTGGAGGCAGCCTGGCCATCCTTGAACCACTGTGTCCAGTTTCTTAGCTAAATAAACCACATGTCTTTTTATGGTTCCAAAGTTTGGGTTAGCACCTCCTTTACTATCCCCATTCTCTGATCCACATACAGGCAGATGGAAAGGTTTGTGAATGTCTAGGAAGGCCAAAGCTGGCACCTTCAACATAGCTTTTCTCAGAGTCCTAAAAGACATGTCCATCTTAGTGGTCCATTCTATTTTGTCTTCTTGACCCCTGGTGGCATCATATTATGGTTAGTCTATCTCAGTGAACCCTGACACCCAAAGTCTAAAAAACACATCAGATTCCAGAAATTCCCTTAATTGTCTTCAGGATGATGGGATGCTAAAAGTGGTTTCCTTCTGGGATATCCAATACCATGCATTGGCAGGCCCCTCCTTGAATATGTACCCCTAATAGGTGACCTCAAGTTGACAAAGCTTGGCCTTCTTAGCAGACACTCAGTAGCCAAGTTGACTCAACTCCTGCAGCAGGTCTCATGTGACCTTCTGGCATGTTTCCATGTTGTAGGCTAGCAATACATACTGGAGTTATTAGGGTGTTGGCACACTGGTACTCACCCAAGTCCTCATGCAGTACCTCCTCAGAGGTGGTAGGTAAGCTCAGTAATCAGTGAGATAAAGCAATCCAAATCAGTTGACTCTTGAAACCATTCTCAAAATCTTGCCATTCAAAGACAAATGGAGACTGGCATTTGGGTGCTAGGGTCAGGCCACAAAGCCATTCAGTGGCTGAAGCTCACTCCAATGGATGTCAGGGGCAGTTTGGTTAACAAAAGCTATGTTCACAGCTGACTGGTGCTCTCTGGCTTCTGGGTTAAAAGGAGTGTAGATCCTATAGTCTTCTAAAAGTCTTTCTAGATAGTCCCTGGGGCTCTCATTCTTTCCTTGCATCACCTGGCCCACTTTAGACAAATTTGTGGGTTGTTTGTCAGCTTCTTTGAGGCCCCTCCATTAGAATCTGGCAATGAACCCAGAGCCTCTCCTCATTTTTAGCTGTGTTAAAAACTGGGTTGAGTAAAAGAAAAGGCAGCATCAATATCTGCCTGAATTTGAGTGCTCAGCCCATTTTCTCCTAGGAGCCAGTTTCCAGGCAGATTCAACAATCCTCTGTCTCTCTCTCTCTCTCTCTCTCTCTCTCTCTCTCTCTCTCTCTCTCTCTCTCTCTCTCTCTCTCTCCTCCCCCCCCCTTGGTTCTGAAAATGACCTGGAGTAGGAGCTAACAGTCATCACAGGTGGGCTGGTGAATTAGCATGTAGAAATTTAGAAGACCATGAGAACTGACACTTCCTAAAAATGGGGAGTTCAGTAAATTCCAATTGTGAGGACTATTACTGGCAAATGACACATATGTCATGAGCTGTCTCCTCTGAGAATCTGGTGGGGGTCTTATAGCATGGAGGGATAAGAATGTAGTAGTCAGTCCTCTGGGCAGTAAGAGCCAGAGTATGAGGTGGACGTTAAGTGGAGTCAGGAGAGTCAGAGGGAGTCAGGGTCTGCTCCTTCCTCTGCCTGTGCTGGCTGGGCAGGGGCAGTGATGGAGGTAGCAGAGCAGGAACATAAAGAAGGGGACAGAGCCGGACAGTGCTGGTGCATGCCTTTAATCCCAGCACTTGGGAGGCAGGGGCAGGAGGACTTCTGAGTTGGAGGCCAGCCTGATCTACAAAGTGAGTTCCAGGACTGCCAGGCCTACACAGAGAAACCCTGTCTTGAAAAAACAAAACAAAAACAAAAAAAGAGGGGGACAGTGGTCCTCCTCAAGAGGAGAAAGGGGGAGCAAGACCGAACATCAAGACTGACCCTTGTAAGACTCAAATTGAGCCTTAGCTACCTGGAGACAGTCAACTGAGACTTGAGAAGAGTTCCATGCAAAAGCAAGAGGTTTATTTTTCAAGTGTGCTGGGATTGTCATGAACCCAGAGGACAGGCAACCCTTCTCTTAATTTCATAAGGTTTTTATACAATTTTTTGAGGGCACATTATAGCAAAAACAACTAGAAACATAAAGATTGGTAGTTCTGGTGACTTTTACATTAATTGGCTGGGCAGGGAGGGAGACTCAGATATCTTCCCTAAGGCCTAGTGGGAAGTTCCAAGTCTGGGTTCTCTCACCCTCCTTTAGAAGAAGAAGAGTGGGAAGTGGCTATGACTGTACACTTAGTTTGGGTGGCCCAAGGACACATAAACAAATCCTTCACCCTGTAAATAATGGGGAGATGGAAAGTCCCCTCCTCACACCATCTTACTTTATAGATATGTCATTCATTCCTGCAAAAGATGGTTAGTTTGTAGGGACAAACAAACAGATTGGAGTTTTCTATAACTTGGCAAAAGTTCTTAAAATGGTTCAGGACTCAGCCCAGTGGGGTGCTTTGTGTCTGTCCAATCCTAGGACTCAAAGACTGACCCGTCCAGCAGGTCTAGTTATTCAGGGTCCTGAAGAGGTGCTACCTGAGGGTCATGGGGGAGAGAAAGGAGACCAAGCAAGATTCCATTTGTCAAGGTCTTGTTTATTGTCACACAGGCAGAACGTATTAAGCAGTGGGGATGAGGAAGTTGGGAAGGGGAGCTAGGGGGAAGTGAGCTATGGGCCAAGCCCTGGGCCGGGTGCCTGGGACATTCTGCGGTTTTTCCCAGGAAGGTCACAGATTTTTATCTTGGTCTTGATGTTCCGTCAGGAAGGTCAGGAGTTTCACTCGAGGGGAGGGGCGGCCTGTCTATGTAGCTGGCAGTTGGCCTGTCAGTCCCCAACATGTCCCCCTTCTTTGTATAATTGATGGAGAGTCTGTCTTAGGCTACATGATGTGCACCCACAGCCAGCACCTAGAAGAGAGGGGTAGAGCCTCTGTCTTAGGCTACCTGAGGTGCCTCCATGCCCAGAACCCCCAATAGGAATTTGCTCCCTGGGCAATGGCCTCACGCTACTCCCGTCATGGAGTTACTCTACAGTCCTGGGATCATGCTCTACCGACTGAGTTAGCCGGGCTCTCAGGTGTGCATCTGGCATGTGGCATCATGATACTCCTGTCATGGACGTCTCCATAGCTTTTTATACCAAGGGTTTCAGTAGTCTGCGGCCAGGATAAAGAAATCGAGGCCAGCAGAGGGGGTGCCCAAGGGCCCCTTGTAGGCACCCGGGTCATTATCTCTGACCTCTACACGATGGTAATGCACTGAAACCGGCTTGTTGGTGAAAGCGGAATCCACCTGTGACTTGACAAAAAGAGTTAACTTTTGGAAGGCCCACGGCCCAAAAGAAATGAGCAGGAGAAGGCCCATCAAAGGTCCCAAAAGACTAGATAACAGAGTGGAGAGCCAAGGGGATGTAGAGAATCAGTTTTGATACCATGATTCTTTTTTCTCTCTTTCTTTCTTGCGGTTTTCTAGACGTTCCCTTACCTTTTTTAGGCTATCTTCAACCAATCCTGTCTTGTCTGCATAAAAGCAGCATTCTTCTTTAAGGGCAGTGCATAACCCACCTTGTTGTAAAAAGAGCAAATCTAAACCTCTTCTGTTTTGTAACACTACCTCAGAGAGGGATGTAACAGAATCTTTAAGATTCTTTAGTCCTAACTGTAGCTTTTGTAGGCCTCTATCGACCACAGAGCTGAGCTGCACATACTGTTGACTGGAAGTGACCAAGGAGGCAATTCCTGTTCTGGCCCCTGTGGCTCCCAAACCAAGGAGTATAGCCAGGGTGACTGCTGCTATAGGTTCTCTCTTTTGTCTGGACAAATGAGTTCCCCTTTCCCAAAAATTAAGGAGCTCATCAGAATCATGAATGGTCAATCGAGGGAGGAGCTTGACAAACACACAATATTCTCTATTCTCTAAAAAGGCAGCTGAAACTATAAAAGTGGTCAATCCAGAGGAGCAAGCAAGATAGGAATCATTAGAAACAACAATATATTGAAAGGAAGCATTAATTACAATAGTTTGATTGCAAACCTCAATCAGGGTCTTGGGGGGCAGCATATCAGGTCCCAGAAGGCACATGCCTAGGCGAGAAATTTGGCCAAGGGTGAGTCCTTGCTTCTCTGGAGGACTCCATCACAGAAGCGAGGTATCATTAGTGGGTAATAATTCTCCAAAGCTTGCAATCCATTCGTAAAAGGGTGGGGAGGGTGAATAACAGACCCAACATTCCTCTAAAATGGAAACATTAACTTCATGTATGGCTTGCATCGAAGCATTAGCTAATGATAGCACAAGCTCAGTAGACGAGGGAGGACCCATAGTAGAGTAGGCTGAAACAAAGGATTGGGTGTTCGGGTATCTGGGATAGTGGGTGTTGCAGGGACCTGGTTTCCAGATACTCACATGCTAGGGCAATGGAGCGGTCACAATGACCACCTGGGCAGACATAAAGTCTCCAGGGAAGGAGTGTTAAGTGTTTTCGCCTGCCTTCAGTGAAGCACCCGGGGGACCAGTTAGAATCCGAAAGCTCGGGTGCGCTTTTTTGAGGGACAAAGTTGTCATGGGTACCCCAATCCGCACTAGCTCCCCGAGAGAGCTGGTGAGCAACCACCTCACTGGGGCTACACATCATCATCCCCATTTGAGAGAGAATGTCTCTCCCCCAAAGATTGACAGGGAGGCCCTCAACAATAAAAGTCTGCACAGTGCCTGAATTCCCCTCTGAATCTTTCCATGTCAACAACTTTGAACTTTGTAAGGTATTTTTAGACTGGCCAATGCCTTGTAAATGAGTCATCGAGGGCTGGAGAGGCCAGGCAGAAGGCCAGGAGCTCAAACTAAGAACTGTGGTGTCAGCTTCCATATCTATAATGCAGTCAAACTTTCGCCTGTCCAACGTAAGGCACAAGGAGGGGCGCTCCTTAGAGAGTTGCTGGACCCAGTAGACATCAGAGGAACCAGGTTGGCTATCTCCTCTGAGCCGTCCCATGTGAGTACCAGAGGAATCAAGCAGGAGAGGGAGCACCTGGGCTACTCTCTGACCAGGGAGAATGGTGACCGGGCCCTTTTCTGCCTTAAAACTTTTATCTCTCCAGTACAGTCTGCGTCCACAAGCAACGGGTGGCTGAGACCCTGCATGGTAGCTGAGGCATGCCCTATATTGAGAAAAAATGTGCCAAATGGTGGGGGTCCAAAAATTCCTGTGGAGAGAACCTAAACACCATCTTGGGGGTTCAAAATTGTGTGGGAGGAGGCACACAGGTCCAGTCCTGCACTCCCTGCGGTTGCCCTAGATAAGCTGGTGCCACAGGAGCTTGGTGCTGTACTTGGGAGTGTGTGGTCATCTGTGGGTAGGGGCCTCGCACCGGGGCCCCTTGGCCGTTTCCCTGGACGGCAGGGAGTGCTTGCCCATTAGCATCAGTTCTAGACCGACATTCTTTAGCCCAATGTCGGACTTTCCTACAGCGAGGACAAACTCCAGGTGCAGTAAGCTTAGGGGCCCCTTGGCCAATGGTGGGATTAAATGGCTGGCTGGGGTTGAGAGCACTACATTCTCTAACAAAGTGACCAGGCTGCCCACATCTAAAGCATGTTTTGCCTCTAGGGCAGCCAGAATCTCCAGGCTTTTGGAACACAGCCCCGATAGCTAAACTGATAGACTTGGACACTTGATGTGAGAAGGAGTCAACATCATTGCAAAATTTAATCATTCCTGTAATATCAAGATCTTTGGTCTTGCCTTGTAACGCGGCTCTGCACGCCGAATTAGCATTTTCAAGAGCAAGCTGCTTAACGAGGAGCCCCTCACTTTCACTTTGACCTAGAACTCTTTCCGCTGCTTCCTGTAACCTCCCCACAAATTGGCATAGGGTTCCTGGGCTCCCTGGACTATTTTAGTTAAGGGGTGGTGAGGGCTCCTGTAGCAGGAACCGCTCTCCAGGCAGATAAGGCGGCCTGTGCTGTTTGAGCGAGTATGCCCGGGGATAATCCTAATTGTTTTTCCTCGGAGGCAAATGGGCCCCTCCCACACAACTTGTCCGCTGTCCAAGAGGCGGTCCTGCCTAGAGGGTTTTTTCTGTTCCTAGCGGCCAGACTCTCAGCTCTATCTATGAATTCAGATTTCCAAGTTAAGTATTGTCCTCTGGTGAGGACAGACTGCACCACCTTAGTCCATTCACTAGGAGTCAGATATCCGGACCCCTCGAATGGACAAGGTAAAGGATGCAGTTAAACCATAATTTTTAACAGCTGAGTGTAATTCTTTGATATGTTTAAGTTTGAGTTTCTTGTATACGGGACGCGAGGTCTCGTATTCACCTTGATTGGAGTCTTCCTCTTCAGAATCTACAGCTACCTCATCATAATCAATTTCCTCTTCACTACCCTCTCCTTGGTCATGATTAGTACTATCTAGCTCGGGCCCATCTCGGGCTGGCCTAGTTCGGGACCTTGGGCTATCTAACTCGGACTCCTCCCTGGCTTGTCTGGCACGTGCCCTGGTCATAACAGGAAAAGTTAGCTTTGGCTGGGATCTTTTTACAGCGTTAGATGGTCTTTTTGGGGCATCTTGTTCCCTTCTCATGGTCTCTTGTAAATTTTGAATATCTAAAGTAAGATCTCCTAATTCCTGCTGTAATTGTAAAACTTGCCTAAGGCCGGTAATTTGTGCCTGAAGTGCAGCCTTAGTTTGGGTTAGTCCCTCTACCACTGCGATCGGCAGGGGCGCAGGGGGAGCTGACGGTAATGGGGGCAAGTAGGGCGGGGGGCGATTGGGTCCGGAATTTTGAGTGAAAAAAATCTGGGAATGTCGAGGTCCAGGACCATATCTCTCTTCCTCATATCTAGCGGCCTTCTCCTCTAAATCAGCCTCAGAGGCTGGATCGAGGTCTGAATCAGAAAAATGGCGAGATTGATATAGTTTGTTCTTGCCTCTTTTACGATTGTTGAAAATCTCTTTAAGAGAGGGATAGATGGTCTTTGGGTCTTTGGACGCACTGGGATCTTCCAAGGAGTGTAGCGTCTTGGGCGGGGGACTTGCCCCCTCTCCCGGCATATCGAATGGAGGGGCAAGGAGAATGAGGCTCACTGCTTTTACTTTCGTTTTTACGTGACAGCGGCTATGAAGCCTGCAAGAAGTCCTCTGCTATAGTTAAGAGACGAGCATTCTAGCCCCCTTTCTCAGCATCTTGTATTATGTCTCTTATAATGCCCCAATAACTAAAATATGCAGCGGACACTGGGTCACCAGCTTTTAAAAGCTTATTAATATCTTTACCAACCTTATTCCACGTAAGTGGGTGTATATCAGGACCGCTTAAAACCAGCTAATGACATTTTTTATCAACAAAACAAAAGAACTTAATTAAATCTTTTTTCTTAACTCTTATTCCTCTCTCCCTGAGCAAACGCTTGATTTCTCCTATAAAACAAGCTTCCTTAGACAATTGTTTCCCCATGACAATTGGACGACAATTATTTGGCCAAACTCACCTCCCTTTCCAGCGACACACGAGTGATGCGGCATGAAAGGTCCTCGATTCCTTTTCCCGGGGTTCCTCCGTCATCCGGTAGTTGGCCGTGCTTTGGGTTCCTGTTCGGGAGCCACTTGACCCATCCAGCAGGTCTAGTTATTCAAGGTCCCAAAGAGGTGCTACCTGAGGGTCATGGGGGAGAGAAAGAAAGGAGACCAAGCAAGATTCCATTTGCCAAGGTCTCGTTTATTGTCACACAGGCAGCATGTTTTAAGCAGTGGGGATGAGGAAGTTGGGATGGGGAGCTAGGGGGAAGTGAGCTATGGGCCAAGCCCTGGGCCGGGTGCCTGGGACATTCTGCGGTTTTTCCCGCGAAGGTCACAGATTTTTATCTTGGTCTTGATGTTCCGTCAGGAAGGTCAGGAATTTCACTCGAGGGGAGGGGCAGCCTGTCTATGTAGCTGGCAGTTGGCCTGTCAGCCCCCAACAAAAGACAAATTTGTATGAGAGGACAAAAAGCACACACAGTATACACACAGACAGACACAGAAGGACATTCCCTGGGAAAACAAAACAAAGCCAAAGGGTGTCTCAGGCAGCCCTTTTCAATATCCCATTATCAGAGTGTGGTGGCTAAAATTTTGTTGGGGAGTTCTGGAAACTGTTACTGAGGAAGTGGCTGAGGAACTCTGGAAACTGCTGGTGACTCACTGTCCTTACCTCAAGCCAGGTGGTAGTAGAGCTTCTGAGGGCTGTTCTTGTCTGGAATTGCCCAGTTCTTAGAAACAGAGATTTAGACCTAGTCTCCTTGTAAGATCCTGACCCTTAGTGAGAGGTACTTACTTTGAGATGCCCCAGAGTAAGACACTGAGACACAGATAGATACAAAAGCAAGAGGTTTATTTTCCAGTGCTTCAGGAGCAACCTTCAATTAGTTCTTCAAGGCAAGTTACTAAGAAGTCGACCCTGAATGACTATTATGAGCAGTTTTTACACATTTTAGGGGCACAGGTTACATCACCAAGATTACAGTTCAAACTTATTGGCTAAGCATATGGACCTTTAAATCTATTGGCTAGCCAGCAGGACATGCATTTGAACTCTATCTGGTATTTTCCAGAGGGACAGGTGACTATTAGTATATTCTGAGAATTTTTTTTTTAACTCAAGAATGTTCCTGTGGGTATAGAGTGGAATTTGGCCTAGTCTTGACCCCAGGTGGGAGTAGGAAGCTGTAAGGAGGCTGTGGGAGTGGAAAAAAAAAACCCTAAGGTCCCTCATCCTTAACTACCAACTTGAAACCTGTCCTGGAACTCGTCTATCTCATCTCTTTCAAGATAACTGGTTATAGAATATTAGTGACAAAATGGAGGTCTCCACCACAGAAACAACTAAATTTGATAGAGCTATTCTGCTCCCTAAAGGAGGAAGTTTTGTGTGCAACCCAAATAGAGGATGAGGATAGACAAAATCCGGGTATCAAGAAAAAAGTGATAGGGTAGTGCTATTCCTCCTTTCTAGAATCAAGTAATACTTCCTGGTAATAAGTCTTGAAGTTAATGAAATTAAAAAAGGAAAAAAATGAAAAGATTAAATGATATATTGAGGCAGCTAAAAATTATAAAAATGAGGTTCAATACCACTTTCATTAGCATAAAAAGGAACTTGCTAAATAGCAAAATAAATTATAAAATCTATTATACTTAAAGCTAATTTTCTCACGTAAAAATATCCTCTATGTTTAGACTTGACACCACTAGCACTGTGCCCAGAAAAACACATAGAACATGCTATATTAAAAAAAATGTACTTGCTGTTTGGTTGATTTACCTCAGATTTGCTCTGTGTTTATATTTCTATTTTTAAGAGTCAAGGAGCTAAGATCATAAAATGATGATTTGTGGAATGATAAAAAGGGAACCTGGGGTAAATTAACTGTTATATAATTTCAAAGGGAGTAGCTAGCCTATGCAATTGCAGTATACAAAAAACTGGGGTTTGGTCTTCAAGAGAGAACTATCTCTACCATCTTATAGAGCTTTCAGCTTGCATCCATCACTGACTCTGAGGTTTTTTTTTTGTTCCTACACTCATTCACCCCTTCCTCAGGACCCTCTCTCAGACTGAGGTTGGATCTTGGCATATCTTAAAGGAGATATTTGTTAAACTACAACAATTAAGCAGAATACAAAATAAAATGAATCAATCATAAATGAAAGTATTCTTTTTACATAATTAACAAGAAACTAAATGGACACAATAGCAAAAAAAAATATTGACAGCTGGAAAAAAATTAACATGCAATGTCAGACTTCTTAGAATAAAACTTGATGGAGACCCTAATAGGCAGTAGGTCCTAGTCAGACATTTTACAAACTCTAACAGACCACAGATGGCAGGCCCCCAATACATTCAACCCTAGTTCCTTAGTGATAACTCATATTAGTACAATGAAACACAATGATCAAAAGAAAGTTGGGGAAGAAAGGATTTTATTTGACTTACACTTTCAAATTGTTTCTTATTACAGTAGAAAGTGAGGATAGGAACTGAAACTGGCAGGAACCTGGAGGTCAGAGCTGATACAGATGCCATTGATGAATGTTGATTACTCACATTCTTCACATAGCTTTCACAGCCTGCTGTTACACAACCCAGAAGAATCAGCCCATATTTGGTCCCATCCACAATAGGCCCACTTACATAGATTACAAATAGTGAAAATACCTTACAGATGGATATTATGGAGGAATTTTCTCAATTCAGATAACTTTCTCTATGATAACTCTGGTTTGTGTCAAGGTGACATAAAACAAATCAATTCACTCAATGTATGGAGAAAATCATTTCTTGATAAAAAAATTTAAACTGTATCAATTTAAAATCCAGCTCTAAAACACAAAGATAGATAATTATGGACTAGCAATGCGAACAAGCAAAAACATCTCCAACACCTCAACAAAAAATAAAATGGGAATCAATAACAAATGCCAAATGATAACTTTCAGTATCAATGGTCTCCATTCTTTGATAAAAAAATCACAATACAGACTAACTAATTAATTTCAAAACAGGTACATCATTCTGATGCATCTAAGAAACATTCCTCAAAATCTAAGATTTTTGTATCTCTGCCTCCACTACCCCATTAACTCCCATCTTCTGCCCTGAATAAACACTATACTATTTCTATGTCTGTGTGTTTGGTCCCTCGGGGGAAGGGATGGCTAGGCATGGGTCCGCTGGGACACGCCCTTTCCCCACACCACCATATACCAGCTTCTCTCAAACCTCCTTCTCTTTTTATGATCACAACATTGGTGCCCCATGTGAGGATCACAACACCATCCATTTGCCTAGGAATTTCATGAAGTCATTGTTTTTAATAGCTGAATAGTAATCCATTGTGTAAATGTACCACAATTTCTGTATCCATTCCTCTGTTGATGGATATCCAGCTTCTGGTTATTATAAATAAGGCTGATATGAACACAGTGGAGCATGTATCCTTATTACATGTTGGAGCATCTTCTGGGTATATGCCCAAGAGTGGTATAGCTAGATCCTCAGGTAGTATTATGTCCAATTTTCTGAGGAACACCAAACTAATTTCCAGAATGTTTGTATCAGCTTGCAATCCCATCAGCAATGGAGGAGTGTTTCTTGTTCTTCCCAACCTTGCCAGCATATGCTGTCACCTGAGATTTTGATCTTAGCCACTCTGACTGGTGTGAGGTAGAATCTCAGTGTTGTTTTGATTTGCATTTCCCTCGTGATTTAGAATGTTGAACATTTCTTTAATTGCTTCTCAGCCATAATATATTCCTCAGTTGAGAATTATAAGCTCCATAGTTAAGGATAATCTTGCTACAATCCAAAAACTCAAAGACAGGAAGTAAAAAAGTGTGTTCACCAGGGGATGCATGGATCTCCCTGTGAAATGGAAATTGAATAAATTATGCAGTAGAACTTGAAGCAGGAAGAGATGGGAACAGAAGAGAACAAGTTGGGAAAGGAAAGATAGAGGGGAAAGAGTATACAAGAAGAGGACTGTAATTTACAGACATTTGAGGAGCAATGTGGAATCCTAGTGAAGTAGAAACTTCCTGAAACATATGAAGGTGACCCCAGTGAAGATTCTTAGTAATGGACAAAATGGAACCTGGACTGGCCATCTTCTATAACCATGCAAAGGTAACATCCAATAGTTATACTGAGACACCAGACCAGGGATAAAACCATGAACCTGTCCTGCATGCAAGACTTTGTGGGAGTGGACAATCAATAACTGATCTAACTTGAAACCCACTCCATGATAGGGAGTACATGGCTATATGGCCTGGAACTGGAAACTGGACGGCCTAATCAAATATGACTGGCAAAGAAAAAACTGTCATTGAAATGATTCATAGATCAGTGCTTAGCCTGTTAGAGAGGTTTCCTTTAGCCAATGGTAGGAGCAGATACAGAAGCAAATGTTGAAATATTTGGGTGAGCCGCTGCCTCCTGTCCTTTCTGCAAAGGCAGACACTTGCCAGGTCTGACAGAGTGAAGACACCATCTCCTGATACTTGCTAGAAAACCAGCAGCAATCAGGGCATTTGAGAACCAGCCACACCCAGGCATTTGAGAATCAGAATCACTAAGGACATTTGGAGTAAGGAAGGATTTGGGATCACAGGAGAGCTGGTTTCCCAGGAAAGCCTATGTACCTGTGTGCACAGAGAGAAAAAGAATCCCAGGAGTACAGATAAACAAGTTTACAGGTCAGATAAGTGACAGTCAAAGACAGCAAGAACAGCTAACACCAGAGATAACCAAATGGTAAAAGGCAAACGCAAAACATTACCAACAGAAACCAAGGCAACATGGCAACATCCGAACACAGTTCTCCCACAACAGCAAATCCTGGATACTCCACCACACCCGAAAAGGAAGAGCTGGATTTAAAAGTACATCTCTTGATGCTGATAGAGGACTTCAAAAAGTACACAAATAACTCCCTTAAAAAATACAGAAGAACATGGGTCAACAGATAGAAGCCCCTAAAGAGGAAACACAGAAATCCCTTAAAGAATTTCAGGAAAACACAAACAAACAAGTGAGGAACTGACAAAACCATTCAAGAACTAAAAAATGGGAGAAAAAACAATAAAGAAACCACAAAGTGAGACAACTCTGAAGAGAGAAAACGTTGGAAAGAATTCAGGAGTCATAGATGCAAGCATTGACAACAGAATACAAGAGATAGAAGAAAGAATCTCAGGTGCTGAAGATACCATAGAAAACACTGACTCAACAGTCACAGAAAATGCAAAATACAAAAAACATCTAACCCAAAACATCCAGGAAATCAAGAACACAATAAGAAGGCAAAACCTAAGGATTATAGGTATAGAAGAGAGGGAGGATTAACAACTTAAAGGGCCAGTAAATATCTTCAACAAAATTATAGAAGAAATTTTCCCTAACCTAAAGAAAGAGATGCCTCTGAACATACAAGAAGCCTAGAGAACTCCAAACAAACTGGACCAGAACCAAAATTCCTCACATAAGAAAAATAATCAAAACACTAAACATCCTAAACAAAGAGAGAATATTAAAATCAGTAAGGGAAAAAGGTCAAGTAACATATAAAGGCAGACCTATCAGAATTACACCAGACTTCTGACCAGAAACTATGAAAGCTAGAAGATCCTGGGCAGATGCCATACAGACCCTAAGAGAACATAAATGTCAGTCCAGGCTACCATACCCAGAAAAACTCTCAATTATCATAGATGGAGAAAACAAGATATTCAATGACAGAACCAAATTTACACAATATCTTTCCACAAACCCAGCTCTACAAATGATAATTGGTGGAAAATACCAACACAAGGAGGTAAATTATACCCTAGAAAAAGCAATAAAGTAACTTTCATTCAACAAACCCAAAAGAAGACAGCTACACAAACAAAATTCCACCTTTAACAACAAAAATAACAGGAAGTAATAATCACTTTTCCTTAATATCTCTTAACATCAAGGGTCTCAATTCCCCAATAAAAAGAATTAGACTAACAGACTGGATATGCAAATAGGACCCAAAATTTTGCTGCATAGAAGAAACCCACCTCAGTGACAAAGACAGACACTACCTCAGTTTGAATGATTGAAAAACAATTATCCAAGCAAATGGTCCCAAAAAACAAGCTGAACTGGCCATTCTTATATTGGATAAAATCAATTTTCAACCAAATGTTTTCAAAAAAAATAAGGAGGGACACTTCATACTGGTCAAAGTAAAAATCTACCAAGATGAACTATTAATTCTGAACCTCTATGCTCCAAATGCAAGGGCACCCACATTCATAAAGGAAAGCACACATTGCACCCCACACAATAATAGTGGGAGACTTCAACATCCCCCTCTCAATAATGGACAAATCATGGAAACAGAAACTAAACAGAGACACAGTGAAACTAACTGAAGTTATGGACCAAATGGATCTAACAGATATTTATAGAACATTCCACCCTAAAGCAAAAGAATATGCATTCTTCTCGGCACCTCATGGCACCTTGTCCAAAACTGATCATATAATTGGTCACAAAACAGGCCTCAACAGATACAGAAATATTGAAATTATTCCATGCACCTTATCAGATCACCACGGACTAAGGTTAGTCTTAAGTGCAAACAAAAACAATGGAAAACACACATACACGTGGGTGTTTAACAATGCTCTTCTCAACAATAGCTTGGTCAAGGGAAAAATAAAGAAAGAAATTAAAGACTTTTTAGAATTCAGTGAAAATGAAGACACATCATACCAAAACTTATGGGACACAATGAAAGCAATGCTAAGAGAAAAACTCATAGCTCTAAGTGTCTCCAAATAGAAAATGGAGAGAGCTTACACTAGCAGCTTGACAACACACCTGAAACCTCAAGAACAAAAAGAAGCAAATACACCCAAGAGGAGTAGACTGTAGAAAATAATCAAACTCAGGGCCTAAATCAACCAAATAGAAACAAAAAGAAATATGCAAAGAATCAACAAAACCAGGAGCTGGTTCTTTGAGAAAATCAACAACATAGATACACCCTTAGCCAGACTAACCAGAGGGCACAGAGCCACTACCCAAATTACTAAAATCAGAAATGAAAAGGGAGATATAACAACAAAAACTTGGGAAATTCAAAAAATCATCAGATCCTACTAGAGCTTATACTCAACAAAATTGGAAAATCTGGATGAAATGAACAATTTTCTAGACACATACAAGGTGCCAACATTAAAACAGGATCAGATAAGGCATCTAAATAGCCCCATAAGTCCTGAGGAATTAGAAGCAATTGTCAATCATCTCCCAACCAAAAAAAGCCTAGGACCAGTTGGGGTTTTTGGGGAATTCTATCAGATCTTCAAAGAAGAGGTAATATTGATACTCTTCAAAGTATTCCCCAAATTACAAACACAAGGAACTCTACCCAATTCATTCTATGAAGCCACAATAATACTTATACCTAAACCTAACAAAGACCAAACAAGGAAAGAGAACTTCAGACCAATTTCCCTTCTGAAGATTGATGCAGACATATTCAACAAAATTCTTGCCAACCTAATCCAAGAATGCATCAAAATGATAGCTTCATCCCAGGGATGCAGGGATGGTTCAATATACAGAAATCCATCAATGTAATCCAATACATAAACAAACTCAAAGAAAAGATCCACATAGTCATTTCATTAAATGCTGAAAAAGCTTTTGACAAAATTCAGCATCGCTTCACAATAAAACTCTTAGAGAGATCGGGAATTCAGGGCCCATACCTAAATATAGTGAAGGCAATATCCTGCAAAGTAGTAACCAAATAACACTAAATGGAGAGAAACTTGAAGCAATCCCACTAAATTCAGGGACCAAACAAGGCTGCCCCCTCTCTCCCTATCTAGTCAATATAGTACTTGAAGTCCCACCCAGAGCAATTAGATAACCAAAAAAAAAAAAAAAGTCAAAGGTATACAAATTGGAAAGGAAGAAGTCAAAATATCACTATTTGCAGATGATATGATTGTATACTTAAGTGACCCCAAAAATTCAACCAGGGATCTCCTAAAGCTGATGAACAACTTCAGCAAAGTGGGAGATATAAAGTTAACTCAAACAAATGAGTAGCTCTCCTCTACTCAAAGGATAAACAAAGCCGGGCAGTGGTGGCGCATGCCTTTAATCCCAGCACTTGGGAGGCAGAGGCAGGAGGATTTCTCAGTTCGAGGCCAGCCTGGTCTACAAAGTGAGTTCCAGGACAGCCAGGACTACACAGAGAAACCCTGTCTCGAAAAAAAAAAAAAAAAAAGGATAAACTAGCTGAGAAAGGAATTAGGGCAATGACACCCTTCACAATAATAAAAAATAATATTACATACCTTGGTGTGACTCTAACTAAGCAAGTGAAAGATCTGCATGACAATAACTTCAAGTCTCTGAAGAAAGAAAGATCTCTCATGCTCATGGATTGGCAGGATTGATATAGTAAAAATGGTCATCTTGCTGAAAGCAATCTACAGATCAATGCAATCCCCATCAAAATTCCAAATTAATTCTTCGTAGAACTAGAAAACAATCTGCAAATTCATTTGGAATAACAAAAACCCAGGATAGCTAAAACTATTCTCCACAACAAAAGATCTCCTGGGGGAATCACCATCCCTGACTTCAATCTATACTACAGAGCAATAGTGATAAAAACTGTATGCTATTAGTAAGGAGACAGGCCGGAAGATAAATGGAATAGAATTGAAGACCCAGAAATGAATCCACACACCTGTGGTCACTTGATATTTGACAAAGGAACTAAAAACATCCAGTGGAAAAGAGACAACATTTTTATTAAATGGCATGGGATAACCTGGAGGTCAGCATATTGAAAAATATAAATAGACCCATTCTTATCTCCTTGAACAAACCTCAAGTTCAAGCGGAACAAGGACTTAAACATAAAACCAGACACACTAAAGTTTATAGAGGAGAAAGTGGGGAGGAATCTTGAACACACGGGCACAGGGGGAATGTTCCTGAACAGAAAAACAATGGCTTATGCCCTAAGAACAAGAATCGACAAAACTGCAAAGATCTGGTAAGGCAAAGGACAATGTCAATAGGACAAAATGAAAATCAACAGATTGGGAAAACATCTTTACCAATCCTACATCTGATAGAGTGCTAATATCCAATGTATTCAAAGAACTCAAGAAGTTAGACCCCACAGAGTCAAATAACCCTATTAAAAATGGGGTACAGAGCTTACCAGAGAATTCTCAACTGAGGAAACTTGAATGGCTCTTAAGCACCTAAAGAAATGTTCAGCATCCTTAGTTATCAGGAAATGCAAATCAAAACATCCCTGAGATTCCACTTCAAACCAGTCAGAATGGCTAAGCTGAACAACACAGTGGACAGCAGATGCTGGAGAGGAGGTGGAGAAAAATGAACACTTCTCCATTTTTGGTGAAATTGCAAGCTGGTAAAACCACTCTGGAAATCAGTTTGGCAGTTCCTCAGAAAATTAGGCATAGAACTACCTGAGGACCCAGCTATGCTACTCCTGTGCATATACCCAGAATATGCTCCAACATGTAATAAGGACACATGCTCCACTGTGTTCATAGCAGCCTTATTTATAATAGCTAGAATCTGGAAAGAACCTAGATGTCCTTCAAAAGAGGAATGTATACAGAAAATATGGTACATCTATGCAATGGAGTACTATTCAGCTATTAAAAACAATATTTCATAAAATTCTTAGGCAAATGGATGGAACAGGAAAGTGTCATCCTGAGTGTGGTAACCCAATCTCAAAAGAACACCCATGGTATGCACTCACTGATAAGTGGATATTAGTCCAAAAACTCAAAATAAACAAGTTACAATTCACAGACCACAGGAAGCTCAAGAAAAAGGAAGACCAAAATGGGAGTGTTTTGGCTCCTCTGAGAAGGGAACAAAATATTCATAGGAGCAATTATGGAGACAAAGTGTGGAGCAGAGACTGAAGGAAAGGTCAGAGACTGTCCTACCTGGGGATTCATCCTATAAACAATCACCAAACCCTGACACTATTATGGTTGACAAGAACTGTGTGCTGAAAGGAGCCTGTTATGGTTGTCTCCAGAGGGGCCATGCCTGAGCCTTATAGATACAAAGGTAGATTCTAGCAGACAACCATTGGATTGAAAGCTGGATCCCCAATGGAATTGCTGGAGGGAGCAGTGGAGGAGCTGAAGGGGTTTGCAGCCTATGGGGAGAACGATGATGTCAGCCAACCAGATACCCCAGGGCTCCCAGGAACTAAGCTATCAACCAAGTGGTACACATGGTTCCAGCCAAAAGTGTGGCAGAGGAATGCCTTGCTGGGCATCAGTGAGAGGAGAGGTCCTTGGTCCTATGAAGGCTCAATAGATTCCCCTACCATGGGGAAATCGATGGGGGTAGGTGGGAGTGTGTTGGGTGAAGGGGCACATTTTTGGATACAGGGGTTGGGAGGATGCGTCGGGGGTTTTCTGGGAGGGGGAAAACAGGGAAAGGATGTAACATTTGAAATGTAAATGAAGAATATATTCAACAAAAAAATTTGAGAAAAAAAAGGAAATATTAGGGTAAGTTCAAGGAATTCCCATAGAAGAGTTGGAGGCATGATCATAGGAACTAGATGGGTCAAGAACACCAGTAAAACTTGACCCATAGTAATAACTATGGCTCATAGGGTCTCAAAGAGATTAAGGCAGCAATCAGGAGCCTGTATGGGTTGATGCAAGTCCTCCATATATATGTTGCAAATTTTTAGCTCTGTGATTTTGTGGTACTCCTAAGAGTGAGAGTTGGGGAATTTATGACTCTTTTCACTACTCTTAGGACACTTTTCCTCCATATATAAGGCTGCCTTCTCCAGCCTTAATCAGAGATATTAAGTTAATATTTGTGCCCAGGTTTATTATTTTCTGAAGGTAAATGGATGAGGAATAGATTTGAAAAGAAGGGGAGATGGTGGTCTGGGAGGAGTAGAAGGTGGGGTGGCTATGGTTTGGTGGTTTTTATATAAGATAAGAATAAATGATGAGAAAATAAAATTAAAAAATTGGAAACATCTCATATTAGTCACTTAACAGCTCATCTGAGAGAACTAGAAAACACATCCTACCCCATCCACCCACACAAACAGAAAACAATAGGAGAATATGACACTTCATAACCAAAATCAGAGCTAAAATTAACAAAATAGGAAGAAAAACAACACTTAAAGGAACTAATGAAACAGAGACTTTTTTTTTACAGAAAGCGAAATATGTTAACTAATCTTAACCCAAGTTACTAATAGGTAGAAGAGATATAAATGAACAAAATTAGATGAGAAAGCAGGCCACATAATGACATCTAGGAAATCCAGAAAATTACAATGACATACATAAACACCTCTAAACTACCATTGTGGAAAATCAAAAAGGAATGCATAATATTATTTTTATATAATACTTACCCAACTTAAGTCAAGAACAGTTAAAGAGTTTTAACAGACCTATAAACCCAGTAAATTAGAAGCCACAATTAAAAGTCTCCAGACCAAGAAAGCCTAGGGACTGATGGCCGTAGCACAGAACACTTTCAGAGATTCCAAAAGGAATCCATGCCAATACTCCCTATAATGTTCACAAAAAATAGAAACAGGAGGAACACTGCCATTTTTTAACAAAGCCACAATTACACTATTAGCTAAAGCACATAAAATGACGAGAGAGAGAGAGAGAGAGAGAGAGAGAGAGAGAGAGAGAGAGAGAGAGAGAGAGAGAGAGAGATCAAATTTCTGTATGAATTCTATAAAAATTTCTCAATAAAATACTCAAAGTGGAATCCAGAAACAAAAGAAATATCATCTACCATAATCAAAATAGGTTTCATCCCAGAGATGCAGGAATGTTTTAGCAAATATTAATAAATAAATATAATCAGTCTCATGGACAAAGAGTACATGATTAGATTACTAAATGCAGAAAAGTTCTTTGACTTAATCCAAATATCCTTAAAGTAATCCACATGTGGTATGCACGTTGGGGACCAGCTGTAGTTCTGTGTCCTCTGATTCCTCTCTCAGGGTGTCCAGGTGCCAATAGACACCAGGCTGGAAGGATGAAAGCAAGTCCAGAACAAGTGAGGTTTGAAGGATCCCAGTCCTGGTAATTGCAGGAGGAGAAGGCCTCCCTCTGAGGATTTTTGTGTTAACAGCTATTTTAGATAAAAATACTCATTGAAATAGCTCTCTTGGGTGACCTTCAGTGAAACATCTGATGTATATATACTTTATAAGGGTGAACAAAGGCTATATCTCCTTGGAGATTGGGAAGGAGTTTTCAGGGTGAAAATAAAATCATTGGCTAGAGTTTAAAGTAGTGTAAATGCTTCATTTGTATGGAGATGCATTCCAGAAATCCCAAGTATTTTCTGGGCAGGTTCTTATTAGGAAAGGAGGAAGTTCAGCTTGTAGGGTTCAAGTGCCAAGGGATGCTTGACATTCCTCAAGTAAAGAGTGTGAGGATCTAGCTCCACAGACAAGGTCAGAAAAGGGGAAGCCTTGCTGGAAAAGGGAGTCCTCCATTTTGCTTCAAGCTCAGAAGAGTTATTAGGACAATGTGTAGATTTGCACAATAAGTAGTTGGGTTTAGCAACACCCACACTCCTATGAACACTTGATTTTTGACAAAGAAACCAGAAATACACAATGTAAAAAAGACAGCATCTTCAACAAAGGGTACTAATCAAAATGGATGTTGGCATGTAGAAAATTGTAAGTATACCCATATTTATCATATATCATATTTAGCATAAAATTCATGCCCAAGAGAATTAAATACCTCTATACAAGACAAGATATACTACATCTGATAGAAGAGAGAGTAAGAAATAGCTTTGAACACAATGGCACAGTAGAGAACTTCCTATAAGAATATCTTCAGCACAGACATTAAGATCAACAATTGATAAATAAACCTTATGAAACTAAAAAAATTCTGTAAATCAAAGGACACCATAAATAGTGTAAATGGGAGCCTACAGAGTGGGATATGATCTTTACCAACCCTATATATGAAAGAGGGTTGATACCCAAAATATGTAAAGAACTCAAGAAACTAGACATCAATAAACCAAATAACATAATTAAAAAAAGTGGAGCAACCTAGCTCAACATAGAATTCTCAACAAAGGTATCCCTAACCCCTGAGAAGCACTTAAAGAAATGCTTAATTCCCTTAGTCATCAGGGAAATGCAAATGAAAGTAATATCCATCAGAATAACTAAGTTCAAAACTCAAACAACAGATCATGCTGGCAAAGATGTGTAGCAAGGGCTCCACATATACTGCTGGTGAAAATGAAAACTTGTATATTCATTTTGGAAATTTATTTCATAGTTTCTCAGAAAAGTGGGAATAGTTTGACCTCAATATCCCACTCTTGGGCATATACCTAAAATATGTTCCACCATCCCACAAAGACACATGCTCAACTAAGTTCGTAGCAGTTTTATTAGTGATAATCAGAAACTGGAAACAACTTAAAGTCCCTCAACATAAAATTTGATAAAGAAAATATGAAACATTTACACAACTGAATAGTATTCTGCTATTAAAAACAAAAACATCATGACATTTGCAGGCAAATGGTAGTAACTGGAAAATATCATCCCAAGTGAGGAAACCCATTCCTAGAAAGACAGATCATATGCACTCCCTCATAAGTGAATATTAGCCATAAAGTAAAGGATAACCCTGCTACAATCCACAGACCCAAAGAAGCTAAGTAGCAAGGAATATCTGAGAGAGAATGTTTGAATCCTACTGAGAAGGAAAAGTAGACTAGAAATCAGAGGTGGATGGAGGGAGGGAATGCAGTGGGAGAATGGGTGGTAAGGGCAACTGAAGGGATCAAGGGTAGGGACACAGGGAAGAGAGAATTGGGATATGGACACCAACCGAGAAATAGTATCTTTGACCCACAATTGCCCCACCTATAAGACATGCAAGGATACACAGGGACCAGAAGTTGAGAGGATGGTCAAGCAATGACTTGCCTAACTTGATACCCTGCCATAAGAGTCTACCCCTGACACTATTAATGATATTCTGCTGTAATTGCAGACTACCATAACTGCATGCCTAGCATAACTCTGATCTGAGTGGCTTCACCATGAAACTAAAAGAAACAGACCATTGTGGGGTATGGAAGTGACTCTGGTAGAGGAAGAAATGGGATGTAGAGCAAAACTGCTATGACTCCTCAAGGAGTTCTGATTTATCACCATACATGATCTAAGATGGCTCCTGGCACAGTAGTGAGACAGAACAAAAGGTCCAAGGCCAGGGCAAAGGCTGTTTCCTCTGTCTTCACAGAAATCTCCCCAGGTGATTTACTTCTCTCCTAAAGAGTCATCCACAAGTGAATTAGATTCAGAAGGACAAAATATTTAATGCCCCACTTGGCCCTTGATTATGTAACTGTACCCTGACTGGCTGAAAATCTGTATATAAGTTTATGTATTGTACAATAAAATTGGATCTGCCCCCCGATACTGGTCTCCAGAGTCTGACTCCTGGGATACTTCATTGGCTCCATTTCTACCCCTGCTTCTCCAGGTTCCTCTTTACACAGCTGACACCTGAACAGTGACCCACATGTGTGAACTTCTCCAAGCAACATGGGGAACTCCATAATCAGCTAAAAGTGTTGAAAGGGATATTGGAGAATAAATGGCTTAGGTTTTCTGAAAGGCAATTGAACAAGTTCTATGACAAAGTTGTCGGCTATTGACCTAGGCTGCTGGTAGGGCAGGTATGAGATGAAAGCACATGGAAGCAAGTAGCTTGAATTGAACAGCATAAGAAACATGAAGATTCCTGCTGCCTTACTCCCATCCTGTAGTCGCATCACTCTTGAGATGCCTCTGAGGTTCTGAAAACCTAATAATGAAAGTGGAGGTAGAATCAGCAGAAGCAGCAGGGTGCCCCTCAGATAATGCAGCTGCACCCACAGATAAGGGTGCAGCTTCAGAAAAGTTTCCTGCTGCCCTTTTATAAGAATACTACTGTTAACGATACTCCTGCTGCTGCTGTAGATAAAGGCACAACCAGATTGTTTTATTACCCACTGGATGAGTTTGAAAACTAATGTGATGGGGAATCACCATTGCTATACCCCCCGACAAGCTGCCTGGAGTGTGGTGCAATGAACAGAAGGATCCAGAGAGAAGAGGTGGCCAAAATTTGCCCTTGTCTCCAACCTCTGGGGCTACCAAGTGATTAAGCAGAGTGAAGAGGAGTCACCTATATTCCCCCTATGTAAGGTCAAACAATCCCTTGACTCTTGCCACTGCCTTTCCCATAATCTTCTACACTGCCCCAGAAGGAAGCCAAAACATGGGAGCCCTACTCTCTAGAAATATTACAAAAAGTATCAGAAAACTATGGTAGCGAATGGGCTACATTATTCCCTTATGGAGCAAATATTTGAATCCATGGCTATCACTGAATACCCCACAGGACAGGAAAAGTACTATGAGAGCTATGTTGTCTTGGGGCCAATTCCTTCAATGGAAGGTTAGGTTCTTTGATGAGGGAGATGTGCTAAGTGACAATAATTTAGATCAGGGTATTCAGCTGCCACCAGACTCTTTGTCCAGGGAAGGGAACTATTCTTACCCAGCAGTAAAATACAGGGCCCTCCTAATTATTTTGATCCAGTGAGGTTATGTGTCATGCAAGCTGTAACAAAAGGTAACAGGAGAAGCCATAGTACACCTTAGAGGATTAAAACAAAAGTCCTTAGAATCCTTTACAGATTTTGCCTTTGAGTATAGCAGAGAGTTAACTGCCATGTGAGCCATCATGCTGAGGCAGAGGGTCTTGCTAGGGAATTGGTTTGGGAATGAGCAACCTCAGAAGCCTGTAAGGGAGTCGCTCTTATATGGAGTGGAGAGTTAGAGGACTGTATACATAACACCAAAGACATAGGCACATGCTGGGGCCAGCCTAACTACTGTTCTTGTCATACATTTAAAAACCAGGAATGGCACTAACAAAGAGAAAGGATGCTGGAGCTGTGTGGCCAAGGCTATGTTTCTAGACAATGATTTAACAAAAAACAGGAAAATGAAAAGAAAAGAGGCTGCCCTCAGGGTGCCTAAATGTAAAAAAAGATTTCATTCAGTGAAGGATTGAAGATCTAAGACAACTAAGGTTGACCAGCCCTTAAAGTTCCATCAGGTTAACCTCTACTCCTGAGAGTAATGGGAAATCAGAAGGTGACCCCTATCATGTAGAGTATTCCTATAGGGCAGAATCAGACCTGGATGAGGCTAAAATTGGAAGACACCATATTTGGAGGCATTGGAGATACAGGGGTAGATAAAACTTTTATCTAAAATGAGGAGGTACTCACTTCCTGGAAACCCTATCCTTGGCTTCAAGTAAAAGGTATTGGTGACTTTGACCATTTTCTGACAGACTGCTTCATGATTACTTACTGTTTCATGGCAGGATAACAATTACAATCAAAGAGCCATCTGACCTCTGGTCCTTTGAGCCTGCTGACTAACTTAAGGGGCATAGATGTACTTGTCGACATGGATGTCATGGTAACCTTAAACAATAAGGCCTTTTATGATAACTGCATAATCCAGGATAAACTATGTCGCACCCCCAATTCTAGTGGTTTATGGGCCTGTGTACTGGAGACTTTCCACTGAGATCTCTTGCCTGGCTGAATGTCAGGGTTCAGGCAAAGGGGAAAGAGTGGAAGCAGGAAGAGGGATTCCCTCTCTGACACCTCCACTGCTGCATCTGGTTCCACCTCATTCTCTACCATTATTGTCTCAGTTACTCCATGTCATCCTGTGCTGGGTTGGTCAGGCTGGACCGATGAGAGGGCCGACTGGCAAGAGAGGAGTGTAAGGGAGCTTCTACTGGCATTTTGGGAGAGCAGACCTGTTCCCAAGTGGCAATGCTACAGCTTTTATGACAGAAGCTCTAAGACAATGGGGTAGTTCTCATACACCTTTATTCCCTCTGGATAGGATTCTTATATATAGTTTTGGGGTGTGTCAGGGTCTGACAGCATATACTTCCCATTGGCTCGGTCTGAGAGCTTGGAGATACTTTATCTGCATGTGGGAGGGCTTGGGGTGCTGCTCCTATGTGACTGATGGCCATAGACTTCTCTATAGGGTGCTATGGGGGTGCTGTAACTATGTGACAGGAGCCACAAGTCCAAGGAAATGGCAAAATGCCTACCATCCCTTGCAAGCTACACCTGCTGGGTCACCTGGTTTTTAAGCTTGAGCTCGACCAGGGACCAGACTGCCTATCACAGCTCACTACCCCACAGTGGCTGTTGCTGCCACAGTGTTCCATTTCCCTCTTAAACTCTGTTAGGACTCTTATGACCCAGAATGGGTGAAGCAATGGCTTATAGGGGCCAGAAAAACGTACTGATCTATTAAAGCTTGTGGACAAGAAGTTATAATCAGGATATATATAGAGAAATCCCCCTGACAAGTTGTTGAAATTATCCATATTTTGTCATCAAGAAATAAATTGGGAAAATTTGGAATTTTACATGATTTAAGAACAAATAGTGCAGCCATGCATTTTATGGAGGACATCCAACAAGGTCTACCTGCATTATCTGCTATACCAAAGACTTGCTATATAATAACTATAGATATTAAGGACTGCTTCTTCTCTGTAACCCTACAGGAAGAGGTTACATCATGATTTGTCTTCTCAATATCAGCAATCACTCATCAAACACCCATGCATCATTATTGATGGAAGGTGTTACCTCAGTGAATGAAGAATTGCCCTATCATCTGCCAGGTATAAATATAGGAGACTCTGTGATCTGTAGTAGATGATTGCTTTGTTATCCATTATATGGATGGTACCCTTATTGGTTATGCTGAATCTGATTGGTTATGCTGAATCTGAGTGGAACCATAGTAAATTGGCCACTGTTACTGCTGCTTTGCAGAAGTCTGTGTTGTACATAGCAGCAGATAAGTTACAAATAGAGAAACATTTTCTATTTCTAGGTCGCACCATTACAAGTAATATTATTAAACCTCAAAAGTTTCAGTTTACTTTCCCCAATCCTGCTATTCTGGTATCAGGGAAAACCTTTCAAGGAAATCTGGTTTCGATTCAATCTAGCTTGCCTATCATATCTCGGAAAATGCCCTCCATCCCCGCCACTTAAGCTTTTAAGGGAATATGCCACCATCACAGTAACTTCAGAGGCTAGAGAGGTCTTCAAAATAGTTGACAACAGTCTTCAATAGGTCTGCTTTCACAAATTTGACCCTGCTCTAGAGCTCTGGAAGCTAGTTTTCCCCAACAAAGTCCTCCCCTCTGGAACTCTTGTTCAACTTCCTGGTCTTATTCTCTATTGGATTCACAATGCTTTGTCCTCTGTAACCACAATAACACAAATAATGATGCTATCTCCGACTCTGTTGCCTACTTTTGGATAACCTTCCTATAACTAAGCTCCCTTGTCTATACTCAATAGAGAAGATGGCTTAATCTTACAGAAACTTGATATGTCAAAATTGGTTGATATCAATAAGAGGCCTCTCTTTTTCTGAGGAGAAAGTGTGGAATGTTAGAGGAAGGGGAAGTGAGAGATAAGGACTTGGACTAGAAAGAAAGAGGAAAAGTAACTTAACTAATAAAATAGTTACCTCATTAATGAATATAAAATAAAATGAAAAAAAAAGAAAGTGTCCTAACACTTCATTATGAGGCAAGGACTGCCAAAGACGCCTTTAAGTGTATTTTCTGTTGGCAATCTACTTCTGGGCAAGTGTCGCACCATGAGAAGTAGATTGTTTTGCTTTGGTCTACACCAGGTGCAGTTCTTGAGCTGAAAGAAGAAAATTGAACACATGCCTATCACAGAACCTATCTCCAAGTGATTATCATTTGCAAATGAAAATTTAGATTTCTTCATTATTTTTTAGTCTACACCTCAAATCCATTTTCTAAATAATTTAATAAGAGTAGTTATTTTTTCAAGTTTTGAAAAATGTATAGTTGTGTATCTCCATAGTTCACAATATTATCCAGAATAAATTCAACATCCTAAATGTGAGAACCCTGTCAGAAACAGCAAGCCAGCTCCCCACAACCAAGGGGGACACAGCCAGACAGGAATTTTCCATTCTGCCCATGACTGCCTGGGGTAAGGACAGATATGGAAATGGGCTAAACAGAGAACTACCCTGCCTAGGGTGAGGACAGAGAGGGAAGTGACTCAGCAAAAAGACAATGCCAGGAAATACCACGAATACCACAGGGTGGGCAGGACAGGGCTAAATGGCAGAGACAACCTCCCCATTCGAGTTGACCAACAATTTTAAATGTTGCTCAGAGTAACCAATCACAGTCATCCAACTCAAGCGACAGCTGAACTCCCCACCAAAATGTTTATAAATAGGGTATGCTTTGTGAGCTCATGGTCTCCTCTTGCCTGTGTCCTGGGGGACCCCAATGTACATTGGAACATTAAACCTCTTGCAGATTGCAGCGATTCTGGTCTCTGTGGCCTTATTGAGTGGGGGTCTTCCAATGGACTCTAACATAAGTATTCCCTCACCTTTTTTCCAATTCAGTTATTTCTTTCTTCCCTTTATTCACTGACATCCAACAATTTCATTTTTTTAATTACAATTTGTTCTTTTCAATATGTTTTGGATGGTTTTCAACTTAGTTTACTTCAATTATTAGATGTCATTTTTGGTTTTTCTCCTATTTAAAATGAGTATGAATAAATGTGTCTTCGAATTTGCATAGAGACTTCAAATGAACACATCTGCAAGTGATAAATAATATCACTATATATATATAAAATTTGCAAATATATTTTAGTAGCTCATGATCTAACAATATATTCCCTAGGATTATCAAATGAGCCAGAGAAATGAATCTAATACTCTTCATTTCTGTATTCATATACATATTTGTCTCTTTTATTATACCTAGATGGTTGGATAAACAGTATTACAAGAGCAGAACTACATAAAGAGAAATATCACATGGGGCTAGTTCATGCCATGACCAGCATATTTTGGTGAAAGTAATCTGCCTTGAATAGTTTATCAATTCAGAAGATAACCTTCTTCAGAAAACACATTCCTTATACCTACAAACTGCACTTAAGTTGGTGGGTTTTAAGATATGCCTTCTGAATGAATCCTCTAATTGTCAAATAAAAAGATTCTACGAAAGATGCTATAACCTAACAACATTGTAAATGAAGTAATAATGAACAGAAAAATGGCTGAAAAAGGATAGTCATAGTGATAGTGTCAAAGAAGTTTTATCCTGAGATGGATGCTTCGGAAAAGAATCAAAGTAAATCTGTGGAGAAAACAATATTTTCAAAACAACTTCAGTATAAAACTATTGTGAAAATTAATGTGTCAATAAATACAAAGATGAATCTAGACATAGATATTACATGTTTAAATATGTAAATAAGAAAGGGGATATGACTCAGTGGCTAAAGAACTTGCTGAGAAAGCATAAGAACTTGATTCAAATTCCAAGAAGTTGTGCAAAGTGTGATGCTACAACACTTTTGCAATATCTTTGCTCCTAAGGTAAGATTAGACACAGACATTCAAGAATTCTTTATTCTTTCAGAGTACACAGTGGTAAATAAGAAAAAACTGTCGCAAAGGAAGTAGGATTAAATTGACGAAACATAAGGTTGTCCTCTAACTTTCACATAAGCATAGATGTTTGCATGTGTGTATTGGAATTCACAAAGAGAAATAGGCACACATTTATGCACACATAACATACATACACATACAAATAGATATTTTAAAGTACATTAAAGTGATCTGGATATAAATGTAGTGTGCTCAATTTCAAAACATTTAGAATAACAAAGGTAAATAATTTTATATGAACTCAAGATTATTTATATAAAATGTCTAAAATGTGACCTGTGAAGATAAGCCAGTATCAGTTTTATTAAATTTAGATGTTGCTCTTTTATTTCTATTTTATTTTCCTTTTATTTTGCAAGAGAAAAAATCACATACCTTTTATTATTATTATTATTCAGGAACATGCAGATCGTCACAGGATTTAAAGAAATGAAAGAGCAGAAAACTTTTATATCTTTTGAGACAAAGAATCATAAATCTGTGAAAAGAAAGGATAGGACAGAAGGTCACAGGATGGGACAAGCCATTCCAGGACATCACTAGGAGATATAGGTGAATTGTAAAGCTGACAGAGAGGTTGCCTTGGTAAGAATATTTGTGTAGGTCCATTGCAACAATTCTGTGTTGCTAGTGGAGAAGGGTTATTTCGCATCCTAGTACAGAAAAGGCTGCTTCTCTCAAATAACTCTAATAGTGTGCTCACGTTAAGAAAGGAGAGGCTGGTGAGCCCGTTCTACAAGAATAGTTTCTTGAGTTCAACTGAAATAATCAGGAAACCAAATGGACATATTTTGGGGTAAATATTCCTTAACTGAGGAATATTGCTACTTGTTATTTGCATAGTGCCCCAAAAATATGTTCCACCTGCAGACTTCTGCACCGAGTGTTCCTTCCTGTGCGTATGCTTACTTTTCTGCTTTGCATATTCTTGTACATGGTACCACCTGTAGTATGAGGCCAATGGGACCATTTCTTGAGAGACTTAGTTGAAATGACACCAGTAGTAACAGCTGGTGAATTTAAAGCCTTTTATTCTTCCAAGAATGATAAGCATTGAATTAATTAGTTGTAGCTTTCCTAGAAGCCTTCTTCATGAGTCTGGCTCTATTCTGCCTGGAAAAGAGACTGGGTCCTCCTCAGAGGGCTTTCCCTCTCAGGGGTAGATAGGTCTGCATGCTGTTTAGCAGAAATTGCACCTGGGGATAAAATGGTATTTCAGAAGTATCTCACAGAAATATTGGAGCCTGTCTAGATGTTCTCTCAGTACAAGAGGGAGTAAAGGGACTAGATTTCGTGTTCTCATTAGACCACTGATAACCATTGCTATCTAGGAACCATGCTCCTACCTCCTCAGAACAGTAAGATTCCTTTCTGCATTAGCATCCAAACATGTTTTATAGCATCTCTAGCTAGAGTGAAGACATAAGGAAGTCACGAATTGCCTCAAAGTCACACCAATTTAAGTGTGTGTGTGTAGTTTAGAGGGTGCGGTGCCAGGGATAGAATTTGTTATATGGCATTTAGTAGAACTCCTGTGTGCCTTTGTTCTTTGTTTTAACTTAGCCCACAATGAAAACTGTTCCATTGTTTCCTCATCTTTCCTTCCTTCTTTCTTTTGCTTCTTTAAGTGGTTATTTTATTTATTTACAATCCAAATGTTGCCCCCATTCCTGGTTTCTCCTTCACAAACCCACTGGCTGTCACAACTCCTCCCCCTGCCTCTTTAAGGCTGCAGCCCCATCCACCCACCCTCTCCTGCCTCACTACCCTAGCATCCCCCTACACTGGGGCATTGAGCCTCTAAAGGACCAAGGTCCTCCCCTCCTGTTGATGCCAGGCAAAGCAATCCTCCACTACATATGTAGCTGGAGCCGTGGATCTCTTCATGTATACACTTTGATTGGTGGAATAGCCCTGGGATATCTAGGGGGGGGATCTAATTAGTTGATATTGTTTTTCTTCCTATTGGGTCGCAATCCTCTTCAGCTCCTTAAGTCCTTCCCCTAGCTCTTCCATTGGGGTCGCAGTCTGATGGTTGGCTGTGGGACCTTAATGAGACTTGTGGCCACACCCCAGGTTCTAGCCTGATTCCGCCTAGGCAGTCACCTGTCTGCAGCCACACTCTCCCCCCGCCTCTCGAGTTACCTGAACACCCAACTCACTATAAATAGCACCCCTCAGCATGTGATCCTCCCCCCTGCTTATTATCCCCCTGCCCTCTTCTTTCTCTATCTCTCTGTCTCTCCATTTTCTCCCCTTTCCATGTGATCATGGCTTTTCTTATCTATTTTCTCCTCTTCCTTTGTCTTTCTATCTCTTTTCTCTTTCTATTTTCTTAATAATAAAACATCAAAGTTATGGGCCGCCTCTTATTAAACTCGCCATATGGAGCTAGCTGATATGTGCCGTCTGAGATTAAGCAACGCAGACAGTCTGTGAGCACAGGTAACAGGCAGAGAAATCTGCATCAGAATGGATCCGCCTTCTGTGTGAGATTTCTCTGCCCCTGCCCCCCCCCCGTGTGACCCATTAGGCTTAGGCACTCCTGCATCTTGCCTGCTTCCCCAAAACCCCACGTGGGCTCTGTGTCCACCTGTGTCCTCTGCATATGCATGCTACCTTGGCCCAAGAGTGAGGCCCACATGCTGCCACCCGGCCTGGCGCATGCCCCTTCACCCCCCCATTCCGCACACACTGGGCCCCTCGCTTTTTCCCCCCTACAGGTGGCCACCATGCGGGGCGTGAACCCACCCACACAGGGACAGACCCAGAGTGCGCACACCTAATCCCCACGGCCCTCCCTTTCCCTCCAGCCCAATTTGGGTCGATGGCTTTTTTCACCCGAGGATGGGGTCTCAGAGCCTCTCATGGCCAGACGCTTATCCCGTAACAGACCACCTTCCCCCCTCACCTCATTCTCAGCTCTCCGCAAGGGTTGAGAACCAACCGAACTTCACTCTCTTCACCCCTGGAGCGGATTCCGGCAGACCTCCCACAGTCCATTCTGCTCTCAAGGCAGTCCGTGAAGTGATGCTGCAGTCTCCTGTGTCCACCCGACCAGTGTCTCGAGGTACCCTGGCAGGACACGGGACACTGACCTAACCTTTTGTTCCAAACCAGAGCGCTCTGGCCAACTCCCTCCCCTGTGTTCGTCCTGCCTCTCTAAAGCTGCTACCTTCACTAACGCTTTTTTTTAAAAAAAAAAAAAAGTAGACTTTTCATCTCCTTTCCAAGAAAAAACAAATGGGGAAATCATCTTGGCTTTTCTTATCTATTTTCTTCTCTTCCTTTGTCTTTTATCTCTTTTCTCTTTTTATTTTCTTAATAATAAAACATCAAAGCTATGGGCCGCCTCTTATTAAATTCCCCACATGGAGCTAGCTGGTGCGTTCCGTCAGAGACTCAGAGATTCAGTCATGCAGACAGTCTGTGAGCACAGGTAACAGGCAGAGAAATCCACATCAGAATAGTTCTGCCTTCTGCGTGAGATTTCTCTGCACGCCCACACGCGCACACTCACCACCAGCCCGGCATGGAACTTGCCCCTTCCCCCCCCCCCCGAGTCCGCTCATGCTAGACCTTTTTTTCCCCACACTTGGCTGTGAGCCTCCACATCTGCATTGGTCAGGCACAAGCAGAGCCTCTCAGGGGACACCTATAACAGGCTCTTATCAGCAAGCACTTCAGTCTTTGAATGGCCTTTCCTTCAGTCTCTACTTCACTCTTTGTCTTTGTATTTCCTTTAGACAGAAAACATGCTGGGTTAAAATTACTGAGATAGCTAGGTGGTCACATCCCTCAACTGGGGCTGTGCCTATCCAATGGATATGGACTTTGTAGGTTTTCTCTCCACTTTGGTGTTTCAACCAATGTAACTCCTGTTTGGTCCTGGGGACCTCTTGCTTCCCTGTCATCTTGGACTTTGAAGTTGCTACCCCCAGTTCCTCACTCCCCACTGCTACACACCTGTTCAATTTCCTGACCCTCTCTACTTCTCCGCTGTCTTCTCCCTTTGTCCCTCCCCCTCCTCACTTCCTTCAGATCCCTCCATTCCTCTACCTCTAATAATTATTTTGTTCCTATTTCTAAGTAGGACTGAAGCATCCACACTTTGGTCTTCCTTCTTCTTGAGCTTCATATGATCTGTGAGTTGTATAGTGGGTATTCTGAATTTTTGAGCTAATATCCACTTATCAGTGAGTACATTACATGTGTGTTCGTTTATGACTGGATTACCTCATTAAGGATATTTCATGAAGGCATTGTTCTTAATAGATTAGTAGGACTCCATGTGTAAACATGCCCCATTTTCTGTATCCATTCCTCTGTTGAGAGTCATTTGGGTTATTTCCAGTAATAAAAATGCAAGCATAGGGAAAACTGTCCTCAAAAGTAAGAGAATTTCTGAGTGAATCACCATCCCTGACCTCAAGTTCTACTTCAGAGCAATAGTGATAAAAATTGCATGGTACTGGTACAGAGAAAGACAGGTAGATCAATGGAATAGATCCAGAATTATAAACCAACACATCTGTGGTCACCCGATCTTTGCAAAAAAGCCAAAACCATCCAGTGTGTGTGTGTGGGGGGGGGGAGAAATAACATGTTTAACAAATGGTACAGTCATTTAACAAATGTGACAGTCAGCATGTAGAAGAATGCAAATTAATACATTCTTTTCTCCTTGTACAAAGCTCAAGTCCAAGTGGATCAAGGACCTCCACATAAAACCAGATCAATCAAAGAGTACACACTGGATGTAGGGGAACGCCAGGACAGAGTAATGAGAGGGGGTTGAACAGAGAAAAGAGGGAGGGAAGGGGGCTTATGGGACTTTCGGGGAGGGAGGAAACGGGAAAGGGGAAGTGATTTGGAATGTAAATTAAAAAAATAAAATTAAATTAAATTAAAAAAAAAAAGAGTGGGTGGGTGAGTGGGGGAGAACCCTCATAAAGGCAGGAGAGGGGATGGGATAGGGGGCTTACAGAGGGGAGATCTGCGAAGGAGATGAACTTGAAATATAAATAAAGAAAATATCCAATAAAAAAAAAAAGAGTACACATGAAGCAACCCATGGCTCCAGCCACATATGTAGTAGAGGATGGCTTTGTAGGGCATCAATGGAAGAAGAGGCTCCTGGTCCCATTAAGGTTCAATGTCCCAGTAAAGGGAATGTGAGGATATGGAGGACGGAGTTGGTGGGTGGAGGGGAAACACCCTCAAAGAAGAGGGGGATGTGATGGGGGGGGGCTTCTGAGGGGAAAACAGTAAAGGGCATAACATTTGAAATGTAATAAAGAAAATATATTAAAAAACTCATATACATTGAATCTAAAGAAGAACAAGTGGGAAAGAGCCTCAAACACATTGGCACAAGGGAAAATTTCTTGAACAGAGCCCCAATGGCTCAGGCTCTAAGATCAAGTATTGACAAATGGGATCTCAAAAAATTGAAAAAACTTCTGTAAGGCAACTGACATTATCAATAGGACAAAACAGCAACCTAAAGATTGGGGAAAAAATCTTTTCAACTCTACATCCAATGGAGGACTAATAACCAATATATACAAAGAACTTGAGAATTTAGACTCTCACGAACCAAATAACTCTATTATAAATGAGGTACAAAGAATTTCCAACTGAGAAATCTTGAATGGCTAAGAAGCACCTAAAGAAATATTCAACATTCTTAGTCATCAGAAAAATGTAAATCAAACAACCCTGAGAGACCACCACACACCAGTCAGAATGACTAAGATTAAAAACTCAGGGATAGCAGATGCTGGAGAAGATGTGTAGAAAGAGGAACACTCCTCCTTTGCTGATGGAATTGCAAGCTTGTACAACCATTCTGGAAATCAGCCTGGTAGTTCCTTAGAAAATTGAACATAATTCTACCTGAGGACCCAGCTATAACACCCCTGCTCATATACCCAAAAGATGCTCCAACATGTAACAAGGACACATGCTTCAGTATGTTTATAACAGCCTACGCCATGTTTTAATTGTTCTCCCATTGATTCTGCTTTCTACTCTCATCTGCTCATTCTTTTTTTAACTCAACGACCCCTATTTCATTTTCATGTCAAATGTATTCTATTGCCATTACTCTCCATTGAAAACACCTTTTCTCCTCCATTTGTTTTCATTCTAGTTTCACAACCTAGAAACATAGCCACAAATACATATGTGGGTATACACACAAAAGTTAAAATCTAAGATCCCTGTATAAGGAAAAAATATTGCATTTGTTTTTCTAAGCTTGGATTTCTTCACTTAATATTATATTCAGTTACATCTTTTCCTCTGCAAATATCATTTCTTTTATTTTGTGGCTAAAATATATTTACTGTGCATACATAACTGCCCAAATTTCCATCCAGGAACAGATTCAAAGATTCCTCCTTTTCTCTTAAAGTCTTTACATCGAATCCAGTTAGAATTTCAATCAAGTTTAATTTGAGAAACAAATAGGTTAAATGAACTTCCTTCTAGATCCTAGGTATGATGTTACTTACATTGATGTGTGTATTTCCATAATGAATAGCACCTGGAAAACCTTACCCATCAGAGTTGAGGATTTCCCTATAACTTCATAGATGTAGCATCATCTCTAGTCTTCACTCACCTTTATATAATTTAGTCCCTCTCCTAAGCCACATGCCAAGATTACAATTGGTAGGCATTAGCATTTGGTTACTCATGAGTGGTGTGTGTGTGTGTGTGTGTGTGTGTGTGTGTGTGTGAGTGTGTGTGTGTGTGTGCATGTGCACTGTCACATACTTAGTCTGGAAGATCTTTTGCAAGGAACATAGAGGAATGTCCCATGATATCAGTAACTTGGCTAGGAAGAGAGTGATGAAGAAAAGTGTTGCAATGAATTTATCCATTCATCTCTTCATGAACATCTAGCTATTGTGACAAGTATCCAATTAAGCATGGTTTCTCAGATATTAAGACTCAGAATATTACAGATTTGTAACTTAGTGTGGAATAGATAGGCCAATGGTAATTCTAATTTTAGTTTTATGAGGAACCACCAGGAGTGCCAAGGTAGTCATAAAAATATGCATTCTCTCCTCTTTTTCCTAACATCTTAGCTAATATGTTGTCACTTTTTTCAATTATAGTCATACAATATGGGACAACATAACTTCTCAGAGCAGTTTTAAGTCAAAAATTTCAAATGATTAAAGATTTTGAATATTTTTAAAAATATCTACTAGCAATTCACATTTTTCTTTCAAGAACATCTTGATATAACCGTTCTGACTATAGTGAGATAGAATCTTAAAGTAAGTTCAATTTGCATGTCCTTACTGGCTGAGGAGTCTCCTCTATGAAAAGGACATTTCAACAGCTCATTGATTTGGAAAGAACTAAATATCTCAAATGCCATCTGATTTTTTTTCCTGACCTAATTCTGTAACACTTTATATGCATAAAACTGCTCCAAAAATAAGTGAAATTTAAAAAGAAATAGAAAGAAATCTGGGAGAGGGCTGGGGGAGAGAAGAGAAAGTGAAATAAAAAGGAGAGAGAGAGAGGGGGGGAAGGGAGAGGAGAGAGTAGAGAGGGAGAAGGAGAAGGAAGGAGAGAGAAAGAATTGGAATTTTATCCATGTCTTGCCAGTCGCATTGATTAAATCACTAAGTGTAGCAAAGACTGCAATAAGAATTCATAAACAGTGACTTTTAAAACACTGTTTTCTCACACAAACATTCTGTCTTGTAGTAAACTCTAAAGAACAAGCAAAGAACAATGAAAACCAACAAAAGAAATACAAAGACATTTTGTGTTCTAGTCAGAGAGAATCCACCTAAAAGGATCTTGGACTTAGACATGTGCTTTCCTTTCTCTCTGTGCTGTGTTGATGTAAATAGCTAGCTCACATATTGAGGTAGATACATGACAATGGGCAGTTGACTGAAGCTTAGTTACTGCTAAGTCAGCACATTATCACACTGTTATAAGTTCTAACCAAAATTTTCACGCTGAAATATTTTGAATACTTAATTCATTCACCTCTCCATTTCATCTTATTGACTTAATCTTTTTCCCTACTTACAAGTATAGAGTATTCCTAAAGCAATGCAATGACTTGTATATTAAAACTCAATCCTGATGATTTTGCTACATATGATATCCAGTATCAAAAAAGCCCAGCCATGAGAAAAGAATATGTATAGATAATCCATCTTCCTATTGTCTTAGATAACTAGGTTGGTTCTCAAATTGGTATTTTAATCACAATAGAATGGTCTTGGCACCATCTGAGCTCAGTGCTGAAATATAAGAGGTTAAATAGAGTAACATGAACTCTCCATGTTACTCTCTATATCTAAGCAATTTAATGTGCATTTGTAATGGTTTGAATAGGACAGCCCCTAGAGACTCATATGTTTGAATGCTTGGCCATATGGAGTGGCACTATTAGGAGGTATGGACTTTATGAAGAATGTGTGGTGTTTTTGAAGGAAGTGTATCACTGTGGCAGCAGGCTTTGATGTCTCAGGTACACAAGACAAGTCCAGAGCAGCAGTCACTTTCTGATGACTGCCTTTGAGTTTTAAACTAATGAGCCAATAAAATGTTTCCTTTATAAGAATTCCTGGGGTCTCGGGCAGCTTGTGTGTGTGCAGCTCCCAAGTGCTGGGCTGATCTGCAGTAACCAGCACGCCAGCTCTGCTGTGGGATTTCTGCCTGGCAGAGGGACCCCGCACTGGGCGGGAACCTACCAGCTTTCCTTCCGCGACCTCTGTTCCTGCAGACTGCACTGAAGAGACAGGTACCCCAGGCTCTCACTCCCCAATATAACATCACTTGGGACACGGCCTGTTGGGGCTTCCATCTGTGCCCGAGAACGGGTCAGCGCTGTGGTCGTTTGGGTGCCAGATCTGCAGGCCATCGCGTCTACAGGGTGAGCGGCGCCACAGAGAGTGTGCAGATTGCACTCTGCCATCTTTGCTCCAGTGACTGGGAAGTTGGGACAGCCAGGTTCTGAGACAGACAGGCTTAATATCCCTTGTGTCTCGGGCAGCTTGTGTGTATGCGGCTCCCAAGTGCTGGGCTGATCTGCAGTAACCAGCGCGCCAGCTCTGCTCTGGGACTTCTGCCTGGCAGAAGGACCCCACACTGGGCGGGAGCCTACCAGCTTTCCTTCTGCGACCTCTGTTCCCACAGACTGCACTGAAGAGACAGGTACCCAGGCTCTCTCTCCCCAATATAACATCACTTGGGACACGGCCTGTTGGGGCTTCCATCTGCGCCCGAGAACGGGTCAGCACTGTGGTCGTCTGGGTGCCAGATCGGCAGGCCATCACGTCTGCAGGGTGAGCAGCGCCACGGAAAGTGTGCAGAGTGCCCTCCGCCATCTTTGCTCCAGTGACTGGGAAGTTGGGACAGCCAGGTTCTGAGACAGACAGGCTTAATATCACTTGGGTCTCGGGCAGCTTGTGTGTGTACAGCTCCCAAGTGCTGGGCAGATCTGCAGTAACCAGCATGCTAGCTCTGCTGTGGGACTTCTGCCTGGCAGAGGGACGCTCCCTCCCCCCCCCCAGGAGAGATCACACACCCCTGCACAGGGCAGGAGCCTACCAGCCTCCCTTTGGCGACCTCTGCTCCAGGAATCCACTAGGCTGAGCCTTTGGATGTGCAAGGCCTCCCCAATATAAGATCACTTGGGGCAAGGCACATTAGGGCTCCAAAGTCACTCAGGAGCAGGGCAGGCCCCAGAAATTGGTGCCAGGGTAATCCTGGCAATCCAGGGGGGCAGAAATAGCTTTGCAGGCTCACAGGAGGTCCAACCAACAGCCAGTGGAAGCAGGACCAACTAACATCAGAGGTATTCAGACGGCAAAAGGCAAACTTAGGAATGCTACTAACAGAAATCAAAGTAATGTGGGACCATCCGAACCCAACTCTCCAACAGCAGCAAATCCTGGATACCCCACCACACCCGAAAGACAAGATCTGGATTTAAAATCACTTCTCATGATGCTATTAGAGGATCACAAGAAGGACACAAATAAATCTCATAAAGAGTTACAGGAGACCATGAATCAACGGTTAGAAGCCCTTACAAAGGAAACACAAAAATCGCTTAGAGAAATGCGGGAGAACATGGATCAAAAGATGGAGGCACACAAGGAGACAACACAAAAATCGCTTAATGAGATGAATCAACGGGTAGATGCACTCACAAAGGAATCACAAAATTTGCATAAAGAAATGCAGAAGAATATGGGTCAACAGACGGATGCCCATAAGGAGGCAACACAAAAATTGCTTAAAGAAATAAATCAACGGTTAGATGCCCTTACAAAGGAAACACGAGAACTGCTTAAAGAAATGCAGGAGACAATGGATCAACAGATGGATTCCCATGAGGAGGAAACACAAAAATCACTCAGAGAAATGCAGGAGAACGTGGGTCATCAGGAAGAAATCCTGAAAGAGGCAATGCAAAAATACCTTAAAGAAATACAGGAAAATACAAGCAAACAAGTGAAAGATCTCAGCAAATCCATCCAGGAAGTAAAAAAGGAAGTAGAAACAACTAAGAAATCACAAACGGAGACAACTTTGGAAATAGAAAACCTTGGGAAGAAATCAGGAGTCATAGATGCAAACATAAACAATAGAATACAAGAGATGGAAGAAAGAATCTCAGGTGCTGAAGATTCCATAGAAAGCATCGACTCAACAGTCAAAGAAAATGCAAAATGCAAAAAACGTGTAACCCAAAACATCCAGGAAATCCAGGACACAATGAGAAGACCAAAGCTAAGGATTATAGGTATAGATGAGAGTGAAGATTTGCAACTTAAAGGGCCAGTAAACATCTTCAACAAAATTATGGAGGAAAACTTCCCTAACTTAAAGAGAGAGATGCCGATGAACGTACAAGAAGCCTACAGAACTCCAAACAGACTGGACCAGAACAAAATTACCTCCCGTCACATAATAATCAACACAACGAATGTTCTAAACAAAGAAAGAATACTAAAAGCAGTAAGAGAAAAGGGCCAAGTAACATACAAAGGAAAACCTATCCGAATCACATCAGACTTCTCAACAGAGACTATGAAAGCCAGAAGATCCTGGGCAGATCTCATGCAGACACTAAGACAGCACAAATGCCAGACTAGACTACTATACCCAGCAAAACTCTCAATCACCGTAGAGGGAGAGACCAAGATATTCCATGATAATACCAAATTTTCACAATATCTTTCCACAAATCCAGCCCTGCAACGGATAATAGGTGGAAACCTCCAATACAGGGAGAGAAACAAAACCCTGGAAAAAATGAGATAATAACCTTCTTGAATCAAACCCAAAAGTAGATAACCACTCAAACATAAAAATAGCGTCAAGAATGGCAGATGGCAATAATCACTATGCCTTAATCTCTCTTAATATCAATGGTCTCAATTTCCCAATTAAAAGACATAGACTAGCAGACTGGATACGTAAACAGGACCCAGCATTTTGCTGCATGCAGGAAACGCACCTCAGTGTCAAAGACAAACACTACCTCAGAGTAAAAGGCTGGAAAACAATTTTACAAGCAAATGGCCCCAAGAAACGAGGTGGAGTAGCCATCCTAATATCAGATAAAATTGATTTTCAACCTAAAGTCATCAAAAAAGACACAGAAGGACACTTCATACTGATCAAGGGAAAAATCCACCATCAAGAACTCTCAATTCTGAATATCTATGCTCCAAATGCAAGGGCACCCTCATTCGTAAAAGAAACTTTACTAAAACTCAAAGCACACATCGCACCGCACACAATAATAGTGGGTGACTTCAACACCCCGCTCTCTGAAATGGATCGTTCAGGAAAGCAGAAACTAAACAGGGACTCAGTGAATCTAATTGAAGCCTTGGACCAAATGGAACTAATTGATATATATAGAACATTTCATCCTAGAGCTAAAGAATACACCTTCTTCTCAGCTCCTCATGGTACCTTCTCCAAAATTGACCATATAATTGGTCACAAATCAGACCTCAACAGATACAAGAAGATAGAACTAATCCCATGCCTCCTATCAGATCACTATGGAATAAGGGTGGTCTTCAATGGCAACAAAAACAAAAGAAAACCCACGTACACATGGAGGCTGAACAATGCTCTACTCAATGATAACTTGGTCAAGGTGGAAATAAGAAAGAAATCAAAGACTTTTTGAAAGTTAATGAAAATGAAGGCACAACATACCCTAATTTATGGGACACAATGAAAGCAGTGCTAAGAGGAAAATTCATAGCCCTGAGTGCTGCCAAAAAGAAACGGGAGACAGCATACACTAACAGCTTAATGGCACACCTGAAAGCCCTGGAACAAAAAGAAGCAAATACACCAAAGAGGAGTAGAAGGCAGGAAATCATCAAACTCAGGGCTGAAATCAATCAAGTAGAAACAAATAAAACCATACAAAGAATCAACAAAACGAGGAGTTGGTTCTTTGAGAAAATCAACAAGATAGATAAGCCCTTAGCCAGACTAACCAGAGGGCACAGAGATAGTATCCAAATTAATAAAATCAGAAACGAAAAGGGAGAGATAACAACAGAAACTGAGGAAATTCAAAAAATCATCAGATCCTACTACAAAAAACTGTATTCAACACAATTAGAAAATCTTGAGGAAATGGACAATTTCCTTGACAGATACCAAGTACCAAAATTAAATCAGGATCAAATAGACCATCTAAACCGTCCTATAACACCTGAAGAAATAGAAGTTGTCATTGGAAGTCTTCTAACCAAAAAAAGCACAGGTCCAGATGGTTTTAGTGCAGAATTCTATCAGACCTTCAAAGAAGACCTAACACCAATACTCTTCAAACTGTTCCACAAAATAGAAACAGAAGGAACACTACCCAACTCGTTCTATGAAGCCACAATTACACTAATACCAAAAGCACACAAAGATCTGACAAAGAAAGAGAATCTCAGGCCAATCTCTCTTATGAATATCGATGCAAAAATACTCAATAAAATTCTTGCCAACCAAATCCAAGAACACATCAAAACGATCATTCACCACGATCAAGTAGGCTTCATCCCAGGGATGCAGGGATGGTTCAATATAAGGAAATCCATCAATGTAATCCACTACATAAACAATCTCAAAGAAAAAACCACATGGTCATCTCATTAGATGCTGAGAAAGCATCTAATTCAAATGACAAAATTCAGCATCCTTTCATGCTAAAGGTCTTGGAAAGATCAGGAATTCAAGGCCCATATCTAAACACAGTAAAAGCAATTTACAGCAAACCGGTAGCCAGCAGCAATCTAAATGGAGAGAAACTTGAAGCAATCCCACTAAAATCAGGGACTAGACAAGGCTGCCCTCTCTCTCCATATCTTTTCAATATAGTACTTGAAGTTCTAGCTAGAGCAATTAGACAACAAAAAGAGGTCAAAGGGATACAAATTGGAAAGGAAGAAGTCAAATTATCACTATTTGCAGACGATATGATATTATACATAAGCGACCCAAAGAACTCCACCAGAGAACTCCTACAGCTGATAAATGACTTCAGCAAAGTGGCGGGATATAAAATCAACTCAAGCAAGTCAGAAGCCTTCCTACACTCAAAGGATAAGCAGGCTGAGAAAGAAGTAAGAGAAATAATACCCTTCACGATAGCCACAAACCATATTAAGTATCTTGGCGTGACTCTAACCAAACAAGTGAAAGATCTGTACGACAAGAACTTCAAGTCTCTGAAGAAAGAAATTGAAGAAGACCTCAGAAGATGGAAAAATCTGCCATGCTCATGGATTGGCAGGATTAATATAGTAAAAATGAACATCTTACCAAAAGTAATACACAGATTCAATGCAATCCCCATCAAAATCCCAACTCAATTCTTCATAGAGTTAGAAAGAGCAATTCAAAAATTCATCTGGAATAACAGAAAACCCAGAATAGCTAAAATTATTCTCAAGAGTAAAAGAACCTCTGGGGGAATCAGTATCCCAGACCTCAAGCTGTACTACAGAGCAATAGTGTTAAAAACCGCATGGTATTGGTACAGTAACAGACATGTGGATCAATGGAACAGAATTGAAGACCCAGAAATGAATCCACACTCCTATGGTCACTTGATCTTTGACAAAGGAGCTAAAACCATCCAGTGGAAAAAAGATAGCCTTTTCAACAAATGGTGCTGGCTCAGCTGGAGGTCAACATGCAGAAGAATGCAAATTGACCCATTCTTATCTCCTTGCACTAAGCTCAATTCTAAGTGGATCAAAGATCTCCACATAAAACCAGACACACTGAAACTAATAGAAGGGAAACTAGGGAAGAACCTTGAACATATGGGCACAGGGGAGAATTTCCTGAACAGAACTCCAATAGCTTATGCTCTAAGATCAAGAATAGACAAATGGGACCTCATTAAATTACAAAGTTTTTGCAAGGCAAAAGACACTGTCAAAAAGACAAAGCGGCAACCAACTAACTGGGAAATGATCTTTACCAACCTTACATCCGACAGAGGGCTAATATCCAATATATACAAAGAACTCAAGAAGTTAAACTCCAGAGAGGCAAGTAACCCTATTAAAAATGAGGTATAGAGCTAAACAAAGAGTTCTCACCTGAAGAATATCTAATGGCTGAGAAGCACCTAAAGAGATGTTCATCATCCTTAATCATTAGGGAAATGCAAATCAAAACAACCCTGAGATTCCATCTCACACCAGTCTGGATGGCTAAGATGAAAAACAGGAGACAGCAGTTGTTGGCGAGGATGTGGAGAAAGAGGAACACTCCTCCACTACTGGTGGAATTGCAGGCTGGTACAACCACTCTGGAAAGCAGTCTGGCGGTTCCTCAGGAAACTGGGCATGACACTCCCGGAGGATCTGGCTATACCACTCCTGGGCATATACCCAGAGGCTTTACCTGCGTGCAATAAGGACACATGCTCCACTATGTTCATAGCAGCCTTATTTATAGTATCCAGAAACTGGAAAGAACCCAGATGTCCCTCAATGGAGGAATGGATTCAGAAGATGTTGTATATCTACACAATGGAATACTATTCTGCAATTAAAAAAAATGAATTCACGAAATTCTTAGGCAAATGGTCAGATCTTGAAAATATCATCCTTAGTGAGGTAACCCAATCACAAAAGAACACACATGGTATGCAGTCACTGATAAGGGGATATTGACCCAGAATCTCGGAATACCCTAGACACAATCCGCATATCAATAGATTTCTAAGAAGATGGAAGGAGAGACCCCTGGTCCTGGAAAGACTGGATGTAGGGGAATGCCAGGACAGAGTAATGAGAGGGGGTTGAATGGAGAAAAGAGGGAGGGAAGGGTGCTTATGGGACTTTCGGGGAGGGAGGAAACGGGAAAGGGGAAGTGATTTGGAATGTAAATTAAAAAAGTAAAATAAAATAAATAATAAATAAAAAAAGAATTCCTATAGTTATAGTGTTTCTTTATAGTAATAAAACCCTATCTGAGACAGTGAATTATGTGCAATTGTAGTTTTTCCCAAGCTTGTATCATTACTGAGATGCAGATACTCTCCCTGGCAAAGCAGGATTCATATAGACTATATTTTATATTTGATAATTTGTTTAGAGATTGTACCCTAATTTCAACAGTAGCCTGAAAAAATATGATTAAGCCAGTAAATCTTGAAAAACAACAACAACAACACCCCAACTAATACAGGCTAATTCAATAGTAAACAATAGTGTTATTTCTTTGTTTCTGTCTATCACCTTAAGACCCAACTATATATAAAAAGATTATGTTTATGAATACATTCATAGGCAAATAAACATCATATTTTATAAATTAAGATCCAACAAGTTGATCTAGTCTGTATAGATTCAGTATGTTAGTAGACATATAACTATTACATACTACAGTGGTTTAATAAACTAGAGCAAATTACTAAGACTGAATGCAAAGTCTTTTGGAAATTCTGTTGCAAGATATTTGATCATACTGTGAAACCAAGATTGTGTTATTTACCAAAAAAACAAAAAGAGCATTTTCTGTTGTGTTGTGTCTCAACTTTAGTATAAGTCTTTAATCCCACATGGTGTAGATAAAGTTAGTTGGTAGAAGGAGTCACCCATGTTTGACAGTGATGTATAATTTAGTAGCAGACAACGTGATAAATCAGAGAAAGGTTTGACAGAATAAGTATATGCCTAAGTCGCATGAGAAGAGAGAGGGAAGTGAAAGTAATTAAGAGAGGGCAAGGAGAGAAAAAGGAAAAACTGGTACTAACAGAGAAACAGGTTGCAGAGAAAGAACAAGCATGACAGCATAAAGAAAAATTGAGCCAGAGAATGAGAAAAATTATAACATATTGACAAAGTTAGTGTAAGGTCAAGAATAGTGAATTAGGAGAAGCCAGGAGAGAAGCCAGTTTGAAACAGTCAGTTTAGAGAGAAATATATAACTTGAACCTACCAGCTATAGTACAGAAAGAACTACAAAAAGGGGAGCTCATGCAGCAGTAACTCTCAGAGGCTGAAAACAGTCTGGAACAAATGAGATTTTACTGAGCTATAAGCTTCCAGGACTAGGCTTGGATTAGCAGACTGAGGCAGTAAGATTCCAAGACAAAAATTACCAATAGAAGTATAAAAGTTACCTTTACAGAATTCTCCAAAATTTCAAAGAATATGGGATAGTTATCTTATAGTTCTTTTCATATTGGAACATATTAAAAAGAAAACCTTCTACTGTAGGTCTGAAGGCAAATGTGAAGGGGTAGAATATTTATTGGTTATTGCAAACAGTAACAGAATTTATATTTTATGTCTTCATATGTGATGAGGATATTTTATTTGAGATACATAGAAACAAAACAAATGTAATTCAAATTAATTCAGTTATGAAAGACAGCACAGATTTAATAAAGCAATGAGCTTGGAATTTACATATAGTTTATTTCTTTTATTTTGTATTCAGTGTTTATTTATTTGTTATTTATTTTGTATATGTGCTTTGGGTGGGAAACAGGACATAGTGTGCATGTGGTTATTACCTAATAACTTACCAGGAGTTGATTATTTGAACACTGTTTTGTAGATAAGCATACTAAGCCTCAGAGCTAGCTTGCCGAGTCCCATATATCATTTTCAATCACATCTCATACTGTTTTTACACCTATTTTTTTCAGAGAAATACATCAATTAGATTTTTTTTTAAATTTTGACATTTCATATAGGACAAAATGATTTTAATTATTGATTTACTTCTCTATGGCACATCCTAAATCAATTCAATACGGACCTCAAATTTTATTTTCTGTGGCATTATACTGAAGATTCTAAGTGCTACTGTAGAAAAATTAGATGAGTATGTCCCTATTTTCTTCAGATGTGAGATCATGAAAACAAACGTGTCTTTTAAAATAATCTACAAGTTATTTGATTGCATAACACCATGAGTTTTTAGGACCTTCCATTATTATCATTTCACATATTATAAATATTAATGTATTGATTGGAATGACTTTATCATAATCATAGACTGTCATGATTATTTATTCAGTCAGTGTTACCTTAACATTGTCTCTGAAAAGGTAAGACTTAATGGGAGGATGTAGGAGAGGTGCTGGGGCAAAGTAAGCATAATGAAGATACATTATATTCACCTACAAAACCATCAAAGAATTAATAAAAATATATTTTAAACACCAAGATTGTCATTATGGGTTATTTTTGTTATTTAAGCATATTCAACTCTTTATTATAACATGAATTTAAAGTTTTAATATATATAGTGAATGTGTGAACCACTTGGTTTTTCAAATAAAATGTATTATGAGAATTAATTCAATATTTGAAATTCAAGAGTCATCATATTTTGTCATTTTTGCAGAATCCCTATGACTTTCATCTGTTCCTATAGTTTCTTAGTATATGGAAAGAAAATTGTTTTTTAACCTCTAAGACTGGATTTTAAGAAATGCTGTTATTGTCAAAGGTACACTCCCAAAGTGTTCAAAATGCCACCAAACTGTATATTGCTATAATAAAACTGCTAAACAGAGACCTAGTACAAATTTAAAAAGTAACAGCACAAACCAAATCAACAAGCTCTACAGTCTTGTCAGAAGAATGTATGCACTCTGGAAATGATTCTCATCATTTTTCTTTGACAGATTCTGAGTGGAAATTCTGATGTTTCCTCTGATCTATGTTTTACACTGACAAGGTAAGCTCAAAGACACCCTACAATTAATGTATGTAGGCAAGCTGGCCACAGTCTAGTCAATAGAGCTTACCAGAAGAATGTCAGTTTCAATAAAAATTCTTACAAATCTTGAGCTATAGGAAGTTATCAAACTCAAAATCAAGGAAGAACTGCAAAATAATCAAAGTACACACACAGTATATGCAATTTATTCTGACAGCAAATACTTTGAGGCTACTTTAAAAAAAGTATTCAAGGAACAGATTCTAAATAGTACGATTTGTGGTAAATGCAAGGAACATTATTCTGATAAATGTCAGTGTAATAATTGCATGGAAATTGTTCTGAATACTACACACTATATAATCAGTTTTGATAGAAGGTTCAAATGTGCAAATTTCATGACCATTCATTGTAGGCATTTATCAGAAACTTTATTAGAAAGTATAGAAAGAGAGAGGATAACTATTTGTGATAAAAATTTTTACTCAGGCAAAATAAAAATTCCACTGACTTTTAAAATACATATCATAAACTTAATGGCCTTTTGAGCAAACAATTACAGTGTTTTTAATACTGGAAACAAAATAGCAGCAATTATAATTGAATTTACCAATTATCATAAAGTATACACAAAATCTTCCCTCTGAATTTACAATACAGACTCTGATACTGAGAGATAGAAAACTTTTATAAATTATCACGATAAAAAGTGGGAAGGCTGGATATGGAAGCACATATCAGTAATCCTAGAGCTGAGGTTAAGGAGGAGTCTTAGAAGAGGTTTTGAGTTCTAGGTGTGCTGGACCAACATAGTGAGATCATGTTTCAAAAAAAATTCGGCAAATACACAAAAAGAAAATAACTTTGACTTTGGTGGTTGGTTGTATTATCTTCTGTGGAACTATTAGTGACCTTATTGGAAAATTCATATATGTTATGTGCTCAATAATGTATTTTAGAGAATACCATACATAAAATAGGTAAAATATATGTAAAATATTTTATAACCTTTCAAAAACAAATGCTATGCATCTATATGTTATAAGCATCTTATGTATTATTTGTGTGTCATAATTTTTAAATGATCACAAGTCCTGTCATTAGTATTACTATATGTATCTCAAAGAGGAGAGAGGATGGAGGAGGGCATGGTAAGAATTCATCTAGTATTCAACAGATAGAGCTCCTTTCATTAGGGTTCAGAATGCTTAGGGTTCAAGAGAGTCATGGCTGCCTGACACCCTGTCTGGTGTTTTAAGACACCTGTCTCTGCCTGCCTGTATGTATTTTGGCATAAACAAGAGGAAAAAGTGAGAGGGAGCCAAGGTGATTTTGGAGCAGTATAATTGATTCATCAATTCAGAAGTCCTACAGAACTCAAGGTCAGACTAAGTCTCAGGCAGAAAACCCAAATCAATTTTGTAGTGACTGAATGTTTAGAACAGGAGAGGCATTTTTAAAGCCATTTAGGAGAATCTATTACCTCAGTGAGTTAAGTTTATGGATCAAGTAGGGTTTATATCTGTCCTTTATTAGAACAGAAACATTTTAGCACCTACCCCACCCCCAAAGGATGAAATGTAGTATAAGAGATGAAGCACATAGGCTCTCACTACTAGTCATTCAAAACTGGAAACAGACAAGGGGTCATTGATCTTACAGTACAAAGAATCTAACAATTTTGTTTGTACCTTTTTGTTGCTATATTTTACTTTAATTATAAAAACATAGTCATCCAAATGATTTCTGTGATAACTTTTCAGAAATTTACATTAAGATATTATAGATGATTTCCAAATTTTTTTTACCCACAAATAGCACACATAGGTAAAATGTATGTCTCTTTTCATTTGCTGTAACTTATGAGTAGTTCATCTTGCAATTGCCTTTTACCAGTAATGACTTGTAACTTCCAAGCAATGCCGATTTATTCAAGGACAAAAAATTTACAGAAATGCTCTCAATGGGGAAAAGAAAAGGCCCTTGTGTCCTTTTATTTTAATAAATAAACAAAGCAGTGGAATGTTATTTGAAGAGAGCTTAAGAAGTATGAAATTTATTATCATGCTATCTGATGTGCAAAGTGCTGTACACATTTTGTAGGTGATTTTTATATTTAAAAAGCCTTTCATTTCTCAGAGGCCAGTATTTAAATGGCTGACAGGGGGTAATTTGTTTTGTTCAGTGAATTCCTGATTGTTGTACAAGGAACAGTTCTTTCACCTTTCATTCAACAATCCATCTTCCTGTGGTGATTTATTTTAGTATTTCTAGACATGCTTTATTACCTACAGACTTGGCATGGACTCTTTTTTTTTTTTTCAATTTGGGAATTTACTGAGTGAGCCCAAGGAGCTATACATATATTATGCTGCTATAAATATACATATAATATTATTACACACAATTGTGTTTTTATTTGCATATTTTAAGATATGCAATTATATACTGTTGTATAAAATTGAGAGGATTATTGAAATGTGGCCACATATAAAACACTTACAATTTTATTAGGTTAAGACATATGCCATAATGTTACATGTTGTTAGCAAAGAGAATGATGATCTAGCATTTGGGGGAGATCAAAATATTTATTATTTCTTAAGGTTGTGTCTTAATTTGATTAGTAAGGAAAGGGTTCATGATCTAAGTAGAATTTATGACAGAGTGAAAGGAAAACAGAGCACATTATAGTTTTATTTTCTATTGTTCTTATACTTTAGTTTAAATTGCAAATAAAACTTTTTAAAAGAACCTCAAGTTCAGATGATCAAATTAGCAACAATCTCAACATTTGATATCAACCTTTAATAAATGCTCCACAGTCATCTGTCAATATATAACAGTTATAAAAATATACAGCATTGCTTTTGTTAGGATTCTGTTTAAGCTACACCTCACAGTTACCTGGCAAGAGTCAGGTATTCCCCTCCTCACAGTTACCTGGCAACAGTCTGGTAGGTCTGACCCACTATAAAAGGGGCTGCTTGCCCTTCCTCTCTCTCTTATCCTCTTGTTCTCTCTTGCCTTCTTGGGCTCTTCCCTCCCCCTCCCTCCTCCCTTCCTCTCTCTCTCTACAGATCATGACAGGCCTCTACTTCTCTAATCTCTCCTTTTCTCTGCCTTTCTCTGCCTCTACTACCCCCTTAACTCCCCTTCCCATGCCCTAAATAAACTCTGTTCTACACTATACCATGGTGTGTGTGGTCCTTCAGGAGGAAGGGATGACTCAGCATGGGCCCACTGAGGCACCCCCTTCCCTCACATGCCCATTTTTAGGCCACTTTCTCTTTTGATAATCAGAACAGTTTTCACACACACACACACACACACACACACACAAAATAAAATCATAAAAATTTAAGAAAAACACATCCTGTTTAAAGCACTTACTGCTCTTCCAAAGGTTCTGTTTTCTTTTTCCAGTTCCTCTGTTTGGTGATTTCAACACCAGAAAAAAAATGTGACATTATTCCTATTTACCAATATATTTACTCTATGCCAATTTCTAATTTGAATAAAAACATTAAAGTCAAGATCCACTCTTGTCTGTATACTTTAAACAATTATTATGCACTACCTACAAAATAGTCTACCAATACTATAAACTTTCTCATCGTGTAACAAAATGAAAGCAGTTCAGATATAGTGTAAATTGTTTTCTTTTGTTTAGTCTAGAAGAATGTGCAAAAATGAAAGACTTATGAGATTTAAAGTTCAAAAGATAGAGTCATGGGAAGCAGATATTAAAGATATAAAAGTAACTGGAATGACATAGCAGTCAGGAAAATAAAAGCTCTTAGGGTTTTATTGTAAATATGAGATAGAAGATATAAGAATGATGGCAGACAAGCCAAAGGAGCACAGAGGATGTAGCCAGCTATAATACTTTTCTTCCTACACTTTCTTCAAATAACAAAATAGAATTTGCTCAGTGTGTAGCTCACCCTCTGCCTAAAGGTTATCAAGTTATAATCTCACATATTAGGTCAAAATCTAAATCACAGAGTCATGTTTTACATCTCACTCAGTGTAGAGCAATCCAGAAAATGTACTCTGGTTTCATATTCTACCTTAAGATATTAATGAGCAGTACTTTCTATTACAAATATATCCAATGTCCTCTAGCTGGAGAAAGTCTCTGAAAGTTAGTAGATTATCATTTCATTTTACAAATAATGTAACCCTAACTAGGCATATGTTATTAAAACCCCTTCTTAAGCCTTCTGAAGTTTGTTATTAACTGTGTTTTATTACTTCATAAGACAATGGTTATAGTGGGCTTGGAGTGTCTTATGTAATCACATATCACTGAAACACATTTTACCTGGAAGAGAAAGTTCACATATTTAAAAGTGACATGTTTATAATAATAATGCATTCTTTAAATACTCAAGAAACAATTCCTATTAGTAACAGAGACAATAATCACTTATGATTTCAAATATGCTTAGAAGAGGGGGAAATCAAAATATTTTGCTTAATTACTAGGAAGTGTACTTAGACCTGGCAAAGGAAAAGTGAGGAGCACCAAAATAATTCCCAGGCTGGACTCTTAACAAAATAAGTAAACAGTGAAAAAATGAGCCTATTCTTTATTTCCAGGGAGAGTGATGACTATCTTTGGTTTACAGCCATTTCTGGTACCTTTTGATAGTTTCTTCTATTTCTAGTGTCTTCTGCTATTCCCTAACGTTTACAGAGGTCTGCTATATAGAACCCCTTGCTTAAAGGGATAGTTCAGGAACACTGGAAAAAGAGCAAGTAAGCCTAGAAAAGAACAATATTCTCTAAGCAAGCAACAGAAAAGAAATAAGTGACTGTGGAGTCTCTCACTAGCCCTAACGCAAAGCCTGTACTCCAAAGCTGAGAGAGGAACGAGACCTCGATGTCGAGACTTATGGTGAGATGTGACACAAAGTTTGTAAAAATCCTAATGATGATAGAGCCATGTTATACAGAACTGTAATCTAAGTTATTTGAAAGGTTGAAGCAGACAGAAAGTTCAAATGCAACCTGGGCTATAAGGTTCAAACAATTTAATAAGAAAATACTGCCTCAAACAAAAAGTAAAAAGACAACAGTGAATATAGCTCAAGTTTGGAATTCTTACCCAGAAAATGTGAGGTATAAGGGGAGACTCCCTAAATTTTGGGGCAAATAAAGATGGCAGAAGCCAATATCTGGAAGAGGGTTTTCCAGGTCCCAGGAGGAAGAGGATTTGATGACATAAAGAAAGGGCTTTTTGGCCAGGCTGAGGGGCAGAGAAGACTGACACTATGTAGTCTTGGGGGCTGTTAGGTCCAGTGGATTCCAACACAGGATGATAGATTCCATGTGGCAAACAGCTGATTTTTTTAATTGAACATATTCTTCATTTACATTTCAAACATCGTTCCCTTTCCAGGTTTCTTCCCCTTCCAGAAAACCCCCAACACATCTACCATGCCCCCTGCCTCCATGAGGATGCCCCTTCATTCAACTCACTCCCACCTATCCCATGTTGATTTCCCCATGCTGTGGCATCTATCCAATCTTCATAAAACCAAGGACCTCTCCTCCCACTGATGCCCAACAAGGCATTCCTCTGCCCCAACTGTGGCTGGAAACATGTGTACCCCTTGGTTGATTGCTTAGTCCCTGAGAGCCCTAGGGGTTCTGGTTAGCCTATATCATCGTTCTTCCCATGAGGCTGCAAACCCCTTCAGCTTCTCTAGTCCTCCCTCCAACTTCTCCATTGCGGACCCGGTGCTCAGTCCAATGGTTGGCTACGAGTATCTGCCTCTGAATCTGTAAAGTTCTGGCAGGGCCCCTCAGGAGACAGCCATATAAGGCTCCCTTCAGCAAGCATTTCTTAGCATCCACAATAGTGTCTGGGTTTGCTGACTGTTTATAGGATGAATCCCCAGGTAGGACAGTCTATGGGTGGCCTTTCCTTCAGTCTCTATCCCACACATTCTCTCCATAATTGCTCCTGTGAGTATTTGGTCCCCTTTCTCAGAAAAATCAAAGCACCCACACTTTAGTCTTCCTTCTTATTGAGTTTCTTGGTTGATTTTAAATATTAAGATTGTCTGTTGATTTTCATCCACGAGGACGACACAGATGGGTTGAGAGAACAAAGGCAGACATCTCGAGAAGAAGCAAGCATGGATTTTAAAATTACACTCAACAAGAAGGTCTTGGTTTTAATTCCCAGTACTTGGAAAAAAAATCCCTTGATAATAAATGTACCTCATTCCATTGAGGTCTAGGAATCAGCACAGACACATAGGTTTCCTTTCACACATAGGTGGCTTTTCATATGCACTTACGGTCTTCTGAGTTTGCAAATTATTGAAAATTGACTAAATTAATCAAAGTACAACCATACAAATGAGCACATTTGCAAAGCATTAACTTTGAGGAAGAGGAAAGGAGAATATTTAAGCCAGGGCTTGCTTTAAAGAGAAGGATGGAAATTAAGGGAGAATCTCAATTAAAGACAAAGAAGTCATTTCCCAGTCAAGAACAATATTCTGCAAGATTAAAAGAGATGTGAGAGAGGAAATTAGTCCTTTATGATCATCAATCTAGTTACAGACAGATTTACCTGAAGAAATAACCTCTGAGTGCTAGGTCCCAAAAAAGGTTCTGCGTCACCCTGAGTAAGGACCAGAAAATATCATAGACCTGATATGGAAAGACTGTGGTGATTGAATCATGAGGATGAGCAGAGAAATATTGATGTTAGGATAAATTATGACCTTTGTAATCATAAACTCATAGTAGTGCCTGGGTGTGGTCTACAAAAGAAAGGGAAGCAAGGAAAGAGTGAGAGAGCAAGAGAGTGAGAGAGAAAGCAAGAACTGAGAGAGAGAGAGAGAGAGAGAGAGAGAGAGAGAGAGAGAGAGAGAGAGAGAGAGAGAGAGAGAGAGAGAGAGAGGCAGAGAAAGAAAGGAAGAGGGAGGGGGAGAAAAGGAAGAAGAGATCAGTGGGGAGGGGTATGAGAAAGGGAGTAGGGGATGAAAGTAACCATAGCACATTGCATACAGTTATGCTATTGTCAAGAATTAAAAACAAGAATTATTTCCATTACTGTTCTAGTTCCTTTTCTGTTGCTTTGATAAAATTTTCTGAAAAAAAAGTAAGTATAGGAAAAGTTTTATTTCATCTTACAGGGTATAGCCCAGCATTGAAGGCATTCAATGCAGGAACTGAAAGAGGAAACACAGAGGCAGAAAACATGGAGGAACCCTGCTCCCTGTCTTGGTTTGTGACCTATGTATTTTTAGCTCTCTTATAGAGCTCAGGATCACCTATCCTGGGAATGATAATGCCCACAGTGTTCTAGGCTCTATTACAGCAATTAAAACACCTCTCCACATACATTCCAGAAGGCTAATCTTGTATAAGCAATTCCTCAATTATGAATCTCTGTTAGCTGAGTCTAGACTGTGTCTAGTTGACTGTCTAAAATAACACAGACAATTAATCCACCTGATTTTAATTAGAATACACAATGTTCTGAACATCTTAGATATAAAATATGTCTGAAAAGTATGTTCTCACTTTTTTAGAATTTAAATACACTTAAAAAATTTTAAAGGAAGAATAATTGTTCTGTATTCTAGTTTTTTATTACATCTAATTTATTACTCCATACTAAGTATCTAAAAATAGTATTTCTGTGTATGTGCACTAACCTGCCATTTCTATAAGGACTGAAGTGGTATGAAAGCTTGCAATAAAAAATCATCTATGAACTTATTTGTTTATTTATGTAATATCTGAGGCTTCCTATAAATTGAAAATGTTCTGGAATAGCCACTGTAAACCTATATACAGAATTAAAGTAGTACCTGTGTCTTTCTCTATCATTATAACTAATTTCCAAGCACCAGCCACTACAAATAGGGAATGGTATAGATGAGTCTTTCCATGACTTTGTTTAATTTTGGAAACCATAAAAGATTATCTAACACTACACATACTGTTTTTCAGAAGAAGCATACTGTCATCAAATGCAGATTCCTGACAAGGGACTTAGACTTCAGTTGATTTCTCTCTCTCTCTCTCTCTCTCTCTCTCTCTCTCTCTGTGTGTGTGTGTGTGTGTGTGTGTGTGTGTGTGTGTGTTGGAGGTTGGGCATTTCAGAGGTTCTAAAGTTATATATTATAAATAAAATATACCTTAATAATATATAATAAAATAATAACAATGATCTAGCTGAACTTTGATCACTTGTAGAACATATAGCCCCAGAGCTCCCAGGAACTAAACCAGCAACTAAAGAGTACATATGGAAGGACCCATGACTCCATCAGCATATGTAACAGAGCATGGCCTTATTAGTCATCAGTGGGAGGAGAGGCACTTAATCCTGTGAAGGCTCGATGACCCAATGTAGGGGAATGTCACAGCAGGGAGGTGTGTTTGAGTGGGTGGGTGGGTGAGTGGGTAGGTGGAGGAGAACCATCATAGAAGCATGGGGATACGGGATGAGGTAGCGGGTTTCCAGAGGAGAAAACTGGAAAGGGGATATCATTTGAAATATAAATAAACAAAATATCCAATAAAAAAAAAGAAGAGCATCTTTGCTGCAGTGGCCAGGTAGTTGGTACTGCCAGGCTCGGAGACAAACAGGCATAATATCGCTTGGGTCTTGGGTGGCTTGTGTGTACGCTGGTCACAAGAGCTGGGCAGATCTGCAGTAACCAGCGCACCAGCTCTGCTGTGGGACTTCTGCCTGGCAGAGGGACCCCCCGCACTGGGTGGGAGCCTACCAGCTTCCCTTCCGCGACCTCTGTTCCAGTAGACTGCACTGAAGAGACAGGTACACAGGTTCACCCCAATATAACATCGCTTGGGACACGGCCTGTTGGGGCTTCCATCTGCTCCCAAGAACAGGACAGCGCTGTGGTCGTCTGGGCGCCAGATCTGCTGTAGGCTATCCCCTCTGCAGGGTGACCAGCACCACCTAGAAAGTGCAGAGTGCACTCCTCCATCTTTGCTCCAGTGGCCAGGTAGTTGGGACTGCCAGGCTCGGAGACAGACAGGCGTAATATCGCTTGGGTCTCGGGCAGCTTTTGTGTATGCTGTTCCCAAGAGCTGGGCAGATCTACAGTAACCAGCGTGCCAGCTCTGCTGTGGGACTTCTGCCTTGCAGAGGGATGCCCCCTCCCCCCCACTCTGGGAGAGATCACACAACCCTGCACAGGGCAGGAGCCTACCAGCCTCCCTTTGGCGACCTCTGCTCCGGGAATACATTACGCTGAGCCTTTGGATGTGCAGGGACTCCCCAATATAACATCACTTGGGGCAAGGCACATCAGGGCTCCAAAGTCACTCAGGAGCAAGGCAGGCCCCAGAAATCGGTGCCAGGGGAATCCTGGTAATCCGGGGGGGGGCAGAAATAGCTTTGCAGGCTCCCAGGAGGTCCAACCAATAGCCAGTGACAGCAGGACCAACTAACATCAGAGGTAACCAGATGGCAAAAGGCAAACGTAGGAACGTTACTAACAGAAATCAAAGTAATATGACACCATCCGAACCCAACTCTCCAAAAGCAGCAAGTCCTGGATACCCCACCACACCTGAAAGACAAGATTGGATTTAAAATCGCTTCTCATGATGCTATTAGAGGATCACAAGAAGGACACAAATAAATCTAATAAAGAATTACAGGAGACCATGAATCAACGGTTAGAAGCCCTTAAAAAGGAAACACAAAAATCGCTTAGAGAAATGCAGGAGAACATGGATCAAAAGATGGAGGCCCACAAGGAGACAACACAAAAATCACTTAAAGAAATGAATCAACGGGTAGATGCACTTTCAAAGCAACCACAAAAATTGCATAAAGAAATGCAGAAGAATATGGGTCAACAGATGGATGCCCATAGGGAGGCAACACAAAAAATGCTTAAAGAAATGAATCAACGGATAAATGGCCTTAAAAAGGAAACACGAGAACTGCTTAAAGAACTGCAGGAGACGATGGATCAACGGATGGAATCCCATGAGAAGGAAACACAAAAAATCGCTCAGAGAAATGCAGGAGAACTTGGGTCAACGGGCAGAAATCCTGAAAGAGGTAATGCAAAAATACCTTAAAGATGTGGTATATCTAAACAATGGAATACTACTCTGCAATCAAAAATTCATTAAATTCATTAAAAATGAATTCACGAAATTCCTAAGCAAATGGTCAAAACTTGAAAATATCATCCTTAGTGAGGTAACCCAATCACAAAAGAACACACATGGTATGCAGCCATTGGAAGTCTTCCAACCAAAAAAAGCACAGGTTCAGATGGTTTTAGTGCAGAATTCTATCACACCTTCAAAGAAGAACTAACACCAATACTCTTCAAACTGTTCCACAAAATAGAAATGGAAGGAGCTCTACCCAACTCGTTCTATGAAGCTACAATTACACTAATATCAAAAGCACACAAATATCCGACAAAGAAAGAGAATCTCAGGCCAATCTCTCTTATGAATGTCGATGCAAAAATACTCAATAAAATTCTTGCCAACCGAATCCAAGAACACATCAAAATGATCATTCACTACGATCAAGTAAGATTCATCCCAGGGATGCAGGGATGGTTCAATATAAGGAAATCCATCAATGTAATCCACTACATAAACAATCTCAAAGAAAAAAACCACATGGTCATCTCATTAGATGCTGAGAAAGCATTTGACAAAATTCAGCATTCTTTCATGCTAAAGGTCTTGGAAAGAACAGGAATTCGAGGCCCATATCTAAACATAGTAAAAGCAATTTACAGCAAACCGGTAGCCAACATCAAACTAAATGGAGAGAAACTTGAAGCAATCCAACTAAAATCAGGGACTAGACAAGGCTGCCCTCTCTCTCCATATCTTTTCAATATACTACTTGAAGTTCTAACTAGAGCAATTAGAAAACAAAAAGAGGTCAAAGGGATACAAATTGGAAAGGAAGAAGTCAAACTATCACTATTTCCAGATGATATAATAGTATACTTAAGCGAACCAAAGAACTCCACCAGAGAACTCCTACAGCTGATAAACAACTTCAGCAAAGTGGCTGGATGTAAAATCCACTCAAGCAAGTCGGTGGACTTCCTATACTCAAAGGATAAGCAGGCTGAGAAAGAAGAGAAATGATACCCTTCACGATAGCCACAAACCATATAAAGCATCTTGGTATGACTCTAACCAAACAAGTGAAAGATCTGTATGACAAGAACTTCAAGTCTCTGAAGAAAGAAATTGAAGAAGACCTCAGAAGATGGAAAAATCTGCCATGCTCATAGATTAGCAGGATTAATATAATAAAAATAACCATCTTGCCAAAAGCAATATACAGATTCAATGCAATCCCCATCAAAATCCCAACTCAATTCTTCATAGAGTTAGAAAGATAAATTAAAAATTCATCTGGAATAACAAAAAACTCAGGATAGCTAAAACTATTCTCAAGAGTAAAAGAACCTCTGGGGGAATCAGTTTCCCGGACCTCAATCTGTACTACAGAGCAGTAGTGTTAAAAACCGAATGGTATTGGTACAGTGACAGGCATGTAGATCAAAGGAACAGAATTGAAGACCCAGAAATGAATCCACACTCCTATGGTCACTTGATCTTTGACAAAGGAGCTAAAACCAGCCAGTGGAAAAATGGTGCTGGCTCAACTGGAGGTCAACAAGCAGAAGAATGCAAATTGACCCATTCTTATCTCCTTGCACTAAGCTCAATTCCAAGTTGATCAAGGACCTCCACATAAAACCAGACACACTGAAACTAATAGAAAGGAAACTAGGGAAGAACCTTGAACATATCGGCACAGGAGTAAATTTCCTGAACAGAACTCCAATAGCTTATGCTCTAAGATCAAGAACAGACAAATGGGACCTCATTAAATAACAAAGTTTTTGGAAGGCAAAAGACACTGTCAAAAAGACAAAGCAGCAACCAACTAACTGGGAAATGATCTTTACCAACCCTACATCTGACAGAGGGCTAATTTCCATTATATACAAAGAACTCAAGAAGTTAAACTCCAGAGAGGCAAGTAACCATATTAAAAAATGGGGTACAGAGATAAGAATGGGTCAATTTGCATTCTTCTGCATGTTGACCTCCAGCTGAGCCAGCACCATTTGTTGAAAAGGCTATCTTTTTTCCACTGGATGGTTTTAGCTCCTTTATCAAAGATCAAGTGACCATAGGAGTGTGGATTCATTTCTGGGTCTTCAATTCTGTTCCATTGATCTACATGTCTGTCACTGTACCAATACCATGCGGTTTTTAACACTATTGCTCTGTAGTACAGCTTGAGGTCTGGGATACTGATTCCCCCAGAGGTTCTTTTACTCTTGAGGATAGTTTTAGCTATTCTGGGTTTTCTGTTATTCCAGATGAATTTTTGAATTGCTCTTTCTAACTCTATGAAGAATTGAGTTGGGAATTTGAAGTGGATCAAAGATCTCCACATAAAACCAGACACACTGAAACTAATAGAAGGGAAATTAGGGAAGAACCTTGAACATATGGGCACAGGGGAGAATTTCCTGAACAGAACTCCAATAGCTTATGCTCTAAGATCAAGAATAGACAAATGGGACCTCATTAAATTACAAAGTTTTTGCAAGGCAAAAGACACTGTCAAAAAGACAAAGCGGCAACCAACTAACTGGGAAATGATCTTTACCAACCCTACATCCGACAGAGGGCTAATATCCAATATATACAAAGAACTCAAGAAGTTAAACTCCAGAGAGGCAAGTAACCCTATTAAAAAATGGGGTACAGAGCTAAACAAAGTGTTCTCACCTGAAGAATATCTAATGGCTGAGAAGCACCTAAAGAGATGTTCATCATCCTTAGTCATTAGGGAAATGCAAATCAAAACAACCCTGAGATTCCATCTCACACCAGTCAGGATGGCTAAGATCAAAAACACAGGAGACAGCAGTTGTTGGTGAGGATGTGGAGAAAGAGGAACACTCCTCCACTGCTGGTGGGATTGCAAGCTGGTACAACCACTCTGGAAAGCAGTCTGGCGTTTCCTCCGAAAACTGGGCATGACACTCTCGGAGGATCCAGCTATACCACTCCTGGGCATATACCCAGAGGCTTTACCTGCATGCAATAAGGACACATGCTCCACTATGTTCATAGCAGCCTTATTTATAATAGCCAGAAACTGGAAAGAACCCAGATGTCCCTCAACGGAGGAATGGATTCAGAAGATGTTGTATATCTACACAATGGAATACTACTCTGCAATTACAAACAATGAATTCACGAAATTCCTAGGCAAATGGTCAGAACTTGAAAATATCATCCTTAGTGAGGTAACCCAATCACAAAAGAACACACATGGTATGCCGTCACTGATAAGGGAATATTGACCCAGAATCTCGGAATACCCTAGACACAATCCGCATATCAATAGATTTCTAAGAAGATGGAAGGAGAGACCCCTGGTCCTGGAAAGACTGGATGTAGGGGAACGCCAGGACAGAGTAACGAGAGGGGGTTGAATGGAGAAAAGAGGGAGGGAAGGGGGCTTATGGGACTTTCGGGGAGGGAGGAAACGGGAAAGGGGAAATGATTTGGAATGTAAATTAAAAAAAATAAAATAAATAATTAAAAATAAAATAAAATAAAATAAAGAATTAAAAAAAAGAACTCATGTAATTCAATAAATACACATATTTGAAAATACAAAAAAAATGGGGTACAGAGCTAAACAATGAGTTCTCACCTGAAGAATATCTAATGGCTGAGAAGCACCTAAAGAGATGTTCATCATCCTTAGTCATTAGGAAAATGCAAATCAAAACAACCCTGAGATTCCATCTCACACCAGTCAGAATGGCTAAGATCAAAAACACAGGAGACAGCAGTTGTTGGCTAGGATGTGGAGAAAGAGGAACACTCCTCCACTGCTGGTGGGATTGCAAGCTGGTACAACCACTCTGGAAAGCAGTCTGGCGCTTCCTCAGAAAACTGGGCATGACATTCCTGGAGGATCCAGCTATACCACTCCTTGGAATATACCCAGAGGCATTACCTGCATGCAATAAGGACACATGCTCCACTATGTTCATAGTAGCCTTATTTATAATATCCAGAGCTTGAAAGTACCCAGATGTCCCTCAAAGGAGGAATGGATTCAGAAGATGTGGTATATCTACACAATGGAATACTACTCTGCAATTAAAAACAATGAATTCACGAAATTCCTAGGCAAATGGTCAGAACTTGAAAATATCATCCTTAGTGAGGTAACCCAATCACAAAAGAACACACATGGTATGCAGTCACTGATAAGGGGATATTAACCCAGAATCTCGGAATACCCTAGACACAATTCGCATATCCATAGATTTCTAAGAAGATGGAAGGAGAGACCCCTGGTCCTGGAAAAACTGGATGTAGGGGAATGCCAGGACAGAGAAGTGAGAGGGGGTTGACTGGGGAAAAGAAGGGGGCTTATGGGACTTTCGGGGAGGGAGGAAACGGGAAAGGGGAAATGATCTTGAATGTAAATAAAAAAAAACTTAGAAAATAAAATTTTTAAAAAAAATCAACAACCAGTAAAACTAAAAAGGTTCAAAAAATAAAACAAAGAAGAAAACCATATAATCAGTTACATTGTTATTATAATCATAATCAGCTACAATATATGAATTTACTTTCTTTTTTTCCATGTTTGTAATAAAATGTATTTAAAGGATTTGATATAGTAATTTGACAAATCTCATAAAAGCACTTTAAAATAATTAGTCTAACTTTAAATGGCTTAAAAGTTGTCAATATGTACATTTTGGAAATAAAAACACAAACACAAATTTCTACAAATAACCAATTTTTAAGACATCAAAATAATTTATAATAGTTAAATGCCTCTTAAATATACATGATATCTTCTGAAGCTAAAAGCAATATGCACTCAAACACTTTTTAAAACTTATTTGGTACATTAAACATGATAGAACTAGGAAAAACCTCTTATGAAGTCCTTTATGAAAGGAAATTGTGACAAGTTCTTGATTAGACAAAAAAACATTCCAGCTCCAAGGGAGAATACACAGTGTAACTGTGGCTTCATAGAATGAATTGGGTAGTGTTCCTTTTTTTCTATTTTGTGGAATAGTTTGAAGAGTACTGGTATTAGGTCTTCTTTGAAGGTCTGTGATATGATTTTATTTTCTAATGCAATGAAAACTTATGGGAAAGTGTGACCAGAGAGCTAAAGGAAGAGTGAGAAAGTCCAAAAGCTCATCCTGAGTCTGGCAGAAATTAGAGCTGCTCTATCCCTGCTCTCAGTCTAATTGCTCCTGCACAGTCTCTACTCCCCTCGGGTCTGAGGACAGTCATATAGTCTGTAACCAGATTACACATTCAACTTCCTCTTTCCCAGGAAAAACAAGTCATCTAGTTTCTTAGGATTCCTGTTTATGTAAATGAGGCATTTTCAGTCCCCAGCCATAGCCAGTAACATATATATATATACCTTGAAATTCACTGCCCTGAAATATATATAGCCCTGAGTAATATTGACCTGTCTAGATGAAGCTGATCCTAGAAATCAATCTGTCTGTACTCACACTGTGCAAACACTGCCAACAACTTTATTGCCAAGGACAAGGGAGAGTCACAAGTATTTAATGTAATATTTTCTAAAATGTTTATTCAACATCTTTCATATTATATTTCTCTTATCTCTTCAGAATTTAGTTGTTACTAATATAATGATTTCACTGTGAACTTCCAACTTTTATTGCCCTATTTCACTGCTACCTAAGCATTTGAATGCAACAGTTCAAAGTTGATATTCTACATCCTTGCCAACATGTGCTGTCATTTGAGATTTTGATCTTATCCATTCTGAGGGGTAAAAGTTAGAATCTCGGAGTTGCTTTTATTTGCATTTTCCTGATGATTAAAGATGTTGAAAATTTCCCTAAGTGTTTACTGCCCATTAGAGATTCCTTCCTCTGTTGAGAATTCTGTTTCACTCTCTAACCCACATTTTAATTGAATTATTTGGTTTGTTGGTGTTTAATGACTTTAGTTCTTTATATTTTTGGATGTTAGCCCTCTGCTAGATGTAGGGTGGGTAAAGACCTTTTGCCATTCTCTAGGCTGCCATTTTGTCCTATTGATGCTGTCCTTTGTCTTACAGATGTTTTTTAGTTGCATGAGGTTCCATTTATTAATTATTGATCTTAGTGCCTGAGCTATAGGTGTTTTGTTCAGGAAGTTGTCTCCTGTACCAAGTAGTTCAAGATTATTCTTCAGTTTCTCTTCTATTAGACTTAGTATATCCTGCTTCATTTTGATGCCTTTGATCCACTTGGTCTTGAGTTTTGTGCAGGGTAATAAATACTGTTCAATTTTTATTCTTCTACATATAAACATCCAGTTAAACCAGCACCATTTGTTGAAGATGCTTTTTTATTTTTCCCCCCACTGTATGGTTTGGGCTTCTTTGTCAAAATCAAGTGTCTATAGGTGGATTTATTTCTCGGTCTTCTATTTTATTTCATTGATCAACCTGTCTGTTTCTATACAAATATCATGAAGTTTTCTATTATCGTTCCTGTGATCGAGCCTGAGGAAGTGACCCACTTGATGGGTGACCAAACTTGAGACATAAAACATGGGCAAAATCAAATCTATGACTCTATAAATGATATTCTGTTATTCTTAGAGAGAAGAGCTTACCAGGACTATCCTCCAAGGTGCTCCATTTAGCAGCAGGACTAAAGAGATTCAGAGAACCACAGCCAAATATTACATGGAGCTTGGGAAGTCTTATAGAAGATTAGGGTAAAGGATTTAAAAATTCCGAGGGGATAGGGACTCCACAATAAAATTAACAGAGTAAATTAACCTGAACACTTGATGGTTCCCAGAGACTAAATCACCAACCAAACAGCATATATGGGCTGAGTCTAGATTCCTTCAATAAGTAGCAGAAGTGCTGCTTGATCTTCATGCACGTCCCCCAACAACTGGAACAGGAGCTGTTCCTGAATCTGTAGTCTGCCAGTGGAGCCTGTTCCATAGAGAGACAGATAAACAGAGAGAATACATAAATTTTAAATAAGTAATCATCTTTTATATATCAAAAGATCTCCATATTCTTAATTATGACTTTCCTTCAAGAAGAATTTTATTCTTAAATACCAAACAATATAGACTTTACAAAAAATCTACTCTATTTAATAAAAGTCAAGTGTTCAACCTTAAATCCATCTATACTTTGATTTAAGCAAAAATAACAAATTCAGTCTAACTAAAAGACCAAGACAAAATCATAATACTACGGAATTCTTCATCACATCTCCTATACACATAAACTCCTAGAAACCTACATGCTTGTATTCTGTTCATAACCCTAGAAATATTTGAAGGCAGTTAGGACTATAACAGTAGAACGTTAAAGGAAAATATAGCATCTAATGCTGAAATTTCTGAAGAAAGGAAACACATGCTGATTTCTGTCTATAGAAACAAATGCTCCTGTTAAAGTCTCATTATTTACATATTAAAACATGATTCTTTTCAACAACAATAAAAATTGTGAGTTCTAATAAGAGAGAAAATACTGTGACAAAATAGTCATTTATACTAGACTTGGAAATAGCAGTAAAATTGAAATTTTAGGCTAGAAATTTAATATATCTGTTATGAATAAGTTAAAGAGAATAAAAAAATAAAGCATGCCATAAACATTTGTAATATAACAAAAGGTGGAAAGTATAAACAGAATGAAAGAAAATAAGCTTTGTCAGTAGAAACTTTTCAAACTGAAATATGAAGGAAAATAAAAGTGAGAAATCAAAGAAGAGAATGTCTAAGAATGATGGGGCTTTATAAAAGGTCTAAAGCCATAAAGTGTATACATAGAAGAGAAAAGATAGAAAAGGCTTGGAAAAATATCTAAGTAATAATATTTGAGAAATATTTAGAACTAATACCAAACACTAAATCACAGGTAGCATGAGCTCAGAGCGCACTAAGAATACTGAAAAAAATCCATGTCTCAGTATATCATTTTTCAACCTGCAGAAAATCAAAGCAAAGAGAACATTGCAAGACGTTGGGAAAACAAATGGACACCATACATATGGAGGGAAAGGAACAAGAATTAAATTGTTTTAAAATAATCACAAAGTCTGAAAGAAAAAGAAAACAAATATTTAAAGGTAAATGCTGGAAAAAAATGCCTCCACTAAAGAAATATGTATCCAGTGAAATACTATTGAAAAGTTAACAAGGTACATGCTGTTTTTCATTTAACAAAATGAAAATGAGTGAGCACAAAACATGCTGTGCAAGAAATGTTAAAATAAATTCCACAAAGAAGAATATGATAGAGTTGACCTCTTTGGATCTTCCTAAGGAGGAGGAAATTGCTAAACAAGTGAATGATAAATAAAAATGCACAAAATATTTTCGTTGATTAAATATCAAAAAGTTTTAAAAAATAGTAAGACATATGGTCTATAGTTATAGATCCTGGATTTAACAATTGAATTCCAACATTTTCTGGAATGAAAAGGCATAGTCAGGAAGTACTTAATGTAAGAAATGAAGAGATTCTGATATTTAAAAGAAAATATGGATTAGTTTAAGCATGTATTTCTATTAAATATGTATGACTATTAAAATATTTTGAAAATTGTAATTGTCATAATAAAGTAAGAAAGAACATTAAATTACAAAACTTATAAAAGACACAAATATAGATATCAATAGCAACAAAATAAGAAATTAATCAGTGAGCATTAAGGGATCATCATATGAAGCATATTAATCCAATTATATTATCAATTTAGGCAGCAATATAAAGACAGAACATTTATTGAAAATGAGACCCAACTTTATCTTGTCTACCAGAAAAAATTATATTATTTGTAAGGAAACTGAAGGGATATATAAAGACATATTGTGCTAACACACCTTGAATAATGTAATGAAACACAAATTATTTAAAAAAATAAAATTACAAAAATTTTAGACAAATTTTACTTATGAACATTGATACAAAATACTAAATAATACAACTGTAAACTGAATCCAAGAGTACATCAAAAACATTATTCATCCCAGGCATGCAGGGATGGTTCAATATAGGAAAATCCATCTATATAATCCATGATATAAATAACATGAAAAAGAAAATAAAAATATGATCTTCTCATTAGATGCTGAAAAGGCTTTAAAAAGATCCAACAATCGCTCATGTGAAAAGTCTTGGAGAAACCAGTAATACAAGGTTTTTACATCAATAAAATAAAGGCAATATGCACCAAGCCGAAGGCCAACAGCAAATTATATGGAGAGAAACTTGATGGAATTGCATTAAAATCAAGGACAAAACAAGGCTGTCCAGTCTTTGTAATAGCACATGTTAGTGAGGATGAGGAACAAATAGAACACTCTTCCAGTGCTGGTGGGAGAATGAACTTGGAAAATCACTTTAGAAATCAATTTGGTGATTTCTCAGAAAATGGATAATAGATCTATCTCAAGACCCAACTATACCACTCCCAGGCATATACTCAAAAGATGTTCTACCATACCACAACAACACCTGCTCAAATATGTTCATAGTAGCTTTATTAATTATAGCCAGAAACTGGAAAGAACCTAGATGTCACTCAACAGAAAAATGGATAAAGAAAATGTGGTACCCCTCATAGGAGCAGGGTAAGGAGGGATGGGATAGGGGTTTGCAGAGGGGAAACTTGGAAAGGGAATAACATTTGAAATGTAAATAAATAAAATATCCAATTAAAAAATAAAAAAATGTGGCATATTTACAGCAGTTTTATTTATAGTAGCCAGAAGCTAGAAACAACCTTGATGTCCTTGAACTGAAGAATAGATAAAGAAAATGTGTTATATCTATACAATGGAATACTATTTAGCTATTAAAAATAAAAAGATCTTGAACTTTGTAGGCAAATGGATGGAGCTTGAGAATATCATCCTAAGTGAGGTATCCCATTCCCAAAAGGATGTGTATGGTATGTACTCACTTATAAGTATATATTAGCCATGAAATACAGTACATCCATGCTACAATCCACATACCCAAAGAAGCTAAACAAGAAGGAAGGCACAAGTGAGGATGTTTGAATCTCACTTAGAAGGGGTAATAAAATAGTCATAAGAGGCAGATTGAGGGAAGGAACAGGGTGGGAGAGGGGATGTGAAGGAATGGGGTGTTCAGGATCAGTTGTTGGGAGGGACAGGAGAGATGGGCAGATGGCTGTAAACTACAACTGACCAGAGTGGGGAGATAGGGAGCATCTCCAGGATGTTAAAGAGATCAGGGATCTTATGGGAAGTAACTAAGAATCAATAGGGATGACTTTAACTTTGACTCACTTCACTGCAGATATGAACATGAACAGGCCACTTCCTATATCCAGGCAGGAATCCCAGTAGAGTTATAAAGACACCTTTCCTGTCCATACGAATTATAGGGACAGGGAATAGAGCAGAGACTGAGGGAACTGTCAACATATAACTAGCCCACCTTGAGATTCAACCATGAACAAGCACCAATCACTGACATGATTAATGATATTCTGTTATGCTTGCAGACAGAAGGCTAGCATGGGAGTCTTCTGAGAGGCTCCATGCAGCAACTGAGCAGGCAAATGCATATACTTACAGCCAAACAGTTGATGGAGCTCAGAAACTTGTAGAAAAAGAACAGAAAGGATTGTGGGTCCTGAAGGAGATAGGAACTCAACAGGAAGACCAGCAGAAATGGGGATCTCAGAGATGAAATTACTAACCAAAGAAAATACATGGGCTGAACCTAGCCCTCCCCACACATGTGTTGTAGATGTGCAGCTTGGTCATCATGTGGGTCTTGAACAACTGGAGCAAGGACTATCCCCAAATCTGTTGCTTGTCCATGGTATATGTTCTTCTTGCTGGACTGCCTGGCCTGGCCCCAGTGGGAGAAGTTTCACTTAGCCCCACAGAGAATTAATGTGCCAGAGTGGAGGGTTACCCAGGTGGGCCCCACCCATTCAGAGGAGAAAGGGAGGAGGGTTAGGGAAAATATTTGTGGAAGAAGGTGCCTGGGAGGTGGTCAGCGAGCAGAATATAAAGTGAATAAGTAAAAAATAAATAAAATTATAAAGAAAAGAATTATATTGGTACAATTTCTCACATAAACATTAAAAACATATATAGATTTTGTGTGTGGAAATTAACCTTAAATTTGTATCAATATACAATAACCTATACCAATGTATCAAAAATCACATTATCTCTGTATCAGTAAACAAAATTCAGTACCAGTATAACAAAATATAACCTGGATTTTGCATCAAAATACAAAGATCATTACCAATGCAAAATTAATGCTATACAGTTTTTTTCTTTTGTTTTAAGAGTATATTCAATAACCTACCCTTTGTCTAATATTCTTATAATATTCCTATATATCCCTTTTCTCTTTTTCAACTCCTTTCCACTTAACCAAGAAATAAAGGATGGAGAAAAGTAAAAGAAATATCCCTTAGTCAAAGCTCCTGATTTTGTTTCCTCCCTGGCCAAGATCATAACTATTTGTAACCAGCCTTTTAAGTGACAACAAGCATCCAACACGTAGTGAATGACCAAAAATCAACCACCTCATCTCTTTGGAATGGGACATAGTTTTCATATAATTGCCTTCTGCTTATTTTGGAGGTGAAATTTTTTTGGGGGGGGTGTTCAAGAAAATTAGAAAAATGGTTAGTCTTAGGAAAGTTATCTGTAGCACTTGTTGTCCTGTCTCTATGTACTGAAAAAGTTCAGCGATTAACTGAAATCCTGCCTGGAACAGTCTATGATGCTGAACCAAGTAAGCCAGCTCTTTAGAAGTTGATCTGTAAGAAGTCTTTAGTGAAAACAGCATTAATGAGTTAGAATCAGGCAGGACACTGGAATAGTAAGTCTTAATATTCCAGCATCCCCAAGGGTGAACCTTATTAAGTCTGTCATTTTGATTGTTTTTTATTTGTTTGTTTGCTTGCTTGCTTGATTTCTATGCAAAAACAGCTTTCAGAAGTAATATATATATATTTTTTTATTTTATTTTTTTAATTTACATTCCAAATCACTTCCCCTTTCTCGTTTCCTCCCTCCCCGAAAGTCCCATAAGCCCCCTTCCCTCCCTCCTTTCTCCATTCAACCCCCTCTCGTTACTCTGTCCTGGCGTTCCCCTACATCCAGTCTTTCCAGGACCAGGGGTCTCTCCTTCCATCTTTTCAGAAATCTATTGATATGCTGATTGTGTCTAGGGTATTCCGAGATTCTGGGTCAATATCCCTTTATCAGTGACTGCATACCATGTGTGTTCTTTTGTGATTGGGTTACCTCACTAAGGATGATATTTTCAAGTTCTGACCATTTGCCTAGGAATTTCGTGAATTCATTGTTTTTAATTGCAGAGTAGTATTCCATTGTGTAAATATACCACATCTTCTGAATTCATTCCTCCGTTGAGGGACATCTGGGTTCTTTCCAGCTTCTGGCTATTATAAATAAGGCTGCTATGAATATAGTGGAGCATGTGTCCTTATTGCATGCAGGTAAAGTCTCTGGGTATATGCCCAGGAGTGGTATAGCCGGATCCTCCGGGAGTGTCATGCCCAGTTTTCTGAGGAACCGCCAGACTGCTTTCCAGAGTGGTTGTACATAAAACCAGACACACTGAAACTAATAGAAGGGAAACTAGGGAAGAACCTTGAACATATGGGCACAGGGGAGAATTTCCTGAACAGAACTCCAATAGCTTATGCTCTAAGATCAAGAATAGACAAATGGGGCCTCATTAAATTACAAAGTTTTTGCAAGGCAAAAGACACCGTCAAAAAGACAAAGCGGCAACCAATTAACTGGGAAATGATCTTTACCAACCTTACATCCGACAGAGGGCTAATATCCAAGATATACAAAGAACTCAAGAAGTTAAACTCCAGAGAGGCAAGTAACCCTATTAAAAAATGGGGTACAGAGCTACACAAAGAGTTCTCACCTGAAGAATATCTAATGGCTGAGAAGCACCTAAAGAGATGTTCATCATCCTTAGTCATTAGGGAAATGCAAATCAAAACAACCCTGAGATTCCATCTCACACCAGTCAGGATGGCTAAGATCAAAAACACAGGAGACAGCAGTTGCTGGCAAGGATGTGGAGAAAGAGGAACACTCCTCCACTGCTGGTGGAATTGCAGGCTGGTAATATATATTTCTGTATTAACATAATATATGGAATGTGCAATGTGCACAAATCAATTGAAGATGATTTTTCCTTTTTGTTTGATCAGACGAAAGACTTTTGTCTTTCCTTTTAAGTTAGTTTGGATGATATAACTAAACAGTAACATAAATATTCACCAATTCCTTATGAATAGATGGCATGTAATAATAAATCATGAGACATCTATAGCCCAAAGATCATTTGCTATACATAGTTGAAGTTTTGTCTATAGACACTTTTACATCTCAGTTCTAGAATCGTTCCCAAATGGAGGGATCAGCAAATACATCACCCATTTGTTTGGTCCCTCTGACTTTCTCCTTTTTTTCAATAGCCATGATTTTCAAGGGGTCTTCCCCTATCAAATCCTATCATTATTACCTTGTATGAAATCCAAAGACTTTTCATCTTTCCTGCAGATACAAATATAAAGCTTCTCTCCCAACATACCATTCATTTGTCCAGCAGTTTTATGTCATCACAAGTATAGACAGACCCAAGCTAACATCAAATTTTCTATCCAAGTCTGCTTCAATTTTACCCCTTTCAAAGAGAAAATATAATACCATCATTACCATTGTTCACATAACCATTTTCACATAGCTAAATAAAAACAATTCTACACATTGTCCAAATATAATCCTCTGCAATGAACCATAACTATAATTATTTATTTAATAGTCTTTCTTTGTATAGCCTAGGATGTCCCAGAATTGTTCTGTAGATCAGGCAGGCCTCAAAATCACAAGGAACCTATCTGTTTCTGATTTTGCCTCACAAGTATTGGGTTCAACAGTATCTATGTACCCTTGAAAATATTTACATCAAATTTTATCACTTTTTTCCTCCTTCAGATATTTATTTTTATGTGAATTTATTTATCCATCTTTTTTCTTCCTTAGTTAATATTCTTCTCCATATTCCCATTTATTTAAGTTCTTTTTAATCTCAGTTCCCAAGTATACCCTCAAGCATATTGCACTTGTACAGAGTTCTAGATTTGAGTTTTATATTTCATGCTAGACAGAGTTGCCATCAGTTCTCCTATGGGAGTCTCAACTCTGTAGAAACTGGTTGAATAATCAGAGAAGAATTGACACCCTACCTCACAGGGGTCAGTAAATCTCAAATCCATGCCATTTTAAACTATATCATTATCTGTCAGTATATTCAGTTGGATTTTCATATGGTATATTGAACTTAGACCTCAATTAGCATCAATCATTTGTTAATTTAATACAATATGTCATTCTTCCTATGTGTTTATTTGATTCATTTATCTCATCTGGAAAAAAAAGGCATTTTTATTCTGTATTCCCAAGCTGATAATTAATAAGCAAGGCAATTCATAAACTTAACAGTACTATTCTATATTCTTTTGTCCAGTGGACTCTGCATTATTCAGTTGGATGCTTTTCTTCTCCTGGAAAAAGAAAAGTAAACAACCCTGGTCCAAACCGCACTCTGGGTCTTCCTTTGACTAACAGAATATAGCTTTCCTAGGGCAAAATGCTTTTATACAACAGAAAAAGCATTGTCTTTCAAATTGAAATTATAATTATACCTTATGTAGGTAAATATATCTATATTCCCCTTTCTCTTTATATAAATTTTGATTGATGTGCAATTAGTTTTTAGATTACCAAGGTCCTTCCTATTTATTATTAAGCAAAACCTACAAGTAACTTTAAGAAAAAATGTGTCATTTTGAATTTTAGACTGTTCTTTCCAAGTGGCTGTATCTATCAGCAGATAATCACACCATGACATTATTGTGTAGATGTGGCTGATCTAGAATTCCCAGAGATCTGCCTGTCTCTGTCCCCTCTATATGTTGAGTTTTAGCTCAGACTCTATGCTGTGCCTGGCCTTTTCCTAGTCCCTTTCTTTACAGGGAGAAATGTTCCCACCTTCTTCCTGACTTCGGACTTAGGGCTGCAGTTTTGAACAACATGTGCATTGAGCATTAGTCTCATAGATCTGGATTAGGTTGACAGGATGTGCCAAGCTTGAGATATCCTGAAATGTTTTATGCCATAACTGTGATCTCTAGGTTTTGCCATCTGTCACACATGACTGCAATCAGCCCATGTGTTACCCAGAGTCTTGTTCCTCTCTTTGGCTGTCTTTGTACTCTGCCCTTGAGAGAAGCCCCAATTTCTATGTTCTGTATTTTTTATGACAGTAGGGGTTTCTTTAAAAAGCCATCTTCCATACTATCTCTCTTGACTAGGAACAACTCCTTCACAACTATTTGACTTGTGTTGTTCTGGAAAACTTTGGCTTTAGTCTTATTTAGTTCTCTTTCTTTCTTTGTTTCTTTGTTTCTTTTTCTTCCTTTCTTTCCTTTTCTTTCTTTCTTTCTTTCTTTCTTTCTTTCTTTCTTTCTTTCTTTCTTTCTTTCTTCTTCTTTCTTTCTTTCTTTCTTTCTTTCTTTCTTTCTTTCTTTCTTTCTTTCTTCTTGGCTTTTTTTTATACCAGGCCTCTTACCTGGATAGCCTAACTTTTCCCTACCTTTTATCTGGGCCTTGTAAAGTTGTAAGCTTGGGTTCTAATTCCTTTCAGTTGGGCACCATTTATAGAAGTTATAGTTGGTTCTTTCTCCGAGCCCCTTATTCTCAGAAATAAAACTTGGACTCAAAATGTATTTACAAATACCTTGATCATATAGCTCTGACTAGATCATAATTTAAATTAACCCTCATATTCTAATTTACGTTTTACTATGGGCTGGTTAACTGTGTTCTGTTATGAAACATACATCTAGTCACAGCTTCCAGAGTGAAACACTCATAACTGGCTCTATCCCATAAATTTTTATGCATCCTGGTCATCCCAACTTTTATTCTACTCTTGTCTACAGGTCATAGATTTTTAAGTCACCGGCATTGCATGCATACAATATACAAGATATTTTCTCTAAACTTCTTCAACATAACACTATAACACTTATTCAAGTATGTTTATGGCAACTTTATTCATAGCCAGAAACTGGAAAAAACTCAGATGTCCCTCAACTAAAGGATAAATAATGAAAATGTGGTATATTTATACAATGCAATATTACTCAGTTATTATAAACAATGACATCGCGAAATTTGCAGGCAAATGGATAGCACTAGAAAAGATTTTCTTGAGTGAGGTGCCCCAGACCTAGAAACACACACATGGTATATACTCACTTATAAGTGGATATTATTCATAAAGTACAAAATACTGTTCTATAATTCACAGTCACAAAAAAAGCTAATTATCAAAGAGGGCCCAAAGGGAGGTACTTGAATTTCGCTGAGAAGGTGAAATAGATTAATGTTGAGAGAATCTCCTATAAGCACCAGGTCAATAAAAAAGCCAGTGGCCATTTAGCTGCAGCAAGAAATAGGAGGTGAAACAGGCAGAAAGAGAGGATGCTGGGAAATAACTAGAGAATAAAAGGCAAGAGAGAGAGAGAGAGAGAGAGAGAGAGAGAGAGAGAGAGAGATGGAGGGAGGAGGGAGGGAGGCAGGGAGGGAGAGAGAGACAGCCAGAGAAAGCCATGAGAGATAAACCAGGGGACGAGACAGAAATCAGGAGGGAGATGAACTCAGGGTGATGCTTAGGAGACTCGAAGTAAAAAGTGGGCTGGTACTGAAGGAGATGTGACTAACCAACGGGTTGACATAGAATAGTTTAAATGCATTAAATAAATTACAAGCTCATCAGGTAATGAGCCAAACCATTTTATAATAAATAATTAATCTCAGAGTTGTCATTCAGAAGCAGGACAAGAAAGAAAAGTAGTTAATCTATTAGATACTGGGACAGATGGAGGGAGGCCATTGGTTGGGGAGAGATTTGGGAGTAAGAACAGGAATGAAGAGATGGGGGTTGATCAAAGGAGTGAGAACTGGGAGAGTGAACTGAAATCAGTGGCAGTGGCATCTCTGGTATGAGCAAGAGACCTGGCACAGTGGAAGGTCCAGTGAATCTATTGGGTGACCCTAACTGAGACCCCAGCAACAGTGTATATGGTACCTAAAATGACTACCTCCTCATCTTCTATAACTAGGCAGGAATTTAAATGGTTGGATGGGGTTGACCCACCAATAGGTCCTTCAACCTGGAATTTTTCCTGCCTACAAGATGTATAGTGATAAAGATGGAACATAAATCAGGGAGCTAGTAAACCAATGACTGGCTCAACTTGAGAAGTAAACCCATGAGAAAGCAAAAACCCTAACACTACTAATGATATGCTGTGCTTGCAGACAGGAGACAGCATAACTGTCCTCTGAAAGGCTTTGTCCAGCAGTTAATGGAGGCAGATGCAGAAACCCACAGTCAAGCATTGGGCAAAACTCTGGGAGTCTTATGGAAGAAGGGAAGGACGGATTTCAGGAGCCAGGAAGATCAAGGACACTACAAGAAAACCTACAAAATCAATTACACTTGGTCCATGAAGACTCACAGAGACTGAACCACCAACCAAGAAGCATGCATGGAATGAGCATAGGCCCTCTACCCATATGTAACAGATGTGAAGCTTTTCCTTAATGCAGAACCCCTAAAAGCACAGTTATGGGCTATCTCTGACTTTGTTGCCTGCCTTTGGATTCCTTTCCCTTATCTGTGCTGCCTTGAATGGCCTCATCAAGGATATGTTTGGTACTACTGCAGCTTGATATGAAGGGATGTAGATTGGATAAATAAACTGGAAAAAATAAAAAAATAAATAACTATAGTAAGTAATAAAATAAATAACTAATAAATATGTATAATAAAAAAGGAAAAGCTTTTGGATGCGAATATTATGATCAAGACTGCTAAAAAGTAGCCTATAGATTGAGAAAATATTTGAAATTATATACCTGATAGAAATTATATCTAGATTATATAATGTGTTCTTACAGTGTAATTATGAGAACATGATCATAGTTTAAAGGGGGGGGTCTTGGAGAGAAGGCTCAGCTGTCAAGTATATGTATTGTACTTTCATAAGGCTAGAGTTCAGTTCCAAGCACTTACACTGGGAAATTCACAAGGGCTGGTAACTCCAGCTCCTTGGGACTTGGGATCTGGCTCTTCTTCTGAGCTCTATGGCTACCTACACTACTATATGTATAGTATAGAATGTTATATATATATATATATATACACATATAGTAGTGTAGGTATATATTCATGGATCTACATAATTAAAAATAAATTAATCTTAGAAAAAATAGTATTTTGGAACATAGAGGAAAACACAAATGTTTAATGAACTAATTTTTCAAATAATGCAGAATAGTTTTAATATGTGTAAGCATTGCAAATTAAGGAAGAAGCATTAATATAACTCTCATGAGCACTGAAATGAAAATAACTGTTGCTAACCAGTCTATGCTTAGACTATAACTCGTATAAACTAGCAATTCATTAAAAAGTACAATCTACTGACTGAAGACGAGATAGGAATAGGCTTAATGGATCTGTATAGACTAATGATACTGAATCAATAATTAATGATTTCCTCATATAGAAAGCTTGTAAGCATATGCAGTTTTACAAATAAATTCCAAATTAGCAAAGCATGTTTATTAATCATTTACAAATCATCCCAAAATCTTAGAAACAGAGGTAACAGTGTGTAGCACATTGAATGAAGTCAGATTTGTATTAGGATAAAAATCAAAGTAAAAATATCATGAACTCACCTCTAATGCTTAAATATGCATGTCAAAATCTTCAACAAAGCCTCATTTGAACCCTTTTGTGCATATTGGACCCCAGTGTGCACAAAACAAATTTTAATCTAAGTGTAACTGAGGTTCATTCACTTTATTCATTCGGTAAGTGACTTTAAGACACACTCTAGTTAGAAAATGCCCTATTACAACTTATCATTTCAACTGGCTAAGTTGGAAACTCAAATATGGCTATGAGCAGATTCACTAAAACACTTAACAAAACTTATCACCTTTCAAGATATGAACTTTCAGAAAATTTCTAGGGGAGTAGAATATTCACATATTTTGAAACGCAATATATTTGGAAATAAAAAATAACTTGAAATTCTTGAAAATCTAAGAATGTTGCGTGCCTGGTTTTAAGAGAGTCAACTAAAAGGTGATTTATATGATTTCAATGACAGAGCGTCATAGCAGAGGCAAAGTTTTACTGAGTGTAAACTGTGTTGTTGCCTATGGTTTAAAGAAAACATAAAAGACAATTTGGGGATAACAACGGATTTCATAGTGCTGAAAATACCCAGTATGTTCTCTATTCCATGTATAAGCCACAGATTCAGTAGCTGTGAGTTTTATGTATCTGTTGAGTTTCGATTTCCCATATGATTTGCTCTCTATATTGTATCTGGTTGTGGTTTTCTGTGATGATCTCCATATGTTATAAAGAGAGGTTTCTTGGATGAGAGTGGTGGTAGTAGCTGTACATATCTGTGGGAATGTCTTAATAGGTAATTATCCAATACTCAATAGTTCTTTTTTTTTTATTTTCTAAGTTTTTTTTTTTTATTTACATTACAAATCATTTCCCCTTTCCCGTTTCCTCCCTCCCCGAAAGTCCCATAAGCCCCCTTCCCTCCCTCTTTTCTCCATTCAACCCCCTCTCGCTTCTCTGTCCTGGCATTCCCCTACATCCAGTATTTCCAGGGCCAGGGGTCTCTCCTTCCATTTTCTTCTAAATCTATTGCTATGCGAATTGTGTCTAGGGTATTCCGATATTCTGGGTTAATATTCCCTTATCAGGGACTTCATACCTTGTGTGTTCTTTTGTGATTGGGTTACCTCACTAAGGATGATATTTTCAAGTTCTGACCATTTACCTAGGAATTTCGTGAGTTCATTGTTTTTAATTGCAGAGTAGTATTCCATTGTGTAAATATACCACATCTTCTGAATCCATTCCTCCGTTGAGGGACATCTGGGTTCTTTCCAGCTTCTGGCTATTATAAATAAGGCTGCTATAAACATAGTGGAGCATGTGTCCTTATTGCATGCAGGTAAAGCCTCTGGGTATATGCCCAGGAGTGGTATAGCCGGATCCTCCGGGAGTGTCATGCCCAGTTCTCTGAGGAACCGCCAGACTGCATCTGGAATAAGAGAAAACTCAGGATAGCTAAAACTATTCTCAAGAGTAAAAGAACTTCTGGGGGAATCAATATCCCGGAACTCAAACTGTACTACAGAGCAATAGTGTTAAAAACTGCATGGTATTGGTACAGTGACAGGCATGTAGATCAATGGAACAGAATTGAAGACCCAGAAAAGAATCCACACTCCTATGGTCACTTGATCTTTGACAAAGGAGCTAAAACCATTCAGTGGAAAAAAGATAGCCTTTTCAACAAATGGTGTTGGCTTAACTGGAGGTCAACATGCAGAAGAATGCAAATTGACCCATTCTTATCTTCTTGCACTAAGCTCAATTCTAAGTGGATCAAGGACCTCCACATAAAACCAGACACACTGGAACTAATAGAAAGGAAACTAGGGAAGAACCTTGAACATATGGGTACAGGGGAGAATTTCCTGAACAGAACTCCAATAGCTTATGCTCTAAGATCAAGAATTGTCAAATGGGACCTCATAAAATTACAAAGTTTCAATAGTTCTAAAAAACAAAAGTGGAGATAATATTATATAGATCAAGAAAGTTGTATTTAGGAACATGAATATATATGTTACATATGTATGTATGTATATATACATATATACATACATATATATGTTACATATTAATGAAAAAAGAGACCATGAATTTGAAGAAGAGCAATGAAGTGTAATTTTGAAGGTTTAAGAGATGGATGAATTATATCATTATAATCTCAGAAAATATAAAAGCAAGATACTATTAAACTTGTAGTAAGGAATTAAGCAAAATGGTGTTGACAGAGTATTTTCTAAAGTTCATGATCACCCATCTGGCTAGGTGTCATCTTCCAGTCATGGTTTTACTCATCTTGAGTAGGTCATAAGTTTTATAAGACAGGTGCTGCATGCCACTGAGATATGAGTGCCACCTTTATCCAAATATTGTCATAATGGTAATTCTTGTGATGCATATATATTGAGATTGGGTAGGAGTATTTAATTCCTTCCTATCCTCGAAATCTTGAATAGCATTTCTATATTGGTGGAAGATGTACTACAGAAAAGAGCCTTCCAGGTCAGTTCCAGTTCAAATCATCCAAGTCCTTTGTGTTAAATATATTGGGTGTTCAACAATAAGCCCATTATATATTCCTATCTTACCTATGTTATCCATAGATCTGGTGAAGGACATTTAGGTTGTTTTCATTTCCTGCCTATTGTAAATGTGGTGACAATGAACAATGCTGAGCCACTCTCTGTTGAGCAGGACATTAAATCTTTTTGCAAATGGCAAGGAGTGGCATAGATGGGACATATAGTAGATGTTTTTAACTTGTTTTCACGTATTGAAGTTGGCATAATTTATTCAAAATAATCTTTCATCATGATCTTTATTATATTAGACCAAGAATATGTACTTGCTTCACATTTATTTTAGTTTCTTTTAAAGTTTGAATGGATATATCTCTAGTTGTGAGCAGTTTTTAATGTAAATTCTAGTTTTTTTCATATTTCATATAACTATCAGCTTCTACACTTCTTGACCTACAGGTTAGGGGATATGGTTAATATTAATTGTCAATTTAGGATTAAAAAGTACAGAGGACATTAGTGAAATAAACAAATGAACAATGTCATGCTGAGTATACCCTTGAGGTCACTGCCAATGTAATTTCTTTCTTTTATTTCTTTATTTATTTTTATTAGATATTTTAGATATTTTCATTATTTACATTTAAAATGTTATTCCCTTTCCTGATTTACCCTCTGAAAATCCCCTATCCCATTCCCCTCCCCCTGCTCACCAACCTTCTGACTCACACTTTCCTGCCCTGGCATTCCCCTACACTGGGGCATCAAGCCTTCATACAACCAAGGGCCTCTCCTCCCATTGATGTGCAAAATGGCAAGGCCATCCTCTGCTACATACGCAGCTGGAGCCATGGGTCCCTCCATGTGTACTCTTTGGTTGGTGGTTTAGTCCCTGGGAGCTCTAGGGGTACTGATTGGTTCATATTGCTGTTCTTCCAATGGGGCTGCAAACCTCTTCAGTTAGGGAGAAATTCAACCCTGAATGTGGGATGGGTCATTTCATTAGCTGGAATGATCAGACAATAAATGGCTGAGTAGCAAAATATCACACACTGGAGGCAATCGTTTGCTCTGCATCCTGTCGGCCACAAAGTGAAATGTTCTGCTTGAACACATCCCTCCTACCTGATGGACTGAAACTTCTGAAACTATGATTCAAGATAACAGCCAATACCTGATGTTATATCATTTTGATTTTCATTTATTTTTTTATTTTGTCGCAAGAATAAGAAAGGTAACTAATACACAAAGTGAGAACTTTCTTAAGTTTAATTGACTGATATTTATTTAGCTAAAAAAAGGAAAAAAATCGTAAGAAAACAAATAAACAAAAACCTCTTATAGAATAATTTTAGGCACAAAATATTTTATATTGAGGCCTATAATTAAGATTTTTTAAAAAATCTTGTGTAGCCTACTTTCCTCTTTGTTCATAATAGTATTTTTATGAAGCAATAAGTATTTAAACCTCCATAAAGTATACTGTTGTGAATTTTGCTGACACCAAAAATTCTTTGTCTTATTAATTGGAATGAGCTGTTATCAGTACTTTCCTTCACAGTTGAATATATTATTTATAGAAGCTTGTATTGCTATATTTTAACATTGAATGTCCTGTTTCTCATTACAGTAGTTCAACACAATAATAAAAACTGTCTATGGAAAAAAGTGTTTATGCACACAGTGGCTAGTATGAAAGCAAAATAAGGTCAACTTTATTGAATAGACTATCTTGAGACTAAAAATCTAGTCTTAAAAAACCTCTATTCATCATGAATGCACAGAAGTTTTGAAATACAAAAGTGCAGGTTAGTACTTTTAGAAATAAAATATTTCCTATTATGGAAGTATAAGCTACATTTAGCAATGGGGTTTTATCATGTAGCTATAGTGGGTAACCAAGGGCAATGGTTACAGCCTGTGCTGTTTTTGAGATGTCTTGGGATTCTCTGACCAATGACTCATATACAGATATCTTAATTACTTTTCTGTTCCTCTAAAAGATACCAGAAGCAAAGCAACTCATAAATAAATGAGATTAAGGTAGAACTTACAGTTCCAGAGGTATATAGTCCATGAGCATCATGGTCTCATGTACAGTTGTTGCTGAGAACTTACATTATTTTCCTCAAGCATGAGGCAAAGAGAGGAAACAATAATATAGGCTTTTGAAACTTCAAAGCCAGGCTCCAGGAACACACTTCTTCCAGGAAGGCCACACCTTCTCATCATTTTCAAATAGTTCAACAAACTGGAAACCAAATATTCACACTTAGATGCCTATGGGAGTTATTCATATTCAAACGAACAAAGCAGGAATTCCATTTCTGGGATTTTTATTTAATTACCTACATTTTCTGGGAAAGGCATTGCCAACCTCTGTAGACTGTGCCTTTGGAATTTTTAAAGTTGTATTGGAGATGACCTTATTCATTGTTGCTAGAGAAGCCAAGAGACAACTGAAGATCGTCACCTCTCCTCCATTCCTTTAAATCCAATCCCACAGTGTCATCTGAAGATCTACAAATAAATACCTGCTACAGCCTTTCAAGACCACACTGCCTTAATCTCATATGGATTACATAGATCTTTTCCTGACCTCCATTCTTGCACTCAGAGCATTATCCCAGCTACCAACTTCAGTAGGTGCTCCTGGAAACACACAGGTCACACTGGCAAGGAAGCAAAGAAAATAACTGCAGATCTTCACCTCCACTTATGATTCTTCAAGTTCTCTTTCCCAATCTTATGAGCAGCTCTGCAATACAGCATTTGCTAAAGCCTCTTTTTCCCTCCTACACTCATCTCCAATAGATCACACAGATCTTCCTGTCCAAACTTTCTTGTACCAACTTATTTCTTTGTTCCACTCCTTGTGTCGAACTCCAGAAGACAGTCCCAGGGAACCCAATGGCCACTCTCAGCAGGGCAGCAATTTGGCTCACTGTAGCTTTTTGTCTCTACATCCACTTCTTTAAGTTCAAATCACCTGTTTCTTTCACAGATCTACAGCAGGCTTTCTTTTTTTTTTTATTTTATTTTTTTAATTTACATTCCAAATCACTTCCCCTTTCCCGTTTCCTCCCTCCCCCAAAGTCCCATAAGCCCCCTTCCCTCCCTCTTTTCTCCATTCAACCCCCTCTCGTTACTCTGTCCTGGCGTTCCCCTACATCCAGTCTTTCCAGGACCAGGGGTCTCTCCTTCCATCTTTTTAGAAATCTATTGATATGCTGATTGTGTCTAGGGTATTCCGAGATTCTGGGTCAATATCCCCTTATCAGTGACTGCATACCATGTGTGTTCTTTTGTGATTGGGTTACCTCACTAAGGATGATATTTTCAAGTTCTGACCATTTGCCTAGGAATTTCGTGAATTCATTGTTTTTAATTGCAGAGTAGTATTCCATTGTGTAAATATACCACATCTTCTGAATCCATTCCTCCGTTGAGGGACATCTGGGTTCTTTCCAGCTTCTGGCTATTATAAATAAGGCTGCTATGAATATAGTGGAGCATGTGTCCATATTGCATGCAGGTAAAGTCTCTGGGTATATGCCCAGGAGTGGTATAGCCGGATCCTCCGGGAGTGTCATGCCCAGTTTTCTGAGGAACCGCCAGACTGCTTTCCAGAGTGGTTGTACCAGCCTGCAATTCCACCAGTCAAACTGTTCCACAAAATAGAAACAGAAGGAACACTACCCAACTCGTTCTATGAAGCCACAATTACACTAATATCAAAAGCACACAAAGATCCGACGAAGAAAGAGAATCTCAGGCCAATCTCTCTTATGAATATCGATGCAAAAATACTCAATAAAATTCTTGCCAACCGAATCCAAGAACACATCAAAACGATCATTCACCACGATCAAGTAGGCTTCATCCCAGGGATGCAGGGATGGTTCAATATAAGGAAATCCATCAATGTAATCCACTACATAAACAATCTCAAAGAAAAAAACCACATGGTCATCTCATTAGATGCTGAGAAAGCATTTGACAAAATTCAGCATCCTTTCATGCTAAAGGTCTTGGAAAGATCAGGAATTCAAGGCCCATATCTAAACACAGTAAAAGCAATTTACAGCAAACCAGTAGCCAGCATCAATCTAAATGGAGAGAAACTTGAAGCAATCCCACTAAAATCAGGGACTAGACAAGGCAGGCTTTCTTTTATGACCTCTCCACATTATCTGGCCTCATTCCCAGGACAATAAATAACCTGATGCTGGTTAAACATTCAATTTCTCTCCCTCTTGTAAGCACTCCCACTGATTCAAGTCCATCCCAACTTTACATTGTCGGTTACCAATACCCAGATGCACATTCCCAGTATTATATCTATCAAATCTCTCAAAGATTTTTTTTTTAATTTAATTTAATTTTATTTTTTTAATTTACATTCCAAATCACTTCCCCTTTCCCGTTTCCTCCCTCCCCGAAAGTCCCATAAGCCCCCTTCCCTCCCTTTTTTCTCCGTTCAACCCCCTCTCATTACTCTGTCCTGGCGTTCCCCTACTTCCAGTCTTTCCAGGACCAGGGGTCTCTCCTTCCATCTTTTTAGAAATCTATTGATATGCTGATTGTGTCTAGGGTATTCTGAGATTCTGGGTCAATATCCCCTTATCAGTGACTTCATACCATGTGTGATCTTTTGTGATTGGGTTACCTCACTAAGGATGATATTTTCAAGTTCTGACCATTTGCCTAGGAATTTCGTGAATTCATTGTTTTTAATTGCAGAGTAGTATTCCATTGTGTAAATATACCACATCTTCTGAATCCATTCCTCCGTTGAGGGACATCTGGGTTCTTTCCAGCTTCTGGCTATTATAAATAAGGCTGCTATGAATATAGTGGAGCATGTGTCCTTATTGCATGCAGGTAAAGTCTCTGGGTATATGCCCAGGAGTGGTATAGCCGGATCCTCCGGAAGTGTCATGCCCAGTTTTCTGAGGAGCCGCCAGACTGCTTTCCAGAGTGGTTGTACCAGCCTGCAATTCCACCAGCAGTGGAGGAGTGTTCCTCTTTCTCCACATCCTCGCCAACAACTGCTGTCTCCTGTGTTTTTGATCTTAGCCATCCTGACTGGTGTGAGATGGAATCTCAGGGTTGTTTTGATTTGCATTTCCCTAATGACTAAGGATGATGAACATCTCTTTAGGTGCTTCTCAGCCATTAGATATTCTTCAGGTGAGAACTCTTTGTGTAGCTCTGTACCCAATTTTTTAATAGGGTTACTTGCCTCTCTGGAGTTTAACTTCTTGAGTTCTTTGTATATCTTGGATATTAGCCCTCTGTCGGATGTAAGGTTGGTAAAGATCATTTCCCAGTTAGTTGGTTGCCGCTTTGTCTTTTTGACGGTGTCTTTTGCCTTGCAAAAACTTTGTAATTTAATGAGGTCCCATTTGTCTATTCTTGATCTTAGAGTATAAGCTATTGGAGTTCTGTTCAGGAAATTCTCCCCTGTGCTCATATGTTCAAGGTTCTTCCCTAGTTTCCCTTCTATTAGTTTCAGTGTGTCTGGTTTTATGTGGAGATCTTTGATCCACTTAGAATTGAGCTTAGTGCAAGGAGATAAGGATGGGTCAATTTGCATTCTTCTGCATGTTGACCTCCAGCTGAGCCAGCACCATTTGTTGAAAAGGCTATCTTTTTTCCACTGGATGGTTTTAGCTCCTTTGTCAAAGATCAAGTGACCATAGGAGTGTGGATTCATTTCTGGGTCTTCAATTCTGTTCCATTGATCTACATGTCTGTTACTGTACCAATACCATGCAGTTTTTAACACTATTGCTCTGTAGTACAGCTTGAGGTCCGGGATACTGATTCCCCCAGAGGTTCTTTTACTCTTGAGAATAGTTTTAGCTATTCTGGGTTTTCTGTTATTCCAGATGAATTTTTGAATTGCTCTTTCTAACTCTATGAAGAATTGAATTGGGATTTTGATGGGGATTGCATTGAATCTGTGTATTACTTTTGGTAAGATGCTCATTTTTACTATATTAATCCTGCCAATCCATGAGCATGGCAGATTTTTCCATCTTCTGAGGTCTTCTTCAATTTCTTTCTTCAGAGACTTGAAGTTCTTGTCATACAGATCTTTCACTTGTTTGGTTAGCGTCACGCCAAGATACTTAATATGGTTTGTGGCTATCGTAAAGGGTATTATTTCTCTTACTTCTTTCTCAGCCTGCTTATCCTTTGAGTTTGCCCTTACAAAGGAAACAGGAGAACTGCTTAAAGAAATGCAGGAGACGATGGATCAACAGATGGAATCCCATGAGGAGGAAACACAAAAATCGCTCAGAGAAATGCAGGAGAACGTGGGTCATCAGGAAGAAATCCTGAAAGAGGTAATGCAAAAATACCTTAAAGAAATACAGGAAAATACAAACAAACAAGTGAAGGATCTCAGCAAATCCATCCAGGAACTAAAAAAGGAAGTAGAAACAACTAAGAAATCACAAAGGGAGACAACTTTGGAGATAGAAAACCTTGGGAAGAAATCAGGAGTCATAGATGCAAACATCAACAATAGAATACAAGAGATGGAAGAAAGAATCTCAGGTGCTGAAGATTCCATAGAAAGCATCGACTCAACAGTCAAAGAAAATGCAAAATGCAAAAAAACGCGTAACCCAAAACATCCAGGAAATCCAGGACACAATGAGAAGACCAAACCTAAGGATTATAGGTATAGATGAGAGTGAAGATTTGCAACTTAAAGGGCCAGTAAACATCTTCAACAAAATTATGGAGGAAAACTTCCCTAACTTAAAGAGAGAGATGCCGATGAACATACAAGAAGCCTACAGAACTCCAAACAGACTGGACCAGAACAGAAATACCTCCCGTCACATAATAATCAAAACACCGAATGTTCTAAACAAAGAAAGAATACTAAATGCAGTAAGAGAAAAGGGCCAAGTAACATACAAAGGAAGACCTATCCGAATCAAAGATTTTTTTAAAGAAACACACAGGCACCACAATATTCTAGGAACAAGACAGGGCAACAGAAACCAAAGAGGCAAACAGTCAAACCCTCTACCCTACAAAGAGACAAGTCCAGACATCAGCACCTAGAATTACAATCTTCCCAGTTCCAGATTCTTAGGTGCCAGGGTAAAAATACATTCAGTAACAGCCAGGACAATACATCTCACTAAAGTCCAGCAATCCTATCTTATCAGTCCTTGGGTGTTACAACATAGTTGAACGAGAAGAAAAAGACTTTAAAATAGCCTTTATGAATATAATACAGATCCTTAACAATGAAATGAATAAATTCCTTAAAGAAATCTGTGAAAATACAAACAGTAGAAGGAAATCAACAAGATCATTCAAGTCTTGAAAATGGAAAAAATAACAAGTAACATACAAAGGCAGATTTATTAAAATAAAACCTGAATGTTCAATAAAGTCTCTAAAAGTAAGAAGGGCCTGGAGAGATTTGTTTTATCCTGTAAGATACCACAGATGCCAGTCCAGAATACTATGCCTAGTAAAATTTTAATCGCAGTAGAGAAAATAAGACATTCCATGACACAACTAAATGTAAGCAACATCTATCAATGAATACTATGTACAGAAGATACTAGAAGGAAAACCACTTATAGAGGTAAGTCACAGCAAAAAGCTAAATAATAAATTTTTCAAAAAAGCCACAGTCAATAAATAAGACTGGGAAAACACACATATATATATATCACTATCACCACCACAATAATAACAAAAATAAAATAACAGAAATTAATAAGACACTGCTCCTTCAACATCAAAGGTCTCACTTTCCCAATTAAACAGCACAGGCTAACAAAATGAATTGAAAATCAGGATCCATTCTTTTACTGCATCCAAGAAACACATCTTAATATCAAGTATAGACATTTTGTTTTCTCTTTTCATAGAAGAAAAATGAAAAAAAGAGATATGAATGAAGTTATGTGTATAATCTACTTGTACTTTTTAAATGTACATGTGAGTGTGTGTTTGTGTTTGCACGCATGTGTGTGTGTGTGTTTATATGTGGTGTGTGGTATGTATGTGGTATGGTATGTGCGCAAGTGTATGAGTGTTTGTGTGTGTGTGTGTATGTGTGTGTGTGTGTGTGTGTGTGTGTGTGTGTGTATTTGCATGTAGAGACCAGAGATCACTGTCAAGATTCTTCCTTAAACTATTGTTTTTAAAAGAGAGTTTCACTGAATTTGAGCCCACCTATACAATGGGACTGGCTATCAGGCAATCCTGAAATTTCTCAGATCTAGCATTATAATTGTGGACCATCTGTGTCCAGTTTTTTTTACATTAGTGCTGGAATCTTAAATTGGGTTCTCATCCTTGAATAGTGAACACTGTTGAATGAAACTACCCTCTGTGGAGTAGTAGCTTTTGAAGACTTAAATTTTCTCTTTGCTTTTTCTACCTTCTCTGCTTATTTATTTGGATGAGATGATACCTGGAGTCACACTAGCTGCTTTCTAACCAGATGGTGTTTATCATAAAATGTCAATAGAAGCATGAATCTGCAGAGAAGGCTTTTAGGCATTTTTGAGATAGTACATCAATGTTGGCTTCTAGTAGAATGTCAACAATATTACCTAAGCCAATGCAAATCAGATGGACTTTGTCAGAATGCCATATTGGCACAGTCACTTGCCAGAACAAATTTGTGTAATAGTAAGGCAGGTTTATTTATTTATATGCTGCTTAAGCAGAGAATCTATAATGAAACAAAAATATATCAGTGAATAACTATATGAAAGATTTAGAACAAGAGTGAGAAAAAGAACAAGAAAGAAAGAGAGATATGGTAGTTTGCTACGAAGTTTATCTCCTGTGTATTTTTCTCATGGAACAAGTCCACATTTATTCCAAAAAGAAGATACTTCAGGTACTGTGGAACTTACACATTTAGTGCAATATTATTTTCTTATTGGAAATGGTATGTCCAGAAAGTACAAATATTAAGAATAGATAATGTGATGGATATCTTCACAATTATAATTATTTGTCTTGATTTTGTTCATAAAGAGAACGCATTTGGTGTCTTTGGATCTTAAAATAAACATAATGTCACAAGTATCCTGCAATTCTTAGAAATAGAGAAGAAATTTGAATGTATTGTTTATATTCATAAATGAAATATTTTTACATTGTAACAATGATGGCAAATCAGCTAATTATTACCACATTTATCTTATCTATAAGTAATTAACCACAAATTCATAGAGAATAGTAACATAGAAATTAGGATCTTATAAAATACTACTCATGGGTCTGTGTACTGTCATATGATCTTGATGTTTCACTCAGAAGGTTCAGGTTTATTTCTTGACGAATATCCTTGATTTTGCCTTCAAGACAATTCCATACTTGTGTCACTCTTATGGTATTTTATCTTTGTGCATCAGGAACAATAAAATGTCATTGTACTGAAATAAAGGTACTATACTGAAGGTCTTTGTTTATCCCCAACAACAAACGTATTCCTTTCCAATACCTAAAAATTGAGAGTTCATTATTTTTCTTCTCTATATCTTAACCCCCTAAAATATCACCTTATTGGTTTTAGTATTTATTTCTGTGAGATCAGTATTAATGTAATCTCATTTACCATGTGTATTGTCGATAAAACATAAAATATAAATCTTACAATATAAGAATAAGTCACTTTATTTTTTGTTTTTAATTAATTAATTTATTTATTTACACTCCTTATTTTATTTCCCCCATCTGCTTACCCTCCAACTGTTCCACATTCCATATCTCCTCCCCACCACCCAGTCCCCATGTGGATGTCCCTACCTCCCACACCACCTGACCTCAAAACTCCCTGGTCCCTTTAGTCTCTGGATGGTTAGGTGTATCATTTCTTAATGAACACAGACCTTGCAGTCCTCTACTGTATGTGTGTTGGGGAACTCATATCAGCTGGTATATGCTGCCTGTTTGGTGGTCCAGTGCTTGAGAGATCTCAGGGGTCCAGATTAATTGAGACTGCTGGTCCTTCTATAGGGTTTTCCTTTTGCTAAGCTTCTTTCAGCCTTCCCTAATTCAACAAAAGGGATCAACCACTTCTGACCAATGGTTGGGTGCAAGTATTTGCATCTGACTCTCAGCTGCTTTTTGGGTCTTCCCAAGTGTGGTCATGCTAGGTCCCTTTTTGTTTGCACTCCATAGCATCCATAATAGTGTCAGACCTTGGGACCTCCCATTAAGCTGAATTCCACTTTGTACCTGTCACTGGACTTTCTTTTTCTCCAGTTCCTCTCCATTTTCATCCCTCTACTTCTTTCAGACAGGAACACTTATATTTCAGACTTGTGACTTTGGGATGGCCCCCCCCTCCCTCATTTGATGCCCTGTCTTCTCGCTAGAGGTGGGCTGTATAAATTCACTTGCCCTATTGTCAGGCATTTCATCTGAGGTCCTGCCCTTTGAGTCCTAAGAATTTCTCACTTAACAGGTCTCTGGTACATTCTGGAGGGTACTCCCAACCTCTTATCTCCCAAGGTTGCTTATTCCCATTCTTTCTGCTGGCCCTCAGGGCTTCAGCCCTTTTCCCTCACACAATAAAAGATCAGGTTCCCCTCTTCCCCAACTTCTGGATATCACAAAGAAGGCCACTATAAACATAGTGGAATTCATGCCAATGTGGCATGGTGGGGCATTTTTTTTTTTTGGTATATTCCCAAGAGTGGTGTAGCTGGGTCTTCAGGTAGATTTATTTCTAATTTTCTGAGGAGCCTCCAGATTGATTTCCAGAGAGGTTGTATCAGTTTGCAACCATACCAGCAATGGAAGACTGTTCCTCTTTCTCCACATTCTTGCCAACATGTGTTATCTCCGGTGGTTTTGATCTTAACCATTTGAATTGATGTAAGGTGTAATCTCAGGGTTGTTTTGATTTGCATTTCTCTGATTACAAAGGATTTTGAACATTTCTTAGGTTTCTTCTCAGCCATTCGAGATTCCTCAGTTGTGAAATTTCGGTTTATTTCTATACCCCATTTTTTATTGGGTTGTTAGGGTTTTTAGTGATTAGCCTTTTGAGTTATTTACAAATTTTGGATATTAGCCCTCTATTGGACGTGGGGCTAGGGAGGAGGATTTTTTTCCCAATGTGTAGGATGCCAATTTGTCTTATTGACCATGTCCTTTGACTTACACTTTCCAGTTTTATGAGGTCCCATTTATTCTTGATTTTAGAGCATGAGCCATTGGAGTTCTGTTTAGGAAATTTCTCCCTGTGGCAATGATTTCAAGGCTCTTTCCCACTTTCTCTTCTATTAGGTTTAGTGTACCTGGTTTTATGTCGAGGTCCTTGATCCACTTCAACTTGAGCTTTGTGCAAGGTGACAAATATGGATCTATTTTCATTTTTGTACAAACAGACAGCCAGTCAGACCAACACCATTTATTGAAGATGCTTTCTTTTTTCCATTGTATATTTTTGACTTTTTTGTCAAAGAACATGTGTCTGTAAGCTGTAAGTGTGTAGTTTAATTTTTAGGTCTTAAATTCTATTCCACTGATCAACTGGTCTTTCTCTGTACCAATACCATGCAGTATATGTGTGTATATATGTATATATATACATATACATATGCAGTATATATATATACATATGCAGTATATATATATATATATATCACTGTTGCTCTGCAGTAAAGCTTGAAATGATGAATGGTGACTCCCCCAGCCATTATTTTATTGTTAAGATTATTTTTCACTATTTTGGGTTTTTTGTCCTTAAAGATGAATTTGAGAATTGCTCTTTCGATGTCTTTGAAGAGTTGTGTTTGAAATTTTATAGGGATTGCATTGAATCTATAGATTGCCTTAGGGAGGGTGGCCATTTTTACTATGTTAATCCTGCCAATCCATGAGCATGGGAGATCTCTCCATTTTCTGAGATATTCTTCGATTTCTTTCTTGAGAGATTTGAAGTTATTGTCATAAAGGTCTTTCACTTGTTTGGTTAGAGTTACCCCAAGACATTTTATATTATTTGTGGCTATTGTGAAGGGGGTTGTTTCCCTAATTTCTTTCTTAGCCTGTTTATCTTTTGTATAAAGGAAGGCTACTGACTTGTTTGAGTTAATTTTATATCCAGCCACTTTGCTGAAGTTTTTTCACAGCTGGAAAAGTTCTCTGGTATAATATTTGTGGTCGTTTACATATACTATCATATCATCTACAAATAGTGATACCATTATTCCTTCTATGTCAATTTGTATCCCCTTGATCTCTTTTTGTTGTCTTATTGTTCTAACAAACACTTTAAGTACTATATTCAACATAGATTAGGAGACTGGGCATCATTGTCTTATCCCCAATTTCAGTTGAATTGTTTCAAGTATGTCTTTTTTTTTATGACAACACATTGATTTATTGATCAATCAATTAATTAATTTATTAATATATTTATAGATTTACTAATTAAAATAATAATTCTTTTGTGTGTGTGTGTGTATGATCAAGGCTTAAAAGCATGTTGATCTTAGCTACAATTTTAATGTGACAGGAAAGACATCTCTGAACCAGATTGTTCTCTTTTAAAACAGTAATTGGGGGACTAAAAGCACACCCACTCTCTCTCTTCCCCCATTCATTCTCATTCTCTCTCTCACTTTCTCTCTCTCTCTCTCTCTCTCTCTCTCTCTCTCTCTCTCTCTCTCTCTGACACACACACACACACACACACACACACACACACACACACACAGCCCGTGAGAAATATCTAGAAATCATAATGAACCCCAGCAGAAAAATGAGAAATTAGAATTGACTGTTGGTTTGCAGTAAATTGCTTTTAATATGTTTAGGAATGGGCCTTGAATTCCTGATCTCTACAATACTTTTAACATATAGGGGTGTTGTAGTTTGTCAAATATTTTTTCTACATCTGAGGGGATGACCATGTGATTTTTTTCTATGAGATTTTTATACAGTGGATTACACTAATGGATTTTCTGATGTTCTCCTTTTTGGTTGGGTTCTTGTGTGGTTTAGGTATCAGAGTAAATGTGGCTTCATAGAATGATTTAGGTTGTGTTCTTTCTATTTTATGGAATACTTTGAGGAAAATTGGTATCACTTCTTCTTTGAAGGTCTGGTAGAATTCTGCACTAAATCTATCTGGCCCTGGGCTTCTTTTGGTTGTGAGGTTTTTAATGATTTTTTTCTATTTCCTTGTGAGATATGGCCCTGTTTAGATAGTTTACCTGTTCTTGATTTAACTTTGATGTGTGGTATCTTTCTGGTAAACCATCCATTCATCTAAATTTTCCAGTTTTGTTGAGTATAGTCTTTTATAGTAGGATTTGTTGATTTTTTGAATTTCCTTCTTTTCTCTTGTTATGTCTCCCTTTTCCTTTCTGATTTTGTATTTTGGATACTGCCTCTAGGCCTTTTAGTTAATTTGCCTAGGGGTATATCTGTCTTGTTTATTCTCTCAAAGAACAAGCTTTTGGTTTTGCTGATTCTTTGTATTGTTTTCTTTGTTGATTTTGGCCCTGAGTTTGACTATTTCCTGCCTTCTGTTCCTCTTGGGTAAATTTGCTTCTTTTTGTTCTAGAGCTCGCAGGTGTGCTATTAAGTTGTTAGCGTAAGATTTCTCTAGTTTCTTTTCCAGAGCACTTAATATTATGATCTTTCCTCTTAGCACTGCTTTCACTGTGCCCCATACGTTTGGGTATGGTGTGTCAATATTTTCATTAAATTCCAGGAAGTCTTTAATTTCATTCTTTATTTCTTCCCTGACCAAGTTACCATTGAGTAAAGAGTTGTTCAGTTTCCACATGTATGTGGGCTTTCTGTTCTTTTTGCTGTTATTGAAGATCAGTCTTATGCCATATTAATCTGTTAGGATGTGTGGTATTATTTCAATCTTCTGTAAACGGTCGTTTTGTGATCAATTATACGGTCGGTTTTTGAGAAGGTACAAGGAGGTGCTGATAAGAAAGTGTATTCTTTGTTTAAGGTGAAATGGTCTGTAGATAACTATTAAATCCATCTGGCTCATAACTTCTATTAGTTTCACTGTATCTTTGTTTAGTTTTGGTTACAATGACATGTCCATTTGTGACAATGGGGTGTTGAAGTCTTCCACTATTATTGTGTGGGGTTCAATGTGTGTTTCAAGTTTTAATAGCTTCTTTTATGAATGTGGGTGCTCTTGCATTTGGGGCATAGATGTTCGAATTGAGACTTTCTCTTAGTGTCTTTTCCCCTTGTTGAATATGAAGTGTCCTTCTTCATCACACTTGATATCTTTTGGTTGAATGTCTATTTTATTGGATATTAGGATAACAACACATGCTTGCTACCAGTGACCATTTGCTTGGAAGACTTTTTAGTCAGAGATAGTGTCTGCCCTTGTTATTAAAGTCTGTTACTGTATGCAGCAAAGTGCTGGGTCTTGTTTGCTTATCTAGTCTGTTAGCTTATGTCTTTTTAGAGATGAGTTTAGTCCATTAATATTGAGAGATATTAGAGAGAGATGACTGTTGGTTCCTGATATGTTTGTCATCATTGTACATTACTTTATGGGCTTCTGGTTTTCTCCTTTCGGCTTTGTTGTGAAATGCTTAATATCTTGTCCTTTCTTTGGTGCAGTTACTTTCCTTGTGCTGGAGTTTTAGGATTCTCTGTAGGGCTAGATTAGTAGATAGATATTGTTAGAATTTGGTTTTGTCCTGGAATATTTTTATTTCTCCATCTATGTTGAGAATTTTGCTGGGCATAGTAGCCTGGGCTGGCATTTGTGTTCTCTTAGAGTTTGCATGACCTCTGACCAAGCTCTTCTGACTTTCATAATCTCTGTTGAGAAGTCTGGTGTAATTCTGATATGTCTACTTTTGTATGTTACTTGGCCATTTTCCCTTGTAGTTTTTAATAATCTTTTTTTCTGGGTGTTTAGTGTTTTGATTATTATGTGATAAGAGGATTTTCTTTTCTGGTCCCATTTATTTGGTGTTTCTAGACTTGCTGTACCTTTATGGCCATCTCTTTCTTTAGTTTGGGGAAGTTTTCTTCTATGATTTTGTTGAAGACATTTTCAGGTCCTTTGGTTGGGAATCTTCATTCTTCTCTATCCCAAGTATTCCTGGATTTGGTCATTTAATTTTGTCTTGAATTTCCTGGATGCTTTGGGTTATGAGATTTTTATATTTTTAATTTTCTTTGACAGTTGTGCCAATCTCTTATACAGTATCTCTGCACCTGAGATTCTCTCTTCTGTCTCTTGTATTCTGTTGGTGATACTTACATTTGTAATTTCTGACCTCTTTCCTAGGTTTGCCATTTCCAGGTTTGCCTCAATTTGTGTTTTCTTTGTTGTTTCTACTTCCACTTTTATGTCTTGGATCACTTTATTCAAATCCTTCACCTATTAACCTGTATTTTCCTGTATTTCTTTCAGTGAGATATTGATATCCTTCTTAAATTACTCTGTTATCTTCAGGAGATGGGAATTAAAGACAGATTCCTTATTTTCAGGTGTGTTGTATTCATGGCCTGCTGTGGTGGGAGAACTGGGTTCTAATGATGCTGACATATATTGGCTTCTGTTGCTTATGGTCTTGTGCTTGTTTCTCACCATCTGGATATCCCTGGTGTTTGTTGGTCTGGGTGACTGTCTAGAGTCTGCCTCTTTTGTCCCTGGGTTGCTTTGCTTCTTCTGATAGGTCTGCTGCCTTGGCTGTAGCAGTCCTCCAGTTAGGTCATCCATCTGGGAGCTCTTCACAGGGGCAGAGAAGATGCTGATCTATTTTGCTGGCTGCAGTAGGTCTCCTAGGAGGCCTTCAGACTGTTGGGTCTTCAGTGGAGCAGTCAAACTATTGTCCAATTGTTCTGTGTGCCGCTGATCCTCAACTGCTCTAAGTGCAGCTGGTCCTCAACTGCTCTGCGTGCAGAGAGTTCTTTACTGCTCTGAGTGCATTGGGTACTCTAGGATGGGTCAACATATGGTTTCTTTATGGGTGCAGACCAGCTAGGAGTCTGCCTGAGCAGAAAGGACAAGGCAGAAGGGGCAGAAGTGATGGAAGGGGAGTGATATTCAGGAGGGCTGAGGTTTTGGTGGGTGATGGGTCCCGAATCTACAATACTCCCCATCAGGAGCTCTGGGACTCTGGAGAGAGGGTGGTGGCAAGTCATTTTATTTAATTTTTTTAAAAGCACTTTTAGCGTGTTTGACCATTAGATAATCAATTCTCACCAATAAGATAATGTCCTATTTTATTTCCATGTTAGCTTTTTCTGACTTGATTGGTGATTAGAGATGTATAATCCAGCGACACAAATTTATTAGCCTAGAGCACAATAAGTAACAAAATCAAATATCTATGAACTTCCCTTTTATATACCCACAAGTTTGCAAAATAATTTAAGCATAAATTTTAAAGATGTCAGAATGGATTGATTCTACACGGCTGGATATCACTCCAGAAGACATAAATTATTAAATGAAAATTCCATTGCAATGCTTGAGATCCCTCCTATGATTTATTTGTCATGAACACTCCAAGAACTCCAAGACAAGGCCGTCTATGGTCATTTTTGCCAAGGTCCAGCCTCAGCATAAGGAGGGTCTCAAAGATTCTCATCATTCTTTCTTCTCCTCCTTTCTTCCTTATTCCTTCTTATCATTCTTTTTCCTTCTCCCTTCTCATTCTTTTGCCTTCTTACCTTCTATTCTTTTGCCTTATCCCAACCAGGGTCTAAACCAAGCTTTTTATTTAATAAAGCTACATCATCAGTGATTTGATCATTATTAAAACTATTTTTAGAAATCCTTTAATTTACAAAAGTTCTATGAATTCTGGGTCATTAATTCCAACCTCTGCTTCCTTATAACAGAAACTAAACACAAAGTGAAAGCACATTTACATGTAGATTTACACAGCCTGTTCTTCACAGGTACCTAGGTACAGCTATTGTGGTTTTGTTGTAAGGCAGACAGCAGTTCATACATGAAAACAGTAAAGACTGCCTGTAGTTCCTCCTTTTCTTCATAATATGAAGATATTGATCAGAAATTTGAAGATGAATTCACTGTACCTCTTAGAGGGTAAATGTCATCTAAAGATGGGGATAATATGCCTCTGCTGTATGGGCTTTCAATAAGACCTATACATAAAATGGTGATGCTCCAGTGGCAGGAACCTTGTGCTGTCATGTCAGACCTGGCACATTTTAGCAGCTGAAGATGTGAGCTTTCAGCTTCTTAATCATGTTACAATGAGTGATTCTTATTGCCATCTCTTCCTATCATTGTCCAGTATCTATATGGAATCATAAGCCACAGTAAACCCTTTCTTCAGCAAGTTATTTGAGGTATATTTTGTTACATCAAAAGAAGATTGACAATGATAACAACCCTAAGTACATGGTTGGATCCTAAATCTGAAAGAACCACAAATGAGGGTTGCAAGACAAAAGCCAAGCACTCTATAATTTATCAAGAAATTTGCTTCCTGTTGGCTTGCTTTCATAGTGCCAGAAAGTATTGTTCAGGCATCTCTTTGAGTAAGAAGTTATCAATGATCTTACCCATGCTAACCCTTACATATCTCAACATCAACCTGCCAAGCAAGATGTGTTTATCCATAAAATAATCACATGACTATAATGGAATACTTTACACACTTTGATTAGGTTGGAGACTTGTGCTGCAGGAGACAATGTCTTGACTGGTGTTATAATCCTTGTCAAATGAATAAAGATGAGGAAGACATGGTAGAGCTGGCTACTGTTATTTTTTAAAATGATCATGGTATCATTAAATTGTCTTCTAAATATTTCTTTTTCTAATGGCATATTTGAACATCATAGACCACAGACATCTAGGTTGGTCAGAGAAACTCCTTTTTTTCAGAGGACTATAGTCAATGAACAGAAAATCAAATAGTCAAAATGATATAGATGAGAGAGAGTGAATGTTAAGTCTGAAATTTATTCATTCTATATTTATTCCCTAACTATCAAAGCTCAAGGAAATGTATAATATCAGAAACAATATAAGGGCCAGCATATTTGGAGGAGTGCTAGGAAATACTGTCCTTTTGATATACCATGAAGTTTGCAATCATGAACTCACAGCAGCCAAGTTACCTAAAATAACATAGACATGATCACTTCAGCTAAAATGCAGGCATAGATTGGGTAAATTATTAATAGGCATCTTGAGGGGACATAGAAGAGAGTTAGTGGAAAAATAGGGGGATAGTTATAATCAAATTTTATTGTAGATATGTACAAAATTAAATGTTAATCTAATACCTTCTAGAGATATGTTTATATATCTCCTAAAAAGGTAATGGGAACAAAGATTCTTTATAAAAATAGAAATTTTGGTCTTTAGTTTCTCTATTGAAATACTATTAATCTTCTTTCTCCTCTGGGGCTGTTGACCACTGGTCCTTATGGACAATGGGATTAGAAGCAGGGGTCTGGGCTCTGATGGTGTGAGTAATGACAGTCATCAGATTGATTTCTGGAATCAGCTTCAGAGATACAGCTCAAGATTCTTTGTTGTGAACAAGGGCTTCATAGATTTGGGAAAAGGGAAGGAAAATTTGAGGTGGATATGTTATTGGCATATTAGAGGCCTGAAAATGCTTCAATTACATTAAGAGATATTCTATGAACCTGGTGGGTAGGTTCTTATTCAGAGAGAGGAAGTTAAATGTGTAATCTAGCCACATACACAGTGACTATCCTCAGAGTTGGGCGAGTTACAGGTCATGTGCTAGAGCATGACAGTGCATGTATTCTGAGAGCAGAGAGAGAGGGCAACCATAATTCCTACCAGTCTCAGCATAAGATTTATGGTGTTGTGTGCATGTCTCAAGTTCACTTTTCATCCAGACAAGGTTCCTATTTACATGATCCCACATCCACACAAAATATGAGAGGCGTTTTAAGAACTTGAATTAAATGAAATTTTTATAACAATGTATAAGAATCTAATATGTCTTTCTTTCTGCTAAGTTGAAACTAATTTATAGATGTAGTGGGGAACAACAGGTAGCTTGTCCTCAAAAGTAGAGTCAGAATCTTGAACCAAGTTCTTCTAACCCTCAGGACTACATTTCTTCAAATTCAAACCATTGTTGCTCATTTTCCAGTGAGACTATGTTTTCCTGGAAGGCTTTGAAATAGATTCAGATTCAACTTGGGGGAAATTCTTTACCACATCTTTTTGGGTCATTTCTAGTGATGGCATATGATATATTCTCCACATATAATTCATTGTTCTTATTCAAATGGAAGACAGGAGTTAATTACATTGTATGATAAATACCAGTACCCTTCTGTAAAAAAAATCATCAACATTTTCTATAAATCACCAACTCTAGCAAAAGTTCAACCATTGATCACAGAAAAGTATAAAAGATAGGCTATTGATTCAATAAATACTAGTTAACTGAAAGAATACAGACATGATTAATAGTGTATTTTTTTTGCTTTAAACTATTAAATCCAGGGTTTACTGAGTCAGTAATTTATAATTATGGTAATCTATAGATTTCTTTCCAAATTTATCACAAAATCATTATAATGGAATTGAATATTAATCTTTATAAACAGAAAAAAACCTCATTCTTCTAAGCAGTAATATACTAAATTTAGTAAATTAATTGCTAAATTGTAGGTGTGTAAATGTTTCCACAGGCATGATTTAAGCCTAGAGTAATTTTTTCTCTATAGTCAAATGGATTTTAGGCAAAAATTAATTAAAATAGAATACATAATTCTCTAGAGATTCTTGTGAATTAAAAATATATGTATATTCACTGTCTTTAGTGTCAAAATTGTCTTAATACTTTTTAGTATATTTTTCTATGCGTAGGTAATATAATATAATTGAAGCTGATCACAAAACTTAGGGCTTTAGGCTTTATTACCATTTATAAGAGAAAAGATCTATGAGAAAAAGCAAATGACAATCATAAAATAAAAAATGGGTAATCTTTACATAGAATTTCAAGACACCATATTCTTACAATTATTTATACAGTTTCTTACTGTATGATATGCCCTTTTAAATACACCTAAATTGTGGCTTAAAGAATGTGAGTAATTTTTCATATTGATCCATTAAGACTCAATCTATATCTCATTTTTAATATTATGAATATTTATCAAGTTGTTGATAGTCATCACTTTCATTTTGTAATTTTATTGCACTTGCTTGGAGATGATAAATACAGATAAATATAGGGTGAATGAATATATTTACAAATGGAGAAATCATTCTAATATTGTAATTACTTAATTTTCAATGGTATGCAAATAAAATCTTTGATGGATAAATGGCAAAGAAATAACATAGAAGCTAAAAAAAATAAAAGACCTTGGCTAAGTTTTAATTAGCTTATTAAAATTACCTATTTATTAAAGGAGAATTAATTAGAAAACAAATAATGGAAAATGTTAAAATGTTTGATTTACACTTTCTTTTCTGGATTTCCCATTTTACAGCATTACATTAAGAATTCCTACAGACCATGAAATTAAACATTGTCATTACATTCACTTCCAAATAAAATAAAAGGAAAAATGGTTTATCTTTAGTAGTAAAATATACGTCATCTTCTTTAATAATAATCCAATATAAACATTTGTTTTCTTCATCAGTGATATTTGAAGCAGACAATGAGTCATGATGTAATTTATATCTTTAGAATTCAATGTCAAGTTAGATCACATACAGATGTGATCTTGTTTCTTCAAGATAACAGTTATAGCTATTGAAATAACTCAATTTGAAAATATAGTTTATTCACTAAAAATGATATAATTTCCTAAAGAGTGCTGAAGATATTCACTCAACAAAACTGCCTGTGGAGCTATTGCTCAAGATGTTTTTAGTCATCCTTCATTTAACTCTCTTTATATAAATTCTTAAGAGCTTTTCCAGAAGCCTGTCACAAAGTCATAACCAAATCAAATAATCACAAGAATTAATAACACCATAGCCTAAGTTGTGATCACCACTAAGATATCTTCAAGGAAGCAATCAGTCAGCTCACTCAGCAGGAGCAGATCAGGCTACAAGGAGGTCTGTTATCCAGTTGCATGGTAATCTCACAGCTGGGACTCAGCAGAGCTCTTTCTGTCTCATAAAGCATTATAAAACATTAACATCAGGCAATGCATGCTGGAAATTTGCAACGTTGCCTAAGTCTAAAATCAATTCATTGCATAACCATATCTAAACAAATATACTTATAGATTAAGGGAAAATATCTGCACTTTTGCGAATGGTTATTGGTATGACTTGATAAATTTTTGAAGTACACTAATCTATGAGATTCTTTGATTTAAATAAAAATGTCTTAAAATACATTCAAATCCTGGAGATGTAAATGTAGCTACAGAACCACAAACATGTCTCCTTTCCTTATTTTCAACAGCATAAAATTCTATCAAAATTGAAATTTAATTCTCTAACTTACTTCACATATATATACACAGACATTGCAAGTACAAATGGCATTTCTAAATTAGGCATTGTAAGATCAAATATTTCTTTTTATAACATTGCTTAAAACAAAGGTCTTGAATCCTAATTTAAGATAATTAGATAGTTTTAAGTTACATGTCTGTTTGTCTGACAATTGAGTGCATGACCTACTCTTTTGAAACTTATAAAATCTAGAAAAATGTATTTGAGTAGTGACCATCTACTCACTGTTATACTTGCAGAGCATAATAGTCATCAAAACATCCCAATATGATGTGTTTCTCCAAGATGCAATATCCTGAGAATAATAATCAGTTTTAAAAAGTTTACCGTCAAAAAGACAAAGCGGCAACCAACTAACTGGGAAATGATCTTTACCAACCTTACATCCGACAGAGGGCTAATATCCAAGATATACAAAGAACTCAAGAAGTTAAACTCCAGAGAGGCAAGTAACCCTATTAAAAAATGGGGTACAGAGCTACACAAAGAGTTCTCACCTGAAGAATATCTAATGGCTGAGAAGCACCTAAAGAGATGTTCATCATCCTTAGTCATTAGGGAAATGCAAATCAAAACAACCCTGAGATTCCATCTCACACCAGTCAGGATGGCTAAGATCAAAAACACAGGAGACAGCAGTTGTTGGCGAGGATGTGGAGAAAGAGGAACACTCCTCCACTGCTGGTGGAATTGCAGGCTGGTACAACCACTCTGGAAAGCAGTCTGGCGGCTCCTCAGAAAACTGGGCATGACACTTCCGGAGGATCCGGCTATACCACTCCTGGGCATATACCCAGAGACTTTACCTGCATGCA